>JACTOM010000188.1:2022466-2417898 GCA_015832385.1 Elymnias hypermnestra
CCTACACCTAATTGCCCTGAGTGTTGCAGACCAGAAGATCTGTATCATATTTTGATGGAATGTGTTCGAAACGCGCCAGAGCGACATGAGATTATGTCCCGGTTTCCTACACTTCGGGAGGTTGGTGGCTGTAACAGCGCCTTGGCTCACCCTCTTGCGGCGATGGCCAAGGCACTGTTACAGCTATATAAAAAAGGACTCCGAAGTATGTAATATTATTTATTATTAGTATATTGTTTAGTGGTATTTTCATTGCATTAGATATGTAAATGGAGGACTGTACGGAGCGTCTTAGTCCAATTTGGACCAAGCTCTTTTAAATTTAGATTTAAAAAAAAAAAAAAAAACATATTAACTACTTTGTGATTAATGGGTACATACATATAATGCTTGGCAGAGACCACCTCCTTCCACTTGCCACGATCCTGGCATATCTCCTTCGCTTCTTTCATTCTCATTAAACCTTTCATACAAGTTCGTCGGTTTATAGTACTCTTGACCTGGCCCTTATTTAAAATGTCCTGGATTCGGTCCAGGAACGTTCACCTTGGTCTTGCTCTTTCAACCTTCCCATTCACTCTTGACTAGTAAATAATTTTGTCAGTCTTTGTTCAAGAAGGCTCAAAAAGCACTTCTGAATCGACATTAGACTGTCCGTTGGTAATAAATCTACTACCGGTTCGTAAAGTTGATTCCGCTGAGAAGAAACTGGCAGAAACTCAACGGTTATTCCTTTAAATATAGTTGTTGTAGATTACAGCTTTCATGTGCTACTGGAATGAAGTCCATACATATTTGTCTCTTAAATAATCTTCAACATTATAATATGCTTTTTGTAATAGGACGTTTTTAAAATATTTCTTAAACCAAAAGCGGTTCGGGTATCTTATTAAAAATGCGTATGCTCACCCTGACAAATGATACAAGCTTGTTTTAAATGTATTACAATTATGTATTTTGCTCTTATTGCTGTATAAATGAATATCATTACAGATAAAGAAAATGTTATTCAATATATATTGTGATTTAATATTGAACATTGATCTAACTGGACCAAAAGGAAAGTCAATAAAAAACATAAAAACTACTTTTGCATTGCTTAGTTAAATTGCATTGAAATATATAACAAACGGACTGCTTTGACACTTGAATGTAAACTTTTATGGTTTTTATAGTGTTGTGTTTGTTAGATGTTGATGTGTTTTTTTTTTAATTTGATAAAGAAATAATAATCCAATACAATCTTAAACAGCAAACATTGGGTCGAATGGGGCTCTTAACATAATTACCGTTTGCCTAATTAAATATCCCAAAACTTAATGATAATAGTAAAATTCAGTCGTCGTCGTTTCAACCGATGGACGTCCACTGCTGGATATAAGTCTCACTTTATGACCTCCACAAGGCCCGATCTTGCGCCGCCTGGCTCCAGCGGCTACCGGCGACCCTCTTTATATCATCGGTCCACCTTGTGGGTGGTCTACCTATACTACGCACTCTAGCACATTCGGCCCCCAACGTCCTTCGGTACTTCGGACTATGTGCCCCGCTCATTGCCACTTCAAGTTCGCGTTTCGTAGGACTATATCGGTGACTCTGGTTCCGCTACGGATCTCCTCTCGTTTCTGATTCGATCACGTAGAGAAACTCCGAGCATAGCCCTCTCCTTCACACGCTGAGTGACGCTGAGCTTCCGCATGAGGCCCATAGTCAGCGACCACGTCTCGGACCCGTAGGTCATCACTGGCAACACGCACTGTTAAAAAATCCAAACCGTTAGCAATTTTTCGAATGGCCTGTGTATCGAAAAAACAAAGCTCCTAGTTATGGAATTTTATTCTAACTATTATATATGTTTTATATTGTTGTTAAAAATCCAACTGATTAAACATCTTTGCAAAACCGGGATTATATTTTAATGAAAAATGTATTCCGATGAAGTCAGACCATAATTTAATGTAAACAAATTAGCTAATTAATCCTTATCACTAACTTTTGACAGGAAATCAACAGTTATATTAACTTCCTATCCAATTTCCTGCTGCGAAAAACACCTCAATTCCGTTCCGTTATTGATTAAGGTTTAGCCTATTTTATTTAATTAAGTTAATCTATATATATAAGAGATATCCAGGTAACTATTGACTCATCACGATATCTCTGGAACCATAGGGCGTAGAAACTTGAAATTTGGTAGGAATATTCCTTTTGCAGAGAAGCGCTCAGTTAAAAACGGATTCGGACGGATTCGGACGGATTCGAACGGATCAAGGGGGGCTGCGGGGGTGTTAATTAAAAATTTCACATTAAAAACAATTCAAACTTCTCATTTACAAACCATATCATTTATGGTATGTAAGACTTGGTCAGAAATTTTTTTTGACATAATGGAATCTATCTAAAGTTAATTTTTACGAAATTTCATCCTCAAAAGGCAGTTGTTTCTTATTTGTAAAACAATTTACCTAAATTAATGAAAATGCCACCAAAAAAACATTCCACAAAGGCGAAGTCGCGGGTTTAGCAAGTATAATATAAATGTACAACATTTATGTTGTATTTTACTGAAGTGAAGTATTTTAGTGAAAATGTATGTTTCCACAAAATCTAAGGAGCTCGATTATATCATATTTTATTAATTTCGTAACTACGAAGTCATTTATATTATTATAAAATTCTTCGGCTTAGGCATAATTAAAAAGATTTTTATATCATAAATGCGGCGTTAACATTCCATTCCTGAGCATAAGCATCTAGATATCCAAGTCTGAAGACCCACCATGCTGCACTTTAGCAAATTACAAATATACTAGATTTACTTCAAGGATACACAGATTTTTTTACGATATTGGACATCATTAAAAAGCACAGTGAGTAATTTTGAATAACTTTTTTTTTTAATTTATCAAAGAAACAAAACATCCGGTTAGATTTCCATTAGTGATTTCACACGTCTTTTTTACCCATTGCACATGAGTTACATAAATTGACACACCTAATGAATATTTATTACACAAAAATTGTATTTTTCCGTCACCTCATAGAGCATAATCTATAATTGCTTAAAAATACACCCACGTATTTGCGTTATGCGATAACATATCCAAATAAGGAATAGAGTGGACTCATCTCTTCTAATCTGTGTTCGATCACTTAAATACTTGAGGTTTATGAATTTTAATGATTCGAATTACAAAATCGACTTCAATAGATGGCGTTAGTGTAAAGCGACCACAATAGTAAAAAAAAACAATTATATATGTGTGTTATATAATCTTTTTTTTACTTAAGATCATCAAGGCACAGAAACGATTGGCATCGGTACATAGTGAACATCCCATGATTCCGTACCAAGCGTTTTACCCAATCGTTTCTGAACTGCACCGCAAAGGAGTGGAATGCTTTACCAGCTTCCGTGTTTCCTGACTCCTACAATCCGGGTACTTTAAAATGCAGAAAGAATAGGCATCTCCTTGGCAAGCGCGGTCCACCCTAGGCTGTATCAACACTTGACATCAGGTTTGATTGCAGCTAAGCGCAGGCCTGTTACGAATAAAAAAAATCTTATTCTTATCTGTTCTAAAGATGTCAATTAATAAATTCAAAGTCTTTGTTAAAAGAAAGTTGATAGATAAATCGTATTATAAGTTGCAAGATTACCTAGACGATAGAAATGCCTGGGAGTGAATGAATTGCTCTAATTTTAATTAAAATATAGTAAACTACTATGATATTATAATGATGATGGTAACAAAAAAAAAACCCGACTGAGTTTTTTGTCGGCTCTTCTCGGATCAGGGCGCGAAGGAACCCTCGTAACTTTAGATGTTAAGCCGTTCTTGAGTACCATCATCACACGTACATTAGAATCAGAGTGTGGAAAAAAAATATAATTTGACGATTCAAAAGTGCTGTAATATGCCTACTTGAATACAGATATTTTTGATTTGATTTGATTTGATATTATTCTATCTAATCCTAAAAGAGCATTCTAAAGACAATTGTTTTATGTCAATAATAATTCAGTTCAGATAATGACCTATATAATGAATGCATAGCAAACAAATTTCACTCTCATATAGCATGAAAAACTCAAGTTAAACAAATGTTATTTAAACACTTAAGGTTTATCGGGGGGTGTCATCACACTTAAAGTTTTTATTAGGCTTAATATCCCGCCTAGGAAGAGGCGGCCCAAACACGTCCTTGACGACCCAGACGACCAGACTACCATTGACAACGCCCCGTACACAATCACACACACAGCGTCTTCGCCGGCGAAGACGAGGTCCCCGCTATCTGACGCACCTCGGCCGCGGCTCCCAGTCGCGGACATGGCGTCAAGATTAAGCACCTGTCCGTTTGTCTTTTTCAGCAGCAGCAAAAGTTGCTCTAAGCCTAGGTCCGAGCCTCGCAGGAGGCGCCCTTAGAGCAACGTTTCCCCCACGACGCAGCAGGGCCCTTCTACGGGCCCACCCCTCGGCAGAGCTTCTGCGCTCGCCACCACTCTCGGTTACGCTGTCAAAGCCAGTAAGGCTAACAGCAAATACACACTTCGTAAAAAAAAAAAACTTAAAGTTTGAAGTCGGGCCTCGGGGTGGTTCCCTTGACCCGGGCTGTTCCTCTTTAGCCAGGTGATTTATTTAAGATCTTGTCCTGGATCACTGATTTGACCTTGCAGCGATGGAATAGCGTCGTTGGTATTATTCGTTATCTACAGGAATTGCCTATGCTTCTTCCAGCCTATTTTCAAGGTTTTCCCGTGTTTCTGGAACCATCGAGGATTGGAATAGACAGCCTCGCTAGGGCTGTGGACATCGGTGTGCGGGCAATAAGGTTCTTGAATATTAATGAAGCGAGTTAGAAATTGACCTCAATAGATGGCGTCAAAGTAAAGGGTTTAAAAAATTCAAATTTATGAGTTATTAATTTTCTTTTGTGCTCATGCCTCACAAAGTCATTTATGTCAAAAAGTAATGCAGTTCCGATAATGACTGAATTGATTAAAGCATAGTAAATAAATTACACTCTCACATAGCGTGAACAAGTCAAGTTAACAAAATGCCATTTAAAAAATCTACATTCTATAAGCATTTGATAATGTGTGTATACACTTCCTAGCAAAACTCGCGATTCCATTTCCCTGCAGGGAAAATTTAAGAACTCTTATTTCAAATTTGTCTAGGTGGGCCTCAGCCAGGGCTCGAAAACAGTTATTACTGAACTTGCTTTTCATATGCATAAATAACACAAAATTGATCAAACGTCTCCATATATAAATTCCCGGTATAGCCAATTTAGTGTTAGAAACTAGATCGAGGGGAAGCATATATTAGAAGCGTGTCGCCAATGTCTTTAATTAATTACCGATGTTCGTCATTCCTGACGAAGATCAAACGGGGATCCCTCCCTTGGATCATTTAGGATATCATATTTAAACTTTGAAGTATATTCCGTAGACTAAGTTATCGTTACTTTAGTAATAGAATGTTTGGCGGTATAATAATTAAGTGCAATTCTCATTAGTCTAATGGTCAGCTTATTCAATGTTTCGGAAAGAACGTTAAACCAACGGTCTTGCTTTTAATCTTTCTTCATTAGCACACAAAATGGCACTAACACAAAACATATATTTAAAACGATAAATGTTAGTATTAACTTCATATAATCCATCGACTCGCAATAATTTGATTATCCTAAAGTAAAATTTTCGTGGTTTATCAACCTATTTAAACGGCCCATGCAATTGGGTAGAAATACTGTCCAATTTTGTAAATACACATGAAATTAGTTCGTTAAGCAGCTTTTAAAATACATATATTCATATTGCTGTTTATCATTTTTATTACATTACTGATATAAAAGGACCAAATAACGCACACGAGTTTCCTTCGCAAAATACTAAAAAAAAAACCACAATAAATTCAGATTTGTCATTAAACTTCCCAATAATTGTATTTCAAAGGAATGATTTGAAGTTAAAGCACTTGTTAAACCAAATTATTAACACTAAAGATCTTATCATTTAAAGAAACAATTACAGGAAATCTTACGTCGAACAAAAATCATAAACCACTCTACATCTTTTTTTCAAAATCGTTCTCAGTTCAAGCTACTCGTCTTTGGAACTGACTGCCTTATCAATATAAAATATGCTCAGTCCCAAAATTTATTTAAAAAGATGGCAAAAGAGTACTTCCTGACCAAAAGAATTGATTAATTTCTGTGAGCCCCTTCGTAAGCTCACTCTTGCGAAGACTTGCCGGTTCAGGATAAATGAAATGCCACCAGATTCTTCACGCCAACGCTCCGCCGCCTACTTGTCACCAACTAACTGTTCTTTGTAGGAAACCCGGAAACAGGAACAGGAATATGGTTCGCCGAAAGTGGCTATCTAATGTAAGTTTTTTACGACTGACAAACGTGCACTATTGTGACAAGCAAGCGACGGGGGTTATCGNAGCGTTCCACAGAAATCTGCCCTCCGACATATATTTATATTGCTGTTTATCATTTTTATTACATTACTGATATAAAAGGACCAAATAACGTAAGGCACACGAGTTTCCTTCGCAAAATACTAAAAAAACAAACCACAATAAACTCAGATTTGTCATTAAACTTCCCAATAATTGTATTTCAAAGGAATGATTTGAAGTTAAAGCACTTGTTAAACCAAATTATTAACACTAAAGAATTTATCATTTAAAGAAACAATTACAGAATATCTTACTTCGAACAATAATCATAAACCACTCTACATCTTTTTTTCAAAATCGTTCTCAATTCAAGCTGCTCGTCTTTGGAACTGACTGACCTATCAATATAAAATATACTCAGTCCCACAATTTATTTAAAAAGATGATAAAAGAGTAATTCTCAATTGATACTGTTATCGTTATGTACTACGAGTGGTTTTTTTTATGAGTCCCTTTAAGCTTTATTGGTTGCCTGGAAGAGATCGCTATTTCAGCGATAAGGCAGCCAACTGTACTCCATAATTTATATGTTTGTCTTAATTGGATTGTGAACCTATATAAATATACATAAACATATTTTTTTCTACATATCTCAGTTATTGGACTCTGAAACCATACAACCGGTCCCAAACCCGTTACTCATTCACTCCGCTATACTCACTTATCAAGAGATGTTTAAAACTAATTTAATTGAAATTTACTGAAGTCACTCCTTTGGTATAGACCGTCACATCCTAGTGATCACGGTAATTCATCAATATAGAGACATCTCCAGCTTTTCCTCTTGGAATTTTATTATAGAAATTATCACCAATAATCTTAAATGAGTTACTTATTTTACGTCGTCCAGTCTCGTTCGAGGCAGTTCAAAGTAAACTACACAACGTTGTTAATTAAAAGCTTTAGTTCGTTAGCGAAGGCGACCATCAAACGAGTGGCTTGCTGTATGTGTGTGTTTTAACTACCACGTGTTCTTAGTTTGCAACCATTTCACAGATTGCGCAACCGTGATACAAAAGCTAGTAGAAGTTAAGCCAAAATATGCTATGAACATAGAGGATTTAAAATCCCCATTGATTTATCAAAGACTAGCTGCTCTCCGGAGTGTTAACGAAGCTAAGCTTAAGTTAATCCTTATAACATCAGCTATGGCAGTTTTCATTCAAATTCAGATATAGATATATAGATAACTATTTTAGAAATGCTTTTTTTTCAATAAATACAGTATATACTTTCATTTGCATACAGTTTAAGTTCAAAGTCATTTATTTCTCAACAAAATACACATAAAGTTCACTTACGGTGAGAATTATACATGGTTTAAAATTTACTTTAACATTTTACAACAAAAACACGACACACAATATACGATACAAAAGGTAGTTAGAAAAAAAAAAGGAAACAAATATCCCAATTATGCTATGAAGTAACGTTAGGGTGAGGGTCCACGAAACTTTTCACGTAAATATTCCAACATAGTTTTAAGCTGTTTCTTTGAAATAACAAACTGACATTTTTGTTTATTTCTTTATATAATTAATAGTATTTTAAAAACTCAAACTCCCATTAACTAACAAATACTAATAATTACTTCACTATTGGAATTCATACAATTTAGCATTACTTCTCTTAAAACAACTACACCACGATGCAGTTCAAAAAACTTATGCTCCTACAGTTGTTCTGCTCGTTAAAGTTACCTCATATTGCGTAACATTTCGTAATATTGCACATTATTTTTTGGTATTTTTAAGTGTTGCCACTATATTACTCAATAACTTCCAACATTTCAGAACTATCAGTGATGTCACCCAACTATCTATATTCTAACAATAGATTATCGATGTCGTTATTGAAACTATTTATGATTATTTAGTAAATGCTTATATATTTAACACTAGCTAACAAAACTAACTAAAATGTGGGACACCTACATTTGTTATAATGTTGTTTACGCGGAACCCAATTATATTAGTAGTCAACTTAGTTATCTTTTATATTATCAATTATCTGCCAATTAAACTCCTGTCAAAATCGGTGTTACAGACATTAAAATAGTAATGAGTTACAAATAATATGCCATAATATTGGATGGTAGAGATTAACAATAGAGATATAAAATGACTTCAAACACTAAGTAAGAATCGCTTTGATTTAATTTAAACAATTGATATTACAAATTTCCAATATCCGGGTTTTAATTGCGACCCTTGAAAATGCGTCACTACTGAAGACAGTAAATTTCTGAAACGAAACATATTGAAGTGCATCTCATGGAATTCAAATCCGTCGTATTAAAATTTTCCAACATAAAACTGTAAACAATTATTAGTGAAACAGGGGCATCGCCTAGTGGGTGGCGAGGTCGGCTGTTAATAATAAAGAATGTCATTTGGTAAAATATACACCGTTGGGTCCAAGTTATTTTACTTTCCACAGCTTATAAATTTTACAATGGAGTCGTGTAAATGAATGTGTATTGTTGAATGAATGTGGTCAAAGAGTTATATAGTACAATAAAGAAATTGAATAATGGTGTTACATATAATAGTTTTTTTATAGCTGACAATCGAAGATGAAAGATGGATTTTACCTCTTATGGCTTCTACACAGCATCATATAAGTACATACATCTCTTGTCTTGGCGGTACGTCTTTGCTGGTAGGGTGGTAACTAGTCTCTTAACAGTCCAAACTCAGACTAATTAGAACATTGAAATTTTGCTAAATTCGCGCTACCGGGGACCGAACCCGGGGCTTTTATTTATAAACTTTATTGCACAGAGTGCAAACGACGGGCTTAAAGCTACAAAGCTTTATCTACCAGCCAACCCTTCTTGTGTTAGAATAGTCGTTGGTAGATGTGCATTACAGTGTTAAAGAAAGAATACAGAGATAGACAGAAATAAATAAAAATAAGAAAATATATATAATTAAAGTTAGGTGTAAACGATAACATAAGCAGCAGTGGTAGCAACACCATAATTGATTAAACAAAAAAAAAAGCGATAATAGTTGTAGTTGAGGCCATTCAAGCAGTGATGTACTTCTTAAGAAAATGCCTTTTTAGTAACAGAGCGAGCACTCGCACCACTACGCCAGCGAGGCCGTCAAATAGCAATGATAGTAATAGCAACGACGATGAAAAATAAGATAATATGATATATATTGTATAAATTGAAAAATCTATCTACAATTTTGATTAAAAAGGAATCTTTCAAATTCGACTTTTAGGGCATTTTAAAACGTCGCATTAATTTGAAATATTAAACATAAATATTTTACTGTTTAACAGCATAGAGTGGTCGATTACAATATAAACTACTCTAAACTAAAAACAAAAGGATCATCTTAATTTGAATTATAAAATGTTACTCCATTCCTACTATTAGCTCATGTATAGTGTCAACATTTAATAGAAGATGCGAATAATAAAAATGACACTAACGAAAACGGACTCAGGTGAAGATGTTTGCTAGTTACATATTCGTACCATCTATCATAACGGTGCGAATAGGCGAGCAGTCATTTGCGAAATATATCACAGTTTATTTCGGTACCATCAAACGGTATCGGACAGTTGCAAATGTAATAATAGCGCATGAAATTCAAAAGGCAGAGAACAATGGGCTGATAAAGATACGTTTTACATTTCTATATAAAATGCTGGAGCTTTTTTTGCTGATGACCGGTTAGCACAAGACTGTGATCTTACCTAATAGTAGTCTAAAATTGCAACATGATAACATGAGCTTATCTCTTTGTTTTCTACACAGAATCGTACCGAAACCCAAATTTATTACTAAGCTCGTTATTATTTGTAGGGCGGCAAGTAGCTTCAGCCGAAACTTCCCACGAGTCCAAACCTAAATTTTCCCTTACAGTAAACGAAACCAGAAACTTTGCTACCAAAGCAAGCCTACATGGTCGCCAATACCTGAATAGGTAACACACCTACGTGGATTATAAACTCCAGATATTAACATGGAATAAAGTTAACTAAGTGACGGTTTAATTAACTTCCGATTTACGGCATTTAACAGCCTTTATAGAGGTAAATAATTATTTCATGTCAAAAGCAATCTATATACATAAAACACAATATACTTAACGGACTTCGGAACCATTTACGCACATTAAAAAGGCAATTGTGTTAATGTGGTTTAAAATTACTATATATTTCAACTTTCACAAAAAACAAAATACGAAGTTGTCAAATACAAATAGATAGAAACTTTTTTTCGCTGTATATAGCATACGCCAGGTATCCGCTATATGTATATAAAGATGGTCGACTGACACGTCAACAGATTATTAAATTAGACCCAAAATTTGACAAAACAATAACTTCTTGTACTTCCTTCTATTTTCTCTTGATATTAGTAATCGCAATGTTAAATACGTAAACACGTCATTGGATCTTTCAACTTCAGTCGTTTAAACGTACAATTTTCTTAAAATATCTTTACTACAGACTTGCGCCAAAATGCGAGTAACGGATTACACAATGTTTCATAAACCATCGAAATATTGAGCTTATAAAACAGTGACCGTGAGCAAGTTAAATTCTCCAGCCGGAATCTGGCTTAAATCTTACACTATCAGGTATAACTCTGGTTTGTTGGACTTCCACGTATTAAAATATGGGTTACAACCTTTCTATTTAAATATTATGTAATTTAATATCGGATACGATATTTCATGTACACGCATTGATATTTAATAAGCCGGTATATTGTGTAACGAGCCCGCATGGACATACCTTTTTCATGTCAAATGTCAAAATATTACCCAAATTCGAACTAAAACGAAATGCAATTTAAAAAGACTAAGACCGATTCTTTCAATAATCTCAGTGACAGCAAAATTCCATCAAAAACCGAAGGCGTTCCGAAACTACCTCCTACTGTATCCTACCTTCATTTAGGAAAGAAATTTATAAGATATTTAACTTTTACCGATGTTTTAGACATAAACATATGTGATTACATATCTATTTTAAGAATTTTATCAATATCAAAATATTTTTTATTAAAGTAGGCTCATAAGCCCTTTTGAAACGTCAGTGGTCTGTCCGTTGATGACAATCGCTATCTGAATCTTCTTCACTCGGGATTACAAGTTTGTTATTATTTCTAGTATTAAAATTCTGTATTTCACTTGTTTTTTGCTGTAAAAGTGAATATAAGCACTATATTATTTATAACTAATGTAAAACTTTGTGAGATAAGCGATAGGGTACTATTTACATCGTAAAAATTTTCTTTATTTCTATCAATTTTAAATAACAAGGACGTGTCATCAGCAAATAGCACTATATCACATTTGTCTTTCTTATGGTAAGCTAATTCGCCTCATGACGCCTCATTCCCATAGGGGTAGTTAGAAACAACGTCCTTCCACTTGCCACGATCCTTGCATACCTCCTTCGCTTCTTTCATTCTCATTAAACCTTTCATACAAGTTCCTCGGTTTAGAGTACTCTTGAGCTGGCCCTTATTGAAAATGTCCAGGATCTGGTCCAGGAACATTTGCCTTGGTCTTCCCCTTCCAACATTCACTCTTGAATCATAAATCCTTTTTGTCAGTCTCCTTTCATTCATCCTCTCTACGTGCCCAAACTATCTAAGCATACCTTCATCAATTTTAGTCACTACATCTTCTTTTATACCACAACGTTCTCTTATCACACCATTTCTTACTCTGTCACTCAGTTTTAATCCACACATACTCCTCAACGCTCTCATCTCTACCGCATTTATTTTACTTTTGTGATTGTTCTGCCATACCCAACTTTCACTACCATACATAAATGTTGGCACCAACACTCCTGCATGTACAGCCAGTCTACCCCTTTGAGACACCATCTGGCTATTCATAAAGGCGCGCAGGGCACCATTTACCATATTTCCTGCATTAACTCTCCTTTCAATATCACTTTCACATTTATATATATTAAGAATAAAAAGCGACAAGTGTTGATCCTTGTGGGACACCCATTTTTACCGGTGATCCTGACGTCTCACCGCCTTGTTGTCTTGCAATGTAACTTGCACCTATTTCAAAACAACCAAAGCAGAGGTTTGACCGCTAGAACTTGACTGGACAACTTCTAAATGCACTTAAGTGGTAGATAAAGCAAATGAAATGCATAGTTTTCCTCAGGTGTTCGAGTATAAGCGTTACAAACTTGAAAACACATTAAAGAACCATAAAAATTTATAAGCGGTGCCGCAAGACAAGATGATAAAAAATGAAGTCTCCAATGTTGCCCCAAGTAGCACGAGTCCGGTATCAAAAGCTGGTTTCGATAAGTAACTTTACAGTCGACAAGCTGTGCAGTAACTTTTTAGGGTTGTCGCTCACTGTCAGTCAATTTATACGGGCGATTTATACGGATCTTTTTACTGTATATAGTTATTGGACCACACAAGAAAGTCACAGTAGGTAATAAACATTTCTATGGTTCTGGTCTTTCAAGGTGATGAAATCTAGAATGAAGATTTCTCAGAAACAGACGAATTGGTAACTTTTTATGATTGTCGCTCACAGTCAGTCAATATAAGCGATATAGTTTTATTACTGTATACAGTTTATCGACTGCCTCATTGGTCTAATGGCTAGCATGTTTGACTAAAGACACGAGGTCCTGTGTACGAGAGTCCCGGGTTGGGCCAATTTGAAATCGATATTAATATTTTCTCAATATTTGCCCAAAGTTGGGAAAAATTTGGCGGTGTGATCCACCCTCGTGCCTCGGAGAGCACGTTAAGCCGTCGGTCTTGCGCCTGATCTCTCTTCGGTCGTGTTGGATTGCCGTCACAACGGATTATGAGAGTGAAGAAATAGAGTGTACCCTTGTGTATTATGCCTGTCAATTCACAGAGGAGCAGCGTGGTGGGTTTATGTTCTAAAAACCCTCTCTCATATGAGTGAAGAGGCCTGTGCCCAGTAGTGGGAAGCTAATGGGCTGCTACTTACCTTTTTTATACAGCTGATCCTCGAAAGTTGACAGACCTAGTAAGAAAGTCCCTTGCGGTTTAGTAAGGAGAGATATGTTCGTAGTCTCTTAGCCTCTTTTTAGATTTTAGAGATCAAATAAGGGTCACGAGTTCCGCAAGAAAACTATGGTCAGATAAGCCCAAGGGATTATGAAATTGAATTGGCAATGAATGAGGTACATAAAACTTACATCATGGTTATATATTTATTTAAAATTATTTCCATCATCCCTGTGCATGTTCGACTAGAGACATGAGGTCCTGGAATCGAGTCCCAGGTCGGGCCAATTCAAAAATCAATATTGAGTTTTCTATTTAAGATTTTCTCAATATTTGCCTGAATTTGGGAAGTTGGCGGTGTGATATCCATCCCCGTGCCTCGGAGAGCACGTTAAGCCGTCGGTCCTGCACCTGATCTCCCTCCGGTCGTGTCGGATTCCCGTCACATCGGACTATGAGAGTGAAGGAATAGAGAGTGCATGTGTGTACTATGCCCGCCAGTCCGCAGTAGAGCAGCGTGGTGGGTCTATGCGCTAAAAACCGTCGCTCCTCGGAGTGAGGAGGCCTGTGCCCAGTAGTGGGACACTAATGGGCTGCTACTTACTTATTTTTTTTTATTATGAGAGGACATGGTAATTCGGTCAAGTTAGCACTAATAGCTCCAAGCTGCAGTCAGTGACTGATTATAACTGGATTGTAATACACTTAAAATCGCATAGGATTCAGATATACGCAAAGAAATTCCAGTTTTATAACTTAAATAATGTATTATTTGTGGCAACCCTATAGAATTGGACCAGTATGTTTATCATATAAGCGATTATTACAAAGTATAAACTTTAGGTTACGGCTCATTAACATCACAGTTGTTAAAAATACTTAAGTGTGTTTTGAGTCAAACTAAATAATAATCGCAATAAATTGAAGTTATACAAGTTGCAACGACTTTTTCGTCTAACGAGGAATTGTTTACGAAACTTAAAATTATGACCAACTAAAATATATTTATCTTACTCCTTTACAATTATGTACTAAATATCAAAGGTACTGCTGGGCACAGGCCTTCTCAATCATATGAGAGTGGGTTTTAAGAATATAGACCCACCATGCTGCTCTACTGCAAATTGGCAGACCAAAAAAGAAGCAACTTATTAATAAATTTGTAATTCATATTTAACACACATATTTTGACAGTTAAAGTCATGTTAGATTATTGAGGGACTTCTACTATACTTTATTCAAGGTGTTTTTAAAAGACCTATATCTATTTATTGATTTAAGAATTCTCCGAATGTTATTAGAATATGTAATGAATGAACTAACGGTAGTATCTTCGTTAATATGATAGTACTAACTGGACCGACAAGAATCTTAGCAATTACTTTAATTTAAAAATTAACAGAGGATTTATTATCTATGATGTAAATTGAAGGGTAACTACAGCTGTTCTTTTAAGATAAAAGCAATATATTTCTCAAAAGTATTTACTATTTTTAAGGTCGCTCACTTATTTGCAGGTTAAGTAATACTTCCTATTCTCAAATTCTTCATTATTATATTACATACTTTGAATGGTTTAAAACAAGATACTATCGTTGATACAAACTAAGAACTGTCACTCGGCGAATATTCCTTCATTCTTTTTTTTTTTTATTTGAAGTGTGTAGTTGCTGTTAGCCCTACTGGCTTTTAAAGCGTAACCGAGGGGGGTGGCGAGCGCAGAAGCTCTGCCGAGGGGTGGGCCCGTACAAGGGCCCTGCTACGTCGGGGGAAAACGTTGCTCTAAGGGCGCCTCCTGCGAGGCTCGGACCTAGGCTTAGAGCAACGTTTGCTGCTGCTGAAAAAGACAGGTGCTTAATGTTGACGCCCATGGGTCCGCGACTGGTGGCCGCGGCCGGGGTGCGTCAGATAGCGGGGACCTCGTCTTCGCCGGCGAAGACGCTGTGTGTGTGTGAAAGTGTACTGGGCGTTGTCAATGGTAGTCTGGTTATTCCTTCATTCTCCCGTGTTGTTCCTCTTATACCAAACGCCCCACTCCAAATAATTACCCCACTCAAAAATAATAAATCGAACAATGACAGTCGTCAGTGTGTAACACGACAACTTTTAAATTTGAGAATTTCCGGAATGTTTTAAACCGGATGTATGTAAACGTTTCACTGATATAATTATAAAGACCTCAGCATAATAAACAAATATAGTAATTTAATAACAAACCAAAAATAAAATATTCATGATCGCTAACACTATATTCATCAATAGCCCTATTTTCAACGATTATTTCGGAGTACAGTGCATTCAAAGACGGGCTTTGGTTACATAGTTACAAGCAGTGAATACCACATAGAGCAAATTCCATTACTGGTAAACTGGTAAACAAACTGACAAGAGTATCAATCTGATGTGTTTATACAGATTTGTCTCTCTAGACGTAACCGCATTATTACATTTCATGTAGTGAATGCCTAATACAATGTCCAATAAATCCGAAGCCGACATTCCACGTGACAGAGCAACGCCTCCACAGAAATGTCAGGTTTCAAACTAATAACAGAGCTGAAACAACAGTCTGTATTAAACTTTAACAGTAAAAAAATAATATCAATGCAACAAGTAAGAACTTTTTAATTAAAAGAAACTTAAGTAAAACTTTAACGTTACCTTGCAATAGATCGCGCTGTTAATTTTATTTGTAAATAAATAGTTAACAACAAGTGCCATATAATAGAAGTTAAAAATGAATACATTTTTATCAACCTACATTTATATGAAATATAAATAAATATATCTTTCGTAGTCAAAATTTTAAAAACTATTTATTTAGTGTATCTCTGACGCTAACTTGCCAAGATTCTTGCATATCTCCTTCGCTTCTTTCATTCTCATTAAAACTTTCATACAAGTTCGTCAAGTTAGAGTAGGTACTCTTAACCTGGCCCTCATTTAAAATGTCCTGCATTTGGTCCAGGAACGTCAGTCTCCATTCACTCATTCCGTCTGCGTGCCCAAACCATCTAACCATACCTTTCTCAGTTTCAATCACTACATCTTTTTTTATACCACAACGTTCTCTTATCACACTATTTCTTACTTTGACACTGTTTCAATCCACTCATGCTTCTCAATGCTCTCATTTTTACCGTATTTATTTTACTTCTATGCTTCTTCTGCCATACCCAACTTTCACTACCATACATAAGTGTTGGCACCAACACTCGTCTATGCACACCTTCTGGCTATTCATAAAGGCGTGCAGAGCACCATTTACCATATTCCCTGCATTCACTCACCTTTCAATATCACTTTCACACGTTCGATCTTTTGTAAATTTAGATCCCATTCCCATTATACAAATTCTTTTACACCATCCAATTGTTTTAAGCAAAGAGATATGTAAAAACTGTATTTTCTATTCCGCTAAGGTTTAGATTGGGAGGCTTCGGTCGTGGCTACTTTAGTAAATAAGTTTTGCCACTACGTAAAAAACACGCTCCGCTTCGACGTGCCACATTAAGAGGCAATTTACTTCATAATGTTACCTCGTACCAGGTTAGCGTCTTATCATCTTAGACCATGTCATCACTTAACTACAGATGAGATCACATTCAAGCAATAACCTGTCAATAACCAAGTATAATAGAATCGATTTATTCGAGAATTTTATAATAGTTTTGGTTTGTGTAAAGTTTTCGTGAATTAATAAGTTATAGAATTGGATCAATACGACATATTCTACAGGCTATTATGTATCCGTTAAGTTTAACTTTCTCTGGTTGAATGTATTTTAATACGGCAACGTGAAAAAAATGGCTTCCACAAATTAAGGTTGCTCGTGGTGTATTGAACAATTAGGTCGTAATTCTATTAACGTGCGAGGTTAGCAAATAGCCATAAATTTCGTAACCAAGATATGCAATGGCTTCAAAATAAATAGCTCCATACATAATTGGCCAAAGAGTTACATAAACATATTGGCTTTGTTCAATTGGCTCTTTGAAGCGTTTCACGACAACTTTACTTTTCTTAGGCTGAAAGTTTTTAGTTGAAAAGACGTTACGCTTTCGAAATATTTTAATAGATTTTTTAAATGACAGGACAATTTGACAGTACAGCCAAATAATATAATGAACAACTTCGAAGAGCTGTATTTTCTTGCAATATTCGTCAACGACTAACTTCACTCAACAAGAAAACTTAGCGTTCGCGCCAATTGGTGCAACCATTTAAAAATAAATTAATAAATTGACAATCTTATTTTAAAATATAATCGCAACAACACTGATACTTCTGCAATAGTCAATTTACAATCAAATACTTCAAGACCGATCTCCGGTTCCAGAGCTCCGCCGTGATGGCGCTGCAGGAAGCTAGCGAGGCCTACCTGGTCGGCCTCTTCGAAGACACCAACCAGTGCGCCATTCACGCAAAGCGTGTCACGATTATGCCGAAGGACATTCAGCTCGCACGCAGGATCCGAGGCGAACGCGCCTAGTGATAGTAATAATATTGTATATTATTATTAGAGGAACGCTGTGCATACGTCTTTTAACATTGTAAAAGGCCCTTTTCAGGGCCACAAATCGATCCCACTCCCTCGCCCCGTGTCACCTCACGCGACGTTATTGTGCAATTTTATTAAAATCCTACCCTATGCGCGCCGCCTATTGATTAGTTAGTTAGTATCCACGATTAATGATAGAATATAAATACAATAGTCAGCATTCCGCGACCTACGAGCGTGCTTTTTTATTTTACTAATTTCACATTACAAATAAATAAATAATAATAATGATATTAAATAAGCGACCAGCGATTAAAGGAAAACGATTGTCATAATATTGTCTAGATAGATGCAAATAAAGCCTCATTTGAGACTTATTGGTTGGACTGTCCTGATATAAGTATAATCATGTTAGATTATGAATAATGTAGTTACTTTATTAAGTAAAGAGCAATGCTGTATTTCTGTCGCGAGATATCGGATGCAGTCCGACTAAAATCAAATCAATTGGAGCCCTAATCTAATGATGCAGTTTCGTTTGCTATGTTATTTTATTTCGACATTTGACCATTGATATCAATAAAAGGCTTTCATTTTAAACGTATTACAAAATTTCCATTGATTAACGAAGTGATTCAAGACATGAAATTTCGCTGAATAATGATTATCCGAACTTTTTTCGTATAATCTTTTGAAAACAATGTTAAAAAAGTACACGTGTTCGCTTTAGTACAAATGTGAAGAAATTTCATAACAACTAACACTTGTAATGTTCTGTCGTGGTGTAGGTAATCTTTATTTATTTTCTTTTTCCATTAAGGATACAAAGCAGCACTTATGAACGTCAAATTATTACACAATTAATATACAAACAAAAAAATCATTACAATTATCATTAAAATGTTTACAATACGATATGCCACCATCAGCTAAGGCCCGTTTCAAAGTCAAAAGTCAAAGTCAAAATATCTTCATTCAAGTAGGCCTATTACAGCACTTATGAATCGTCAAATATATATTTTTTTATTATATAATATTTAAATGAATGACTGATGATAACATTAAAGAACGATTTAGTTCAATTTGAATCTAAAGTTACGAGTCATTATCATTACAATATATGTTTTAAATTTATTCTATATCTAGAAGTCTGATTGTAGGTTTTCTTTAAAGTTAAATATCTTTAGAGAAATATACTTTCAAAGAAAATATGTCACATTGGTAATTAAGTCAGCAATGTCACAGCCGTCACTAAGGAATGTCGACGTAAGATCTCTGTAGTGGTTACCCGGGGGCCGCAAGATTATGTCAATTTCAATATTTCTAATTAATAAGTGTCCTCCAAATGTCTGTCCAGCTGTAAACCAATTTGGCAACGCAATAGATATTACAAAACATCGGCGGAATATTTAGTTTTGTAAATGTTACAAACTAATATTGGCTTGGTTTACTAATATCTCAAATATGAAGTTTGCGTCTATCTATTTGAAAATCTATTTTTTACGGATGAAACGCGTGATTAGCGTCACGAATATGTGCAGCGTTTTTATGCTAATTCGTTTGAAGTTTAAGACGTTTTAATGTTGACAAAAAACACCCGGCATTTTCATTTACAATTCGTGATTTGAGATTTCAAGAATTATTTGTTTTCAAAATTTTTAATGATGATTAAATTTATTAAATTTCCAACATATCTTCCTTCTTCCCTGCCTCTAAGTCTCAGAAATCTAAATTTTTAGATTTGTATTGATATTGTAAACGAGTCTTAAAAATTAGTTTATGTTATTTCTAGAGGGCACCCATTAAATAAGTTATGATAAGAACTAGAGTTCATAGGCTAAATAAGTTGTGAAATGTGAAATAAACGACTCATTAAAGTTATATAGAAAAAAATAACAAGCTTCACTAAACATATAAACCGACAATAATCAAAAATTACAAAATCATGTATAAGTAATAGACTATAAAGCGGATACTTAAGACAATATTACTTCTTAACTATATTGGGCACAAAAAATAAATTGTCAATATTTTGAAAAATAATATTAGAAGTTCTTTGGCATCAACGAGAGAATAAAGGCAGTCCACACTAATTTAACATCATTATGTTAATTAACAAGCGACACACTGAGTTACACGATTAGAAATATGAAAAAAAAAATTGAGTTAACTCCTACACCATGTAGCAAGAGTTTCTTAAGCTGTTTGCATAAAAAGCAATCCCCCTAAACTTTTTACGTGAGTTTTCCATCGCTGTACAATATTTCGTTAAATAAATTTAACTAACAAATTAATATCGGAAAAAACTGAACATTTTCATCCTTTAATAGTTTATAAATACGTGTTTGAATAAAAAACGCCTTTTTATCGCTGCGAACGCTCGACTTTGATCACACCTGATGGTAAGTGATGATATAGTCTAAGATGGATGTACGCTAATCTGGTAAGAGGCGATATAGCGCTTATGGTTTCTAAACAGCTTCTTTGATGTAACGCCTTTGCTGGTAGGGTGGTAACTAACTACGGTCGAAGTCTCCAACCAGTCCAGGCTCAGGCAAATTGATGCAAAAATGCAATGTCCTAAATTTACCCTAACGGGGATCGATCCCAGGGCCTTTACTAGCAAAGCGACTACTCGTACCGCTGCTCTAGCGAGATCGTCAATTTTGTTAACGATTGAAAAATTGAACAACAAATATTCATGTAAAAAGCAGTAGCAGCCCATTAACCTCCCACAGCTGAGCACAGGTCTCCTCACTCATAAGAGAGAGGGTTTTTAGAACGTAGCAAAAAATAACCACGCTGCTCCATTGCGGGTTGGCAGGTATAGTACAGAATGCACTCTCTATTCCTTCAATCCCATGTGGCGGCGACCCGAGACGACCGGAGAAAGATCAGGCGCAGGACAGACGGCTCAACGTGCTCTACAAAGCAAGGGAGTGAATCATACCGCCAACTTCGGGCAAATATTGGAAAATTCTCAATAGAAAACCCATGTCTGTACTCGACATGCTAACCACTAGACAAATGAGGCAGTTCATTCAGTATAAACAGGTAGTGTGAAGTAATAGCAAGACACTCTCAATCCCTTCTGTAATAATGGATGATCCCAAATCTATCACTATATAAGAGACTGCGAAGGAATAAAGGATGTCCATACTAAATCACCATCATTAGTAAAACTCACAGACGACTTGCACACAATATAAAATACATTACTTCGTACATTAGAATCCAAAAATATATATAAGTACAGTTATTAAGGTGAGTACGTTTGGTCGTTTGTCAGGGATTCTAATCTGGCAAACGTGACCGAGGCTATTGTTTTTACGACGTGTGCTTGCCGCTATAAGGCTGGTCACGTGAATGTGAAACGTTTGTTTTAAAAAGACTGCTTCGCTAGTGCAGTGGTGCGACTACTTTGCTAGCAGAGGTCTTAGGATCATTGTCTGTAAGGCTAATTTAGGGAACGAAGCTCCGGCCGTGGCTTGTTATTTCATCGCTTTTATTAAAATGTACAGGCTTAATAACCCTTTAATATTGATTTTTTTATTGCTTAGCGCTCGCAACTGATGGTAAGTGATAATACAGTCTAAGACGGGAACGGGTTCACCTGTTATGATATCATTTACCTCTTTAGGCCTTCGTCGTTGGGTTCATCGCAGCATTCTGCGGGATACGGCCCTCGAGACAGGGCCACATTGCACGGGCATCTTTCCTCGGGCATTCAGTAAATGCCCGGTACTCTTTTTGCCCGTATTTCATACGGACTGAATCCCACCAGCGACGCTGGCGGGTCCATCCTGGTCAATTCCGAGGTGAATATGTTCTGGGTGTTTCTGCTACCGCGTCATCTTCGCCGCTATTACCTACGGCTGGTGGTGGTGACAGCAGGAGCTCACGAGGCAGAGGACGCCCAGTGTTTGCCATTCTTTAGTACTGGTTGGCAATGCCGATGTGTATGCGGAGAGTTATCTGCCAGGCGGAACCATACTCTTCGCAAGCTGACGGATGAACACCTCCACGGTGGACGTCCTGGTATCACGATGGATAACGTCATTCCTGACGTACCTCGGACCTCCTACTATAAGACGTAGGCACTTGTTCTGCTGGGCTCTTTAGGCCTTCAAAGTTCACACGTTTACTTTTATTGTGATAATTAACTACGGCGGAAGTTTCCCATTAATCCGGACAAATTAGAAAATATCGTAATAATCGTACTAAGGTCCTCTGCCTGTAAACCGAATACATGCGCCATAGCGCGAGAGAGGTCATCAGTCCTCGAAAAGAAAATGGTCGTTATTGAAATATTAATTGCGTAATATTTATATAAATATGATGAATTAAAAAAAATTTAAGTGGGTGTGTACAAAGTATACAAAAGTGAAACTTCTTTGGAAAACCAATTTTTAAGTCTTTTTTATATTCATTTTATCTAATTTATCTAAAACTTCAGAATTCCGAGACTTTGAGGGTGGGAAAAAGGAAGATATGTTAGGAATATAATTGTTATTAAAATTTTAAGTGTTAAAAATTAATACAAATAATTTATTGAAATCTCAAATGACGAATTGTAAATAAAAATGCCACGTGTTTTATTGTCAGTATTACAAATAATTAAATATTTATTTTTGAATTAAAATATTAGAAAAGACAATTTACGAAATATTTTTATTATATATTTTATGAAAAAATAGTATATTAAATTAATAAATGACGAGTGGCAAATTAAAATGCCACATGTTATTTGTAAATATTAAAACTACCTAACCTTCAAGCGAATTACCATAAAAAACGCTGTACATCTTCGTTTGCATTTCGTTTGCGTAGAAGTTTCATTTTTCTATCAAACATACACAAAAATTTCGTCGTAATCCATCGAGTCGTTTAGCTGAAGTTCAATTACCTACACACCATAATTCATTGTTGTTTAAAATCAATTTCTCAAATACTACAATGACCATTGAAATGCATTATCAAATCAAACACGCTTTATTCAAATTGGCTTTTTAAAACTTTAAATCGTCTAATACAGTCAGCCATTTTATCACATAGGTTACTTCGGATCTTGTTTCGAAAAGAATCCACAAAAGAGTCATCTGAGTGTTTCATTAAATTTAATTTAAATAAGAGTAAATCATTCAAATGATATCAATGGCTATAATCCAATCACGCAAAGCAAGAGGAAGTCATATAACCAAATTGCTTATAACTAACTAAATAAATAACTCTCGAATTTAGAACCTCACAATTTGCTGACAACAATAACCAAAGAAGCATTATAAACGCAACTCAATCATAATTATTTCCCATTTATTGATACTTTCAAGGTTACCGAAGTCCTATAGTTCACGTGGACTTTCTACGTGGAAATCCTATTTCCAATTAATTCTTTATCACGTTTTAATTTTCTCCCGCAACAACGGGCGCAACACGTGATTTTATAGAATCTAATGAAAGCTTAGCAAGAATGTTTTGATATGAAAAAGGAAATCGAAAACATTTATTTAAAAATAGTTGATTAAAGTATGATAATACTAGTCCCAGAAAACGTTGTTTTGCCATATAATAACTATTGTCGCTATTAAAGGGTTGGTGTGATAGAAGGGTGAAAATTTAGGGTTGTATCTATTTTTAAAGCCACATTAAAAAATATATATTGTTCAAAAAATAAATGTTAGTGAAGGATAACTCTTAACACTTCGGGATATGAAAAATAGACAGCAAAATAGATATGTCGGAGTACAATAGTCTGTTGAACGCTGGTGCCATCTGTCTATCGGCGAGGGGCAGAGTCAATAAGTGGCAGTCCGGCGTGCGTCACTCAGTAGTTATCGGGTGAAGGCCCGCCGGTGCGGTCGACTTTTGAAACTGTCGCGTTCCTAGCTATTATTGTTAATGAGTTTGTGTAAATTTATACAAGTAATTGAACATTATAATCCGAGTTAATTAATAAAGGTTTTGATTGCATCAACATTACCCACGATCCAACAGTAGGGAAATTATGGATGCCATTAATGACGATGTCGCCAGAGAACCTTACGCCCATATGCTTTATGCTCTCCCCTTCTCTCTTATTCTCCGACAGATATAAGATATTGAAACGGTCTTAAATAAAATACCATTTAATAGGATAAGGTTTTATACACTTTTATTAACATTTAAAATGTAAAGAAGTAGTTATAGTGGCAGTAGTTAGACAAAAGGTATCGCGGACTTTTTTGTAGATATTAATACGTTCTATTTTTTCACACCTTGGGTTGTATTCATGCATTTTTATTATATAGCCTATGTCGCTCAGTGAAAATACAGCTTTCAAATGGTCGAAATTTTTTTTTAATCGGTCTAGTAGTTTTGGTGTGAAAACGTTACAAAAATGTATACATTGATCTTTATAATATTAGTTTAGATTGCTTTTTATGAATCTATTATAATTAGGCTTCAAAAAATCTAAACATTCTTTATTCAAGTAGGCCCAAAAACTCTTTTGAATCATTAAGAGATATCCAGGTATCTATTGACTTACCACGATATCTCTGGAACCATAAGTCGTTACTTAAAATTTACTAGGAATAGTCCTTTTGCTCAGTAAAGGTCAGCTCAGAACGAATTTTGCGAAATTTCAATAGCTAACACAATGTGGGTTGCGGGGGTGGTATTACTATTCACTCATCACGATATTACTAGAACCATAAGACGTAGAGACTCGAAATTAGGTAGGAATTTTGTTTTTGCTGAGTACAGGTCATATTTCCTATTTGTAAAACAGTTTGCCTAAATTGATAAAATTGCTACCCAAAAAACAATCCACGCAGACGAAGTCGCAAGTTCGGCTAGTATGTAATATTTAAGGAAAACTATAAATTAATAGACAATATATAAGCTATTTAATGTATATTACATATAAATTTAACCATACTCATAACAGATACTTCTTTCCATGATGACTTTGACGTACTCCTACTGGCTCAGCAGCTCTCAATGACAAGGAGTGGATATTAGACCCACCACGCTGCTCCATTGCAAATGCACAAGCTACATATATCCCAGACATACTTCCAAGTTATACAGCTTTTTGCACAATGTTTTCCTTTACCGTAAACTCACATTAAGATACAAAATAATTATATGCATAATGATGTAGAATTTCATTGCGCAAATATTTAAGAAAGAATCCTCGTTAGTAAAAGCTTATCGTTACATAACTCTGCGCCAATTTAAATGTATTACAAAATAAATATATATCGCTTAGAAACAGTTTCGCTACGAGGGGAATTTTGTTGAAAAAACTCAAAGTCGAAACCCCACTTAATTGTAAACGTGCGTACTTTTGTTCCGCACAAATAAAGCGAAAGCTTTTGTAATTTTATGAAAATAAAAATTTCTTACACGAATAAGTCCATAATTGAAGGGCAGCTATGAAAACTTAGTCTAACAAACAATTGTTGTATTTCTCGTAAAAACATGCGTTTCGAGAAATTTCGTTTAAACTGAAATATATTTTGTATATTTTACCCGTACATGATTTATTAAAGTACGTTATATTTTTGCAAGTAAACAAAAAAGTGTTATAAATACAGAATAAGCATTTAAAACATCGCTAAGAAAATTTGTAAGGTACATAATCCCGTAAAAATCCCTTTAAAAGGACTGCAAGAATTACTTGGTATAAACAATCAGTAAAGGTATTGTGTATTGATAACTAGGGCTGTGCGAATATCGTAATCGAATCGAATAGGTATAAATATTCGATTCGAAAATAGAATCTAATCATTCGAATTATTCGATTTTTATTAAAAATAAAATTAAAGATTATTTCCCACTACTGGCGATATTGTATCTAATAAAGGAACTTCATTATCACCCGATTAATTATCGTATTTATTATTTTTAAACAAAAATTTGTAGCATATTTTCAAATGGGGTTTTTATTATTGTTACGATATAATTTCTGTTACTTCATTCCCTTTAAAATTAAGAAAAAAAAACTATAATAATTGTTCTATTTACGTAAATAAATGTATTTCAAAGTTTGAATAAAATGAATATAGAGTGTTAAATTTATATTTGAATATTGAATACAAGAGACCCTGAATTGAAAATACTGGAAAATTCAGTAATAATGTAATAGTTTACAAATATTTCGGAAATTATTCGAAATATTACGACTTAATCGGGAACTTTCGTAAGTTACAATTATTCGCACACCCCTATTAATAAACTAATAAATTCTACCTCGGTATCGTAATTTCAAAACTAAATCCAAAGCTCAAATGTCTTTGCTTTAGTAGGAAGGATCCCGGATTCAATTCACATTAGTATTCATTCAGGAAATTATATTTACTCGTTTTTTCCATCTTCTTTTCCAGCACTTCTGAAACGAAATTTATATATGCTATCTAATTCGTCTAAGTCTGGATAGGATGATGGGATACATATTCAATAAAAAAAGATATTTCTTTATAATAACACCAGGAAAAGTTGTTCCCAAGTCTAATTCTACAATACAAGCCCGCTAAATCCGTGCCTTTGTTACTTTAATATTTTAAAAGCAACTTTCTTTTCCAACGAAGAATTTGTTATTGCAATTAAAATTGTGTTGCTTAAAAACTTTTGTGAAGCCTTCTAGCGGCGTTTTTTATATGCTATGTTTGTTATATCTGCCAGTTGGTCAGAAATCAACAGCATCTTGACTACGTTATACATAGAAAAACAAATGAACTGAAGATATATTCTTCCCTTTACATTACTTTGGGCTATCGTTTGCCTATGATATCACGTGATACTGATGATGCTGTATAGTAAGTACCAAGTATCTTCAGCATCATTTAAAAAGAAAAGTGTGAATTCACTCGTAATAACCGAGTGTTATTCACTCAGCTAAAAATACTTTTAAGGTTCGCTGGTTATAAAATAAACTTAATAACGTATACAATCGCTTTGATTTCAAAACTTGTTGCTATAAACATATTTGGTAGTAAAAACACGTATGTACCTACAGTGGTACATACATTTGCCTCAATACGACATCACGTGTCCCACCTACGCCACTTTCGTACGACCTCTGTCAGTCTGTCACGTTTACTACTTGACTAATACACGTAGTACCTGTCGTGACTGGGATACATTATTCTTTAATTTAAAAAGCCACACTATTAATATAATTATTCGTCAAAGCTAACCTTCAACATTTGCTGTTGTAAAAGCTTGCTATGAACATTCCTTCTATATAGTAAAAAAAATACTGCATATTACACGCGGAATTATTTAAGTTGAAATTTAATGCGATAATTGGGTCGTGAAAGTAAGTAGCAGCCACTTGTGTACTATCCCTGCCAATCCGCAGTGGACCAGCGTGATGGGTCTATGCTCTAAAAACCATCTCTCATATGAGTGAGGAGTCCTGTGTCCAGCAGTGGGACGTTAATGGGCTGCTACTTACTACTTACTTATTTATTGCAAGATTCCCTTAAAATAGTCGTAAACGGAGTAGAAGGTTTTATTGATAACAAAAGATTTAACAGAATTTTTTAAATTTCATACAATTTTTAAATTGTGAAGCGTATTCCCTTATATCTTTTGGTAATCTATAAAAAAATTTAATAGCCGTCACGCAAACGCTTTTATTAAAAGAAGAATTTTTATGATCGGGATATCGAAATCTGTCCTTACAGCGTTCTCCCTTAAGCTTACCTTAAAATAATGCTAATTCATATAAATATATAACAGGTCAAATAAAATTGATCATTTAATTAACAACATCGATCTAATAAATTTCGAGTCTATATTAAAATTATGTCACACTAAAAATAACTGTTTAATATCAAAGTGCAAGGTTAAATATATTGGTAACAAAATATTTACAAACCATGTTTAGTTATGACGAAGGTTGACTTATTATTTTATGATTAAAGTACCTTTACGTAGTACCATGTTTACGTAACTTAGTACAAATTGGTTATTCCAAATTATTATATTTATTTAAACACATTATTTAACATGAAAAACGAATGGAATTCTCATGTTATTGTGTGTGCATTTCAGGTAGTTCTAGGAATTGTTCAACATTTATTTTTCATACCCCTAGTTGCGGAGAATGGTCTACTGTTTCGTTTTTTATTTTCTTATGATAAGCCATTCAAAAAATACATACGATTCTAAATCTTAACCCTTCTAGGATCAACTACCATTTTTAAATAGCGATACTACAATTTGTTCGCGTTAAGAATGCAGTGAGTCACCATTCTAGCCCCACCCCCTAACCATTCAAAACAGTTCAGTCTTCAACTGGAATTTGAAAAGAATGGTTTTGATTGGTTAAGGGTGGGGCTAGAATAATGACTCATTATCTTCTTAACGCGAACAAACTGTAGTTGTTAAATTAAAAAAAAAAAAAAACAATGTTAGCTAGGTCATCTATCATCATATATGTATATATATTTATTTAAAACTATACAATTAATAAATCATATATAAATATACAACTCAAAGTTATCAAAATTGATGAAACTGTTAAAACCTATTATTTTTTAAGCTTATATAATCGTTTAAAAATTCAATATGAAACTCTTAATAAGTTATCTGATCGTCCGAGCTAATTTCCCGTTAAGGCCTCTTAGTTTTATTAATCGATAAAGAATGGCATTCAATGTTTAATATAGGGAGAGAATAAACTATATTTAATTTGTCCCCTATATTAAATATAGGCCCATACATATATATATCCAGGCCTAAGTACCTCTCAAAAAATTATTACGAAACGTATGTCATGTAATGACAATTTTTATTCACTTTTTGGTTTTTCAGAAAATAAAATGGAACGTGTTGGCTTTACATGAATAATAAGAAATATACTTTTTCAGACTGATCACTTACTGATGATAAATAGACGAGATTTGCATACTGTATTCTAAGTAAAACCAAAATGAAGTAGCAACAAAAGCTGACAAAATCTTAGTCCTGAAACCAACAATTCCCACCGATCATCCAAGTGTCTAAAATTTACTTAACACCAAGGGAATTGTACTCAGTTTTGAAGAATTATCTCGGTAAAAAAATCTTTAGCCGGCTTAGAAGAAAATAGAGCATATCGTGCTATGTTTTGTAACCGAACATAGCAATAACAAACACCCATGTTATGAGGAAAACGGTCTATTGTTAATGTTGATATAGACGCTGCTATAGAAAAAAACACGCACACAATAGCCGTAAGGATGTGAGAAAGGAAAGCAAAGGTGCCGTTTGCGAAACATAACATGTGGAAACACGGGTCCGAACTCGACACGACACTGGTTTTCAACAACGGGTAAGAAACGCGATAATGGCAGCGACCAGTTGAGAAATACCGCACACTGCACAATGGAAACGAGAAAAAATTCAATGCACTACATTGCAAGGAAATAAAACAGCTTGTTAATCTTATAAATTTGAAAATGTTAATGTTTTTGATGTCATAAATCCACGCTTGACTTCAATTCGTAAGAGGTAATTCACTTCTCATGTTATCTATACAGCATCGTCTTATACGAGGGCAGTAACTAGCGCCGTCCGAAACTTCCACCAATATAGACTCGAAGGGGAATCGAACCCTGAAGCTCTCGTCAGCAACTACTCCCGACAGCCTCGCTGGCGCAATGATGCGAGCACTCGCTTTGCTAAGTAAGACGAATTTAGTACATACATACATAGCATCAAGCCTCATTCCCATTGGGGTAGGCGGAGACCACGTCCTTCCACTTGCCACGATCCTTGCATATCTCCTTCGCTTCCTTCATTCTCATTAAACCTTTCATACAAATTCGTCGGTTTAGAATTACTCTTGACCTGGCCCTTATTTAAAATGTCCTGGATTTGGTCCAGGAACGTTCGCCTTGGTCTTCCTCTTCCAACTTTCTTGTCGCATAAATCCTTTTTGTCGATCTCCTTTCACTTATTCTTTCTACATGTCCAAACCACCTAAGCATACGTTTCTCAATTTTAATCACTACATCTACTTTTATACCACAACGTTTTATGCCAGGAGGTACACATCTTGTCTATCTCTCCGATTGTTACAGTATGGTACACGGGTATGAGATCCCGGCTCTCCGAGCTATTACTAAATCTTTTCAGGCCTCCCAAATCAATATTATCCTTATATTTTCCTTTTTCTTTTTTTGAAAATTTCCTGTCATTAAACTCATTTCCTCCGTTTATTCCATTTTCCTTCCCATTCCTGCCAGTCCAAGGGTTACCGTACCCAGGGACTCATGGTTTGGGGCATTGCCTACTCACAAAAGTCGCTTCCATCTTAGGTATATGATTACATACCATTAGGTGAGATCAGACAAGTGCGAACCTGTCAGCAATAAAAATGAGTATAAATAATGTCAAAGTCATTTGTGACTTAATTTAGTCATCTCCTGATGATGCTGCGGTTACAAGGAAAAATTTAATTGCAAAATTCGATGTTATCAAATACATTTCCTGAATCGTAAAAAAAATCGCTGAATGATCGTTTACTGAATTACTAGTTTACGGCTGAGAAATGAATTTAATTAAAATTTGTATTGCCATCCCATTTATTTAACATTTTCAATAGAAACCAGGAACAATGCGAATTAAATTGTTTCTGTTGTTATATAGTAATTGGTTGCCGTTCGGCAAAAACATCTGACCCAAAAACGTGTAAATGTGAGAAAATGGTTGGGTCCTAAGTTCTATTCTATGCGCTGGTTAATATATAACATAAATATTAATATTATTAAATATATTATTAATCGAGGAAGCCTACCGAGTCGCTGGCAGCCGCTGGATACAAGCGGCACAAGATCAGGCCCATTGGAATTCATTAAGAGAGACCTTTGCTCAGCAGTGGACGTCCATCGGCTGAGACGACGACGACGACGACGACCGAGTAGAACGATACATATACGTAATGTTTGTTTTTGATATACGTATGTTTCTAATTTATAAAACATTTTTTACACATTTGCCTAAATTAATAAAAATGCTATCCAAAAAACAATCGACGCTGACGAAGTCGGGGATTCAGCTTGATTATTTATATTCGAGTGTTTACATTACCGTTCGTAGACGTTTACGGTGTTTTTACATGACAGCTTTACCCAATTTGATGAGATATTAACTAGCAAATAGCTAGTAGCGATGTATATCAATTACGTTATTTTTATTCTTGAGAATGACATAATTGAATATTGCCCAAATCGAAATCCAGATTTTTTTAACAATAACTCTAAAGAAACAAAATTTACCATTATTTTTAGATTCTGTATATACCATTCAGTAACCAACAAACCTGGGATAACGATATAATTGCTATTGCGTGAGAATATTCCCATAAAATATTCCACACCATTGGAGTCCTGTTTCTCCTTCAAAACAGCCTGTCGACCTTTTTTCTCATACAATCACCTTGGGAACACTCACAATACATTCTGCCTTTGGTTAATTGAAAACTATGTCGTATATACTCCATTACCATTGCTCAGGGCTAGTTCACTGGTAAAATAGTTTCTCTGGCTCAATAATTTTGTCAAGATTTAGCTCAGTTTAAGAAATCTATCTTTTCTTATATACTTACAGCCAGAACTGGCGAACAATGCGTTGGCAGCTCAAAAAGTAATGTTTAAATTTATATGAAACACAATTATAGTTCCTGCCTACGTTTGAAACTATCCAATCGATTAAGCTCACCCATTGAATTAATAATTGGTCTAGTGGTTAGTATGTTCGGCCACAGTCATAAGGTACTGGATTCGAGTCCCGGGTCGGGCCAGTTTAAAAATCCATATCGAATTTTCTATTAAGATTTGCCCAAGTTGTGTAGTTGGCGGTGTGCTCCATCACCGTGGCTCGGAGAACACGTTAAGCCGTTGGTCCTGCGCCTGATCTATCTCCGGTCCTGTCGGATTCTCGTCAAATCGGCATATGAGTGTTGTGAATTCATATTCACAACATAATCTGTGATCAAAAGCCTAACAGAGTCTGTGGTCACAACGGACACATTTTAAAATCTTATCCTTTTCGTAACGTACGCTCAAAAACGAAACCTTAATATTGACACAGGGAAATACATCTTTACGAACAAACAGCAGTTTTCTTTGGGTACTCTTGCAATCAGCGTCTGAATAAGCTACGCCTGAATAATAAGTATTCTGAGCACCGAGAAGACACAACAGAGAGCGAAGATATAGAGTGCACTCGTGTACTAAGCCTGCCAACCCGCAGTGATGGGTATATGCTCTAACAACCCTCTCTCCTGTGAGTTAGAAGGCCTGTGACCAGCAGTGGGACGTTAATGAGCTGCTGCGTACCTTACTTTTAACTAAGCACGGACTCCACATAGTCCCAAGGGACCACGAAATATATGAGTGATACCATAGGAAAGTACAAAAAAAAATAGTTTATTTCCATAACAATTTGTTTCTTCACACATACTAGGTTGAGATAATGTAATAGGTATTATGGTATGGTATGTAATAGGTATTGAGTTACCTGTGTCAGATAATCTCTCCCTCCCCAAAGTCACAGAGTTATAAAAATAAAAGATTTAGACTTAAAATTGCTACTTAATAAATACAAAATAAAAATTTACAAGCTCATCTCTCTCTCTCTCTCTCTCTCTCTGTCTGTGTGTGTGTGTGTGCGTTTGTATGTCTTATTGTTTATCTGTGAGCTAATTCTATACCCACAGCATTAAGTGTTACTAGAAAAGATAATCAAAAAAATCCAAATGAAAATTTCAGTTTCTTGAACATGCATTTCTTGTATAACCTTTTCTATAAAATAGAATATTTTAAGATGCGACAGTCATAACACTACTTACATTCAATAAGTTAAATGTTTCAATACATATACGGTTTAATACAGCTTTATATATACTTATAATTGATTTGGCTCTCGATGAGTTACAAAATATCATCAATAAAAAACATATATATATATCAAGCTAATTTTAGAAAAAATTACCTTGAATTATTGAGTTCCGAAGGTGAAAGTTGTCTTCTTACCTGCAATAAAGGAAAAAAATGTCAGATTATTGAATATAATAATATAAAAAAACATTCGCAACCGGTGTTTCTTTAGCCATTATTGTTATATGCTTGCGTAAGTTGAGATTAGAAATACGTTTGCGACTTGATATATTAGGTCTTTTCCATATTTTCAAATAGGTATGTCATATATCCAAAGAGGAAGTGCAATTTTATCCCGATAACATTGCTTTGCCTGCCTGTTTATCCCATTATCATTAATTTAAAATTGCTGAATAGATAGGAGTTAGAATCTACCAGGTCTCGTTAGAATGACTCTTAATAAAAAAGAAATATGTTTACCAATCCATTATATAGAAATGAAAGACAGACATTGATATTTTTATAACAACAAAAGTGTGAATAGCATACTTAAAAGTCTTTGTACATTAATTAACATTTTAATAGTTAATTAACGAAATTCTCTTAGGCAAGTTTATTTTGGAGTTGCATAGATTTATAAACTGATAAATCAATAAAAAATGGTATTTACGATATATACAAATGATTGAAATTTTGTAAAAAAAATCAATAGAATAAATAAATGTCATTTTATACATTTCCATGATTGTTTACTGTTAACTACAGGGCCCGTGAATGTAATATTTCCTCATGGTGAATGTTAATAATACACAGATGGTATCAAGCTAATCCGGTAAGTGGTATATGGTATTGAGCGTTTGTTTGATTGGTGGTATATCAAAACAGAATGAAATTATCGCTGGTCCCTATTAAAAAAGTCGTATCTACTAAAACAAAACTTCAGTAGAGCTGTTTTAAATTCGTTTAATTGATAAAATTAAAAGTACGTAAGGACACATGTAAGAAGTGAAACTTCTTTGGCAAACTAATTATCAAGTCTTGTTTGTATTTATACAAATCTAAAACTTTAGACTTCAGAGACTTAGGGGAGGGAAAAAGGAAGATATGTTAGGAATTTATTTATTTATTTTACAAAATCCACAGCCCTCTTAAAAGTAACATATAATCTAATTAAATTAACTTAAGGCCGATTAAGGATTTTACATTTGTTTATTGGACTAATAAGCGCCAGAGAGAATGCGCGTGGGTGTGTCTGTCTATGAATGTGTGTGTGTGTTGGTGGGTGGGTGTGTGTGTGTGTCTGGAGTCAAATACAAGCTACCTTCTCACTATTTAAATTTATTAATTTTATTAATTCTTTTTTAAATTTTAGTTTGTTGCCATGGAAGATATCGACGTCAGATAAGTTACGTTATAATTACTTTGAATGCGGCAATTTATGGAATTATTTGCGTAATTTGTTTGACAATGTGAAGTAAAAAAGAGGCGCGTTCTGAGTTTAGGTATGTGAAACCGGAGAATGTTAGATGTTAATTCGATGCTGTCATATTGACCATGGCAGCATCCATATTTAGTGAATATAATTGTCATTAAAATTTAATGTGTCGAAAATTAATACAAATAATTTATTGAAATCTCAAATGACGAAATTTAAATAAAAATGCTGTGTTTTTCAATATTAGAAATTTTAAATAAAATTTTGTTAAGAAAACAGAATTTTTGAAAAGTGGTTTGTTAAGTTATTGAATGATGAGTGGCAAACTAAAATGTCAAATATTATTTGTAAATATTAAAATTATCTAACCTTCGTTTGAATTAGAATAAAAATCTGCACTCTTCGTGAAGCTAATCATGTGTTTCATCCGTAAAAAAATTACCCTCATGCGCCTAAAGAAGTTTCACTTCAAAAACTTTAAAATCTAATCATAGCCCAAATTATAGGCTAACTAATTTCTAACCTCTCTCCGTAAAATTTGTATTTTTATATACCCGACAATCTTAATAGGGTCGAGCGATATATTTTGATATTCCAAATGTTCGCAATTAAGAACGGGATTTAAAATATTACAATTGATCGTTACAAATATATTTCAAATAATCCTAAGCGAGTTTTAATTACTCATTGAAGTCATATTATCAAACCATTAAGAAAATCAGAAAGTATAACATGAATTTTCTTCGGTTTTTTTAATGCTACCAAGTTAGCGGTTGACTATAATCTTCTCTAACTGTTGTTAAGTGGAATTTCTTTGTTGATTGGGTGGTAATAGCCAAAGCTTTTCACTCCAACAAATTAGGAAATACTATTTTGTAATTGTTTCATATCAAAATATTGGAATACGGTTACATGCTGTCGACAAACCCTTTTGTGCTGCGATGCGATCTGTCCTTTATCAATTCTTTGGTAAACAAATTGTGATTTAAAGGTTACAATAGAATACAATACTCTTTATTGTATGGTATTGTAACAAACATACAAAGATGTACATATTAAGGGGCACAATTGGCGGTTAGCCTATAATACAGGTTTCTTTAGATCCTAATTATTCAAGTTTCACTTAAGGTAAAGGTCTCCTCATTCATAGGTGAGAGGGTTCTTAGAGCATAGACTTCCATGCTCCATTGCGTGTTGACAGGCATAGAACTCAAGTGCACTCTCTATTGCTTCACTCTCAAAGCCCGATGTGATGGGAATCCGACACGAATGGAGAGAGGTCAGGCGCAAAACCGACAGCTTAACGTGCTCTTCGAGGCATAGGGGTGGAACACACCCACAACTATACAACTTCGAGAAAATACCCGTAAGTCCTGACTATTAGACCAATGAGCCAATATTTCACTTGTTTCAGATATTCCATTACAGTAATGAACGCTGAAGACATTGCACCCTACTTGAGTACAGAGAACGATAGCAACTTAAGGCAATTAATTGCGAGGTCGTTTAATATGGTGTTGTGTAACTGTTTAATTAGCCGTTGCACAAACTGGCATTGTAGACGAGAATGTATTAAAACTTTGCACAAAGACCCAAAGTTTTACGCAGTGCGGCGGTTTGTTAATGTGGTGATAAATAATAATTTCAATGATATGCGATATTTTATTATTTTTTGTATTTATTTATTCCTAGCACAAATTAAATTGAAGTACAAAACTATCTAAGGTAACAATGGCGGTCTCATTGCATATAATGTACATTTTTTTTTGTTTTGTCGAATTGTGCTTCTTATTGCAGATAAGTGTTGGCAATTATAAATTTATTGGGAGATGTATTGTTAAAGCGGAAGTAGTAAAATTATTAGTTTACTGCAATTATTGTTTAAAAGAAAACGGAAGCGCTCGTTCGTGTATCTTTACCGATGTTTCGCCACACCACGGGGAAGCCATATAAAAACTCTGGTAAAGATACACGAGGCATGTTTTTTTAATAGTAAGTGTTGAAATTAGTAAAGTGATAAATAATGAAAGTGTTGTGTATAATAAATATAGTGTTATGAAGTAATGTGGTGTATAACACATATTGTATTCAATATTTATGGACTTTTAATAGTTTGGAAGAAATTATATATGCTTAAAGTCACTTCGGAAGAGTTTTTATAAGATAGTGCTTGACTATAATTTCACTAGATGTCAAGTGATGGTACAGTTGTAGACATTATTACACTGACCAGTTACTACAATAAATATTTTGCTTAGAAGTATATGATTGCGTTGTAACTATTCACGTTTAAAGCCTTGTACCAATTCGGGTCTAGAGAGGCCAAATCTGGGATCTCTGGAAGTCAGATGGACACAGTAATAAGTAATTCGGCAGGATACAATAAAAGAAAAACTTAATATAATAACAAAAGGTATAAAGTATTCAAATTGTAAACAAATGTTTTACAGAGTTTTTTTTTAAAGAGAAAGAAGATTAATTAAATAAAAACAACAAAGTACTGTAAGATATAGTGAAAAACGAATACACGTAGAACATGAAAGCGCAATAAGCTGCAATCCACTACCTTTATTTTCCCTTGGAACGAGAATTAACTAAGCATATTTGCTCCGTACATAGAACAATATTTTCCCGTCGTGATCCTTTTGTTTTCCGTACTTTCCAGACAAAGAAAACTCACTGGAGTCAAAAGGAAGGTGACTAACCTGTACACGAATATAGGGCAACATTTGAGCTGGGCATTAATTCACTCGTGTGGGAATTTAGAGTAACATAATCTTAGGAAGTGAGGAAATTATATCCAACAAGTTGATTACATAAATACTTTGCAGCACATACTTTAGTTGCCTTTTACAGCATTTTGAATCGTAATTTATTATTACATTGCTGACAATATCTTAAGAAACAATAAAATTAATAGTTTCTATCATTTTCATATCAACAGAAGGCTAGTTAAAAGTAAATTAAAGAAATCATAGTGCAAATTATGTCAACACACACGTGACTAACGTCATTCTGACAAATGAAGAAAACATTGTTTTTACATCGTCACAAGTTATTTCACAGCTCTTTTGAATCGCCATTTTCTGTATTATATAGGAATTGATGATGTTGCTGATAACAACGACAAAAATGATAAATTATAATGCAGTTTCTAACTTTTATAGCTAAAAAAACCTAGTTGAAATGTTACTTATAGTTTAGGTTAAGTTAACTTGATTAACTATCGTGGAAAGGTGATCTCGCAAAAGGAATTGAATTTAAGAGGCCATTAAAAAGTCAATTCCATATATAATAACAATAATTATCCTTCTTATAAACAAGATTGTTGAAGTACTTAATGACTCACCGTGTACAATTAACGACCGCATTAATGAGCTGTTTACAGTCTTAATTATGTAGGGAACACCATTTCGCCCAAGTTCATTATAATTAACTTAATAAATTGGCAAGAGTTGTTCAACATAGTAAACAAAATAATACAGAAGAAGTCTATTCAAGCGTCATTCACTACAAGTTTTAAAATATGTATGTCAACCACTACTACTAAAAGTTTTACGATTAGTTGTGATTGAAAATGTGAAGCAAGATATTTATATAAGGGATTATATTTATATAAGAGATATCGAGGTATCTATTGACTCATCACGATATCTCTGGAACCATAAGGCGTATAGACTCGAAATTTGGTAGGAATATTCCTTTTGACGAGTAGAGGCGAGCTAAGAACGGATTTTACAAAATTCCACCCGCATGGAGGTTGCGGCGGTGTTAATTACAAAAATTCAAATTTTCACATTTAATCAAAATTCAAACTTCATATTTACAAAGTATATCGTATATGATATTAAAAACTTGGTATTAAAAAAGTAAATTTTAGGAAAGTCCATCCTTAAAGAGGGGGTATGTTCCTTATTTATAAAACAATTTGCCTAAATTAATGAAAATGCTACCAAAAAATATTCCACGCAGACGAAGTCGCGGATTCAGCTAATCTACATATATACAAGACGATTGATTGAAACATACTTCTCAAGGTAAAAAATGATCGATATTATTATTGGGCGTGTTTTCGTAAAGCTTCCATAAAAGATCACATATACAGGCGAATATAATACTATTAACAATAAAGCCTCATAGTAACAAACCTTGAACTTATCATTCATTAGTACTGGCTACGTCACCCAAGGTCGGCTGTCCATCGTTTCGCTGCGTCATCGGCCAAAGGCTTTGGGCTATACAAAAAACAAACGCCTCAGCTCAGCGTCTCTCGAGTACGGATGAGTCAGTGAATTTACGTGTTGTACTCTATAACTATATAACTATTATCCTACAGAGGCAAACGAGCACAAACATGACGCAAACTTATTATATTAGAAGCAGACAAAACTGTTTTCATGTGAGAGTAAGAATTTAAGACGCATTTTCGGATTTGTGTTGGAAAGCGAGTTGGCCCCGACTATGGGTTCGGGAGTGTGGGACTCCGCGAGGGGGAAGAACTCGCAATACCCACCAAAACCCAGCCGGTTCAACCATGAGTGGGGAGCCAGAGGTTCGTTGAGGCATTCCTCTTTGGCCCTTCGGTTGTAGCCGGCTTAAAAATTTTCTACAGGGCATTTCCGTTCGTCGGGGCCGGAGTGCCTCGGCGTCATTCACCCTCTCCCTTTGTCGTGCCTTCTTAAGCGAGATGATAGTCTCCCAAAAGGAGGCAACTGCTCTCCAGGCTTGCTCACTGCTGAGTATTGCACCTATAATGCCAGTGAGAGGTCTGTGCCGGTCAGCGACGTCATAATGAGTCGCTGAGAACCCCAGGCAGGACATTCTGCCACAGTGTGGTACCACGAGCTCTACCAATTCTATGACCAACTAAACGTGATTTAATACATTAAAATTTTAATTTTATAACGCTTTACTTTTGACCTACGCAAATTTAGACACATTATCCTATCGTTGGACGCTGGGTTGGCTTCCAATCAGTGAAAGGAGACGTTAGACAGTTCTCTGTTTGCTTTTCACCATTCTCAACAATTCAGCTGCTACCGACTACCTTAAAACTAGGTTCGGTTTTTATTCAAGCGTTCAGTTGCAATCTACTGAGAACTTGCTACTGACTGTACCCTCTCATCGTCGGTTTACAGTGGGTGCAGTTCGTCTGTTGAATGAGCTGCCGCATAATAAAAGCCCCTTCGATTCATTCTTTCAAAGAAGTCTTTGAAAGAAATAAAAAAAACATCACTGTTTGGACGACCTTGACTATTATTATTACTATTTATTTATTTATTATGGTATTATCACCGCTGGAAATATATGTTTAAGTAATATCTGTTATTTTGTAGTTATCACTCGCACTATATTGCACATCTACTTACGACTATTCTTACACCAGACAAGTTAGCTGGTAGATAAAGCTTTAAGCCCGCCGTTTGCAAGTTGTGCAATAAAGTTTATATTAGGAAATAAATTAAATTAAACGCTTGTTGATTCTCGGAAAATCACCAGAATAGCAGGCCTAGAAAGCCAACCCGAGGAACACAAAAGAGAGGCTGGTCAGAGCTTAACTGGTGCACAAAAGAGCTTTACGAATATCTGTGTACACATCTGGAGAACTTAATCCCATTAGTTCGGTATGAATAAACCTTCTTGACTAAATTTAGACCCACTCTGCTGTGACTTAGTTAATGGTGAATGTACTGTTATTGTTAATATTTGAATCGCATTACATAAAAGTGTGTACTTAAGCTACAAATCTAATTACTTTATAACTGATACATGAAGTGATTTATTATATAACAATAGTTTACATAGCATCCATTTTAGCACCTTTCTTATGTAACAAATGTAAGCAGTAGTGGTCTATTATATTTATAAATCCAAAAGTAAACAGGTAAAAACTAAATCTATCATTTAATGTAATTGTGGACATATACATACGATAATATTGAATCCACCATGTTTTTCAATACATTTATATATTTTCTGGAGTGAAGTCGCAAAACACATGGTACTATGTTATGTAAAATGTATCGCTAATACCTACTAAAAACGTCGAATCTACAACTAAAATTTGGGCTATCTTTACTACCATGTAAAATTTCAAGCTTGACGTGATTTAGACATCAGGTGATTATTTTTTTATTAATGAAACTAACCTCAAACCGCTCTCCTCAACAGTTGTATTTGTAAGTAAGTAGCAGCCCATTAACGTCCCACTGCTGGGCACAGGCCTCCTCACTCCGAGGAGCGAGGGTTTTTAGAGCATAGACCCACCAAGCTTCTTCACTGCGGATTGGCAGTCATAGTACACACGTGTACTCTCTATTCCTTCACTCTCATAGTCAGATGTAACGGGAATCCGACACAACCGGAGAGAGGTCAGGCGCAGGACCGACGGCTTAACGTGTTCTCCGAGGCACAGGGGTGGATCACACCGCCAACTTCCCAACTTCGGGCAAATATTGAAAAAATNATCTCTCTCCGGTTGTGTCGGATTACCGTCACATCGGACTATGAGAGTGAAGGAATAGAGCGTACACTTGTATACTATGCCTGCCAATCCGCAGTGGCGCAGCGTGGTGGGTCTATGCTCTAACCCTCTCTCATATGAGTAAGGAGGCCTGTGCCCAGCGGGGGGATACCAAAGGGCTGCTACTTACCTTACCTTACTTATATTTATATATATAACTAATAGGAATTGAAAAACGGTCTGTTTTTTGGTACTCAATAATACAGTCTATGATGGTAGCACGCTATCTGGAAAGTGGAATTGTAATAGTTTTTACACAACAAACCGAAACACACATTGTTTCGCCTGGCGACACGTTTTTACATAAGAAAATAAAATTTCCTGAATATCGGGAGTTTACTCAGGGACATTTGTTAGCCGTCAAATAATCTAATTTCCTAAGTTTGTGTATATATATTTCTTATAATAGCAAGATTACATTTTTTCCTGAACATTAAAATCAAATACGTGCATTTATACGCAAAGTTGGAAGTAAACAACAATAAAACCGAATTTCATGTGTATTTTATGATCGAATCTTAAAATAAACGTGACGATAGTTTCGTTTTGTCCATCGCATTCGGTTTAGAGAGTATTAATATAGACATCAAACGGGACACCTACTGCGCACCGATTTAATAGAGATGCGGTCTCTATTTTTAATTTTACAAGAGGTATCTTATGAGTTACATAATACGCGGTCAAATTTTTCACAGAAATGAAGAAAATGCGGTTGGTTGTTATGTAGAAACAATTGGGAGTTAAAGTCCCGTCAAAATCAGTTTATAGACCATCAATTTAATTGATAATCTTAATAAAAGTTGAGTAGCAGCCCATTAACGTCCTACTACTGGGCTCAGGCTTCCTCACTCGTAGGAGAGAGGGTTTTTAGAGCATAAACCCACCACGCTGCTCCACTTCGGATTGGCAGGCATAGTACACAAGTGCACTCTCTATTCCTTCACTCTCACAATCCGATGTGACGGGACTCACAATCCGATGGCGCAGGAACGACGGCTTAACGTGCTCTCCGAGGCACGGGGGTGTATCATACCGCCAACTTGCTTACTTCGGGCAAATATTGAGAAAATCTTAATAGAAAACTCAAAATCGATTTCGAATTGGCCCGACCCGAGACTCGAACCCAAGACCTCATGTCTGTAGTAGAACATGCTAACCACTAGACCAATGAGACAGGCAAATGATAATCTTAAAATCAACTACCATAAAGCAAAAGAGTTAATGATATATTCAAATCAAGATAAAAAAATATTCCAAAAGGTTTTATCGAAAGTTCTGAATCGTCTAATACAGTGATTTCCTCATATACTTTAAATTATACTACTGATGATGATATTAAAGAACTAAGATCTCAAGTTACGAGTATTCGTTTACGCCCTTTTCTGAGAGAAACCCACAACAAATACAGTGGAATATCCTTTTTTCATCATATTTACAAATTTCGAAAGGATTATGACTTTTTTTTCTGGTTCTGTGGCCTCATTTAGATGTTCCCTTAGGGATAACTAAGTTTAGCTATACCTCATCCTTTTCTATTTTTCACATGATTAGTACTTTTTTGTGTTAATTTCTAGAAAGAGAAATCTATGGCATATTCAATCGAATTTAAACACACCTTTAACTTGATTTCACCCGTTTCACTAAATACAAAAAAAAAATTAACGCTTTTTAATCGTCTTATTGTTGATGGATATCTGAATGTGATTTAAGGTAATGAATTAAATTTTATGTGTCCTAAATTAGTAAAAATAGATATGTCTTCTTATTCTTATAAGTTTTGATAAAATGCGATGGAAAACTTGCTAACCTAATATCAAATAATGTCATAAGTGCTCTCAAGCCACAGCACGGACGCTACCAATTTAGGTTAAGTCAATAACACTGAACGAGAAGTTTAAGAACATCGGCGTGAGCTGCCAAGGCCCTGGTTAAAAATATTTATTTAATATATTTTCAACATCTATACCAACACTTAGTTATCATTAAATGTTTAATTTATATAAAGAACCAGGCAAAACGGTAGACATTTTCCAGGTGACTGATAAATTTTACTGCGATCTTTAATAGAATGATAAAGTAAGAAATAGTGTGATAAGAGAACGTTGTGGTATACAAGAGATGTAGTTACCAAAATTGATAGGTAATAGGTATAGGTAGTAGGTAGAGATAGGTATGCTTAGATGGTTTGGGCACATAGACAAAATGAATGACCTTTCATTGACTAACAAAAAGGATTTATGAGTCAAGAGTGAATGCGAAAGTTGGAAGAGGAAGACTAAGGCGAACGTTCCTAGACAAAATTCTGGACATTTTAAATAGGATCAGGTCAAGAGTACTCTAAACCGACGAACTTGTATGAAAGGTTTACTAAGAATGAAAGAAGCGAAGGAGATATCCAAAGATCGTGACAAGTGGAAGGACGTGGCCTCTGCCTACCCCTATGGGAATGAGGCGTAATGCTATGTATCTTTAATATACAAATTTAACTACAGTATGTTGTGATATTTATAAAAAATATTTAGCTACTTTGATTAAAAGTTTTATAGGTTAGTTAATGATAGATGCAGTAAAAGAAAAACCTATGCATAATGATCCAAAGTAATATTGAATAATAAAAAAGAACAGAAATAATATATTAAGAAAACATTTTTCTAGGCAACCTGATTTAACACATGAATATATATTTATTAATCATCCAACAGCGTTTTAACAAATTATTACATAATTTACTGTTAAGATAAGTCCAATTAATTAAATACTGTTAAAATATTAGAAACAATAAAAAGAAAAAACTGAGATATGCGCTATGTAGTTATGAAGAGTGATTGGGTGGTACGTAGAAGTGAAAGGATATCAGAGTGAGTGTATTTGTAAGTTAATTTGTGTTTATTAGTGAGTATGAGTCGTGTAAGAATCACAATTAAACCTACTTCGTTAAGTTCACTTACCGATACTGAAAATAAATTTAATATCTGTCATTTCAGTAAATAATGCAATTAACTTGGCCAGCCTTGAGAAGTGGATTAAACTGAAACTCTATTACCACTTTCAATTGCGCAGTGAATAGAAAGAAACACTACATGTCTAAACATTTGTGTTTTTGTATGTATGTTTGTGACGTTTTCACACAAATACTACCGGACCGATTTCAAAAAATTTTTCACCATTACAAAACCGCACTTTCACTGAATGACATAAGCTAAATTACTTTCTGAAAAATATAGGGATCCCTAAGAAAAATGCATTAATGTAACCCAAGGTGTGAAAAATTGGTCACAAAAATCTGTCATCGCGTGCGCTGCGAAAACTATTGAAGATAGAACAAAAAAATCTTCTACAATATTATAGAACGTATTGATATCTGCAAAAAAGTCCGACATAACTACTATTTTGTATTTTAAAAGTTAATAAAAGTTCGACAATAATCATTCCTCTGTATGTATTAATCCTTATCCAATTTAATTATATTTTATTAAAGACCGATTCAATACCAGTAAATAATTTTTTTAATTGTTAAAATGCAAAAGATAAAACGATTTTTAAAATGTCAATCTAAGAACTCCATTGCCACGAGATCGGTATCTACGTGAGTAAAACCGCGGGGCATTGCTAGTATAAAATAACACGCCCACTTTCTTAGAAACATTTCGTCACTAAAGTACTACTAAAAACAAATTGAATGTCTGTCATCTGAATTAGGAATTCCTTCTGCGTAAACAACGCAATTAACTTAGCCAGCCTGGAGCAATCAATCGTTTAAGCTAAAACTCTATTACCGCTTTCTATCGAGCGAAGAATGGAAAGATACACAGGCTTTTACGTAAAACGCGATTGGATTTCACAAAGCGACAATTTCCGATCGATCAGGAGCAGTTTCCATAATAACCGGGTCAAGGCGTCGCTGTCCAACTCCTACGCTGAACAGTAAAACACTATCTAGATGGATCCACTTTCCTTCCTATTTCTTAGCTGCATAAAATTTTGACCGTAGAAATTTATTTCACGAAGGCTGAGATTTATATATTCTTAGTATATAAACTTGGCCATAAAATTTTCAATTGCCTCATTGGTCTAGTGGTTAGCATGTTCGACTACAGATATGAGGTACTGGGTTAGGCCAATTCAAAAATCAATATTGAGTTTTCTATTAAAATTTTCTCGATATGTGCCCGAATTTGCTTCGAAGAGCACGTTAAGCCGTCGGTCCCGCGTCTGATCTATCTCCAGTCGTGTCCGATTCCCATCGTATTAGACCATGAGAATAAAGGAATACAGAATGCACTTGTGCACTATGTGTGCACAATCCGCAGTGTAGCTGCGTGGTGGGTCTATGCTTCTAAAACCCTCTCTCATTGAGTGTGGTGGCCTGTGCCCAGCAGTGGGACGTTAATGGGCTGCTACTAACCTCTAATTACTACATTGAAATAAAAAGTAAACAAAAGCCACGCATCTAGCTAACACCATTATCATTAATAAGAGATTATATATATAAATGAAGAAAATAAAGAAAACTTAAATTACGCAAATGGAATAATAAACATTCCAGCCAATGCCGGCGGTTTTCATATTTTTATATAATAATTTAAAAGTATCTTTAGTAAAGTAATTAATATTATTTGAAAAAAGGTCTAGGCTGACAACATTAAATATGACGAGCAGTGGTGAGTGTGGTCCTTTGATATCTAAATGGAACAAAAAATGGGTGATAATAATCTAAACATGCAGAAGAGCGCCGAACTTGTAATTCTACCCAGAAGGGAAGGGCTATCTATCATGAAGATTATTCATTAGTTTTCACAAGAACATTAAGCCTAGATATTTACGGCGGTGTGCTAATGTAAACATATTGAAAAACTTCAATTTGTCTTCATAGTGTACTAAAGTTTTATTAATATTGGTTGCAAATAACAACCTATCAAAGTTTGAGAGAAACATTAACGTATGAACTAAATTTAAATTTTACAAATATTGGTGTTTTAATTCAATCTTAAGTGAACCTTTGAGTTTTTTGGCTTTTAAGTTATATAAATTTGTTAATGATTCTTTCAAAGAATGTTCATTTTATTGTGTGTTAGTTTATAAGTTTACGATGGGGCTGGCGTGTATTATTAATAATACAAAAGCCCCTTAAAAACAAAAGTATAATAAAAATAACAACCTATCTAAAAATTTGTTTTGTATCTTCTTTATACGTTGCTATTCATTCTGATAATATGGATACCATATAAAGCAACAATAAAAAACAACAAAGAATATATCTGATGGATATATAATATGGTGTATTCAACTATATTATGAGGTAACCGTAATATTGTATATCATGTGTTCAAGATGCGAGTATAATGCAGCGTGTTTGTTGACCCACATTTATAATTGAAACGTTTAACTTTTAAAAAATTGTTTATGTTGCGTTATGAATTATAGACGAGGTCGTTTTTGAAATACTTGTTAAGCACCTTTAGGTAGTTATGTGTTTTGCGTCACATTTAAGTTAAAATGGTAACCGCGTCGTAATTTTCTTTTCTTACATTTATATGAAGAAATAAAATTGAAGTGCATGTTTATAATTTCACTATATGCAAATGTATATATATAAAACACGCGTATCAATTTTTCAAATTTACACCTGCTTGTGTGTTTGTTCAGAGATTACAAAATCTCTGATACGACTGTATTCATTTTAACGCGATTTTCTCTGGGAAATATATATAGATTATAGGTAGTAATTTAGGCTACTTCTATTTTATAAAGGCATCGCGAAAAGCAAATTTTTCGGGTAACAAAGTCTATACATAAGTCGTGTTACTAACACCATTTATAACTTAAGCAGGGCTTATTTTAATGATACATTTATTCGTTTCGACCCCGCCCAGAATAGCAGAATAACTAATAATAACGAAAGATTTCACGGAAAAAAGATTTCACAGAAAATTAACCTCAAAAAGGTTTTAAAAAACATAAAAATTACTCGAATATCCAAAACTCACGACTCCTTAAGAATAGGTTTTCTTTTTGGGAAAAACGATCACTTGCTCGAGATCCAAAACTTGCTCCAAATCCAAAACTTTGCCCGATTGATTTGATACTTGGCATACATATTTCTATCGTGATGTAGATACACACTAACAACGGGTTTCCTCAAAATTCTATGAAATCGGGCTATACAAGCAAATACGATCATTTATCAAAATTACTTTCTCAAAACAATAGGATCCCTAATAAAAATGCATCATTGCAACTCAAGGTGTGAAAAAATTGGTCACAAATAATTTGTCATTGCGTGCGAGATATAATCTATTGAGGGTAGACTAATAAAAATGTTCTACAATAATAAAGAAGGTATTATCTACAAAAAAATCCGCGTAACCGTATGTCCAACGACAAAAATTATGCCACTTTACTACAATTTAAAAGTTAATTAGCGTGTCGATAAAAATCATACCATATTCTTACCTCTGTATTAATCTTTAACCAATTAAATCACTTTTCTATTAAGACCGTTTCAATACCTGTAAAATACCTTTTACATTATTAGAATCAGACATTCCATTCAGAAGAGTCTTAGTAGACTTTCAAAATGCAATGCACGATATAATGCAGTGTGATTTGACCATGTTTGATGGTTTGGTTTAAATAAATATATCTGTATCTTTCCAGTCGGCCGAGGCAAAAACTAACACACGATTCGTAACTAAAATAGACGGTAGATACAGTGTCTATGTTGGAGGCCACCGGGAGTAGTTCTGATGTTAATAATAGCTGAATGGCGTGCCTAGTCTCGCGCTTCAATCCTCACCTCCACGGGGCGGCCACGTTGTGAAATCTTGTTGAATTTTCGTTTAAACATCAATCAAGATATCAATTAGTACACTGAAAATAAGTGTTAGAAATAGGCATAATCACTGGAATCTATTTCTAATTTATATAGAACGTTACATTTAATTGTAACTTAAATGTTACACATTGAGATACAACGGCAATATCAACATTTTTAAATTAGATAACATTGTTATTGGAGAGCAGCCTGATTTACCAACACGAAGAACTTAAAACACAATCACAGTAAGGCAACGTGGTATAAAACTGATAACTCCTCTAACTTCTAAAATACTAAGCCTTTTATAGCTTAAAGATAGCCAATTACAAATATAATGATCTCTAAAATAAGTCGTACAATATCGAGGCTCCCTAGGTTTAAAGAGACAAATATAAATTCCTAGTTTTGCAAGACAGTGTTTCATACATACATACATAAATTACAATACTACCTTTTGAACTAATGATATGCTTTTTAGCGTCGTGTTTTGAAAAACTATGACTTAGATTTATAAATGAGGCGACATAATAAGCACAATTACAAAAAATGTCTATAATGCAAATTTATTCTTTATACGTACGTGACTGTCTACATTGCGAAAGAGATCCCATTGCTTAATTTTAAGTCAATCGTTCTGAGGTATATGAGATGAGTGAGTGGGTTAAAGGTGTAAAACCAATCCATGCATAATTCTTGTCTTTCTTGTCTTTCTAATATTGAAAGCATCAAATGCTTTCAGTCTGTAAAGGACATATGAAGAAGGAATTTTTAGATCTTATATTTATAAATTGTTGTTGTTTTCTTGCCCTTATCCCACTAGGTGGGGTCGTCACAGCACGTTTCCTTTCGCCACTTCATTCTATCCGCTGTCATTTCTACATTCACACCCTTAATACACAATTCATCCACACCTTTTTTGGCCGCCCTCTCCCGGCCCTGCCGCTTACCATCATATTTAGGACCCTCTTACATACATGGCTATCCTCCCTTCTCATTACATGTCCATACCAGGCTAACCTTCGACTCCTTAACTTCTCGGTCACTGGTGCTACTTTCACACTTCCTCTTATATACTCATTCTTAATCTTATCCAATTTTGTCACTCCACACATCCATCTCAACATTCGCATCTCCGCTGCATGCAATTTCCTTTCATTCTCCCCTTTGGTGGCCCAGCACTCTGATCCATACAGGATGACAGGTCTTACGATCGTCTTATAAATCTTCCCCTTTAGTTTAAGGGGCATTCTGGCATCGCAAATTGTTCCCGAGACCTGCCTCCACTTCATCCAACCTGCATTTATCCTGCTAGTAACATCTCGGTCAATGCCGCCGTCGTTTTGGAAGATAGAGCCGAGGTAACGGAAATCTGAGCAGACTCGAAGGGAAACACCATCTAAGACAATCGAAGAAAAACTGGATGGATCCCCGAAATCACAGAACAGATGTTCTGTTTTGGTTCTTATATTTATAAATTATGGCTACATATTTATGCTTGAGTAATGTGCTGTTGGAAATGGTTATTTCCTGTTATATATGATTATATAAAACAATATTCTATATACAAACATGTACATGTTAGTGCTGTCTATTTGTTACAATCACAGGTAGCTAATAAAATAAGGAATATCACACAGCCATATATGAGAGTAATTCGTTGTGATTGCTAATCTTAAAATTTATAAATTACGTGTCACGTTGTTTGTCAGCGATAGACTCATAAACTACTTAACCGATTTTAATCAAATTTGCACCCGGTGTGCAGTTTGATCCAACTTGAAAGTTTATAGTCGCAATATCATTTCATGCGAATGAGGTATAGCGAGACGTTAATAGACTATAACTGTCAAGGCTTTTGAAAATGATATATTAAGAGCACTTTATTTTTATTTAATCTCATCAAAAAACCAGTTGCCTAACGACAAAAACAACTTACGTAAATACGTGGGTAGGCCCGTTATTGGAATATGATTGATACCAATATTAATATTCTCAAAAAAAAAAAAAACGAAATCATTTTGATTTCGCAACGCCGGTAAAGAGATTGCGTAAAAAGTAGTTTTACGTTATTCGCTTTTTGCATTCGCAGCCAAGAATCCGGGTCGCTACAGTTCCGAGAAAAACTTAACAGTTCACATGTATTAATGAATTATGACATTCATTGTTGCAAAAAATATTAAAAATAGACCTATTTACTATGTCTTACTGCCTCTTTGATCTAGTGGTTAGCATGTTCGACTACAGACATGAGGTCCTGGGGTCGAGTCCCGGGTCGGGCCAATTCAAAAATGGATATTGAGTTTTCTATTAAGATTTTCTCAATATTTGCCCTAAGTTGGGAAGTTGGCGGTGTGTTCCACCCCCGTACCTCGGAGAGCACGTTAAGCCGTCGGCCCTGCGCCTGTTCTCTTTCCGGTTGTGTCTGATTACCGTCACATCAGACTATGAGAGTGAAGGAATAGAGAGTGCACTTGTGTACTATCCCTGCCAATCCGCAGTGGAGCAGCGTGGTGGGTCTATGCTCTAAAAATCCGCTCTCATATGAGTGAGGAGGCCTGGGCCCAGCAGTGGGACGTTAATGGGCTGCTACTTACTTTTACTTACTACTATGTCCTGCGCAGCTATTTTTCCCCTAGAAAATGATTTATCCACGTCGAACTCGCTGGCTGTACCAGGATACTCACTTAAACCCAGCGGAACCTTTCCATCCAGGTGTCGGGGAACAATTGTCCGCTGACGCTGTCGACTCTGGCACCCCCAGATAAATCCGACTTAAGGGATTAGTTCAGTAGAGCAGACGTGCTAAATTACGCCTCCTGGCACCCCTCCCTATAAGCGTCCTTTGACTGTCTAAGGCCTCCTTCAGCAGAATGACAACCTCACAGAAGAAGACTACTGCTCTCCAACCTGACTCATCATTAAGCATAACGCCCACTATATGTCACCAACGCCCACCTACGTGAATCCTCAATCGGATTCATACGGGCCACCACAGAGTAATGCATAAGGTGTCTCACTTACTCACTGATATAGGGTTTTGTTGGGTTTTTGTTTGTATTGGAGGATTTCTTCACCGCTAAGTCTCCCACTCACAGACTATACGGAATTTAGAAAAGAAATTTTTAAGAATATGAATAATTTCATACGATAAAATAAAAAAACCCAAATTTAAAGTCAATTTCTTCAATTATTATATAAAAAGAAACCCTTTTTCGTAAGCTTTCAATAGATAGGACGATACAACTTTTCGAAAAATAACTTTATTTAATATGTATTGAAAAAGAAACTGTATTTATTGAGTAAAAATCAACTTCGAAGCCTTCTATAAGAACCAGTTAAAAGTCGTCTAACTGCGTATTGTAAGGTCCAAGTTCTAACAACATTTTAACTAACTGAAACTGTTTTTGTATACAATCGTGTATATTTCCCTCTGAAGCCTTATTGGAATGTGTTTACGAATATTTAGAATAAAGGTCTTGATATTATTTGGAAGTTTCAGGTGATTACAGAATTGACAGGCTAAATCGTGTAACTTTTAAATTTGTGACATTCGTATTGCTAACAGCTATACGAATCTAAAATTCGTTGACATATTCTATAGAGCTCTAGATCTCTAATTGCTTATTAGAGAATAAAATTTATGAGAATATCTCAATTTGTAGTAAGATCGTGTTTTGTTTCTCAGTCCGGACACGAATGTTGCCTATCATCGAGTATCTCAGCCTCGTTCGGCCGGACTGGGGAACCGGTTGAAGCGGCTTCGATAACCACCAAACAAACAAGATCTTCACACGCCGACTTTACCTTTGAGATTCTCACACGTTTGAGGGATCTCAATAGATTGGGCATCTCAATATCCAGGCGTTAATTCGGCCGGTCAAGAACGCATGTGCGTGTAATGTTGCGAGAGTGTTGCGCCTCAAATTTTTACTTATCTATTAAGTTTAAACAAAAATGAATCCATTTCCAAATGAAATCTTTTAAGTAATAGATTTAACAATTGTGCACAAATCTTATATATAAAATTTTCGTGTCACAATGTTTGTTACTATACTTATATTAAGTATGCTTTTACACTAGGTCTGAGAATCGGCTACTATCTATTTTTCATGATTTTTATTTAAATCATGGTTATGATGTGAAATTAAAAAACACATACAACCCTAAATTTTCACCTTTCTATCACCAAACACTATTTTTTAATAGCGATAATAGTTATTATATGACAAGACAACATCAGCTAGTAACGATTACATTATGCTGAAATATATTTTTATGAAATAGTTATACTGTACTTATCAAAATTAATACGCATTTTTGTAAAAAGGTTAGTTCGCTGTGAGTGAATTAATAGGATGATTTTTTGTTTCATATAAAGTCATACAAAAAAACAGAAGTCTCATATAGAAGAAAGAAGTTTTCGACAATACTTGTAGCTCTCCTTGACTTTTTTTGGGTACGCAGTATTTAATTCTAACGATCGGAGAGAGATCAGGCGCAGGACCGACGGCTTAACGTATTCTCCGGGGTACGGAGGTGGAGAATATCTTGACAGAAATCTCAATATCGAATTTTGACTTGGCCCGGCCAGGACCTCATGTCTGTAGTCGAACATGCTAACCACTAGACCAACAAGGCAGTCACTGCCCGTATTAGTATATTAGAATATTGGACTGTTTTCGCTATAATCACTTACGATCAAAGATTAATATGTTTACTATAAATTTACGCTTTTTACAAGACTTCTGTCGGACTGACTTCTGCTAAATTGGCTTACAACCGAGGGTTATTTCTTTCCTACAGACGTCAAAAACGAATACTCTCTTGCAGTTAACTAGAAATCATCAAAAAATGTTTGAGTAAAATTTCTGTCAAACAAATTTCGATTGTATGTTTTAAAACTGATAATTATTGTGTTGCTTATAATACGAGGCGTAAAAACGAATAATATTACGCTATATACGTTATATACAAGTATAGTATAAGAATATTAGTTTGTAGTGAATCAGAAGTAAGGAAAAGTTATTTTTGATGCGATTTCAATTCGAAGAAAAACAGTGCTTCAATCAGTTCAATAGTCTTTTTAGACGATAGAATCTAGATATATTATAATCCATTGAAATTACATACATAAAACACACCAATCATTACTGAACTGACACATTGTCGAATTTAAATTACTTACAATGTCATATGTGATTTTTGGAGCAGCTTCGAGTATTATAAATTATTACCCGTCACATCGCCTCTGATTTATAGAGGTTGCCCGCAAGAGGATCGTTTACAATTTGGACACATTAAATTTATTTTGATCACCATTTACGATTCAAAAACGGCTCTTAAGTATTATTACGGAACTTCCTTCTTTATTACTGTAATTTTGTAACTAAATTTGATTACATTTATACTGAATTAAAAAAAATACAACAATAAATCTTAAAAAAAGTAAGTAAGTAGCAGCCCTTTAACGTTGCAATGCTGGGCACAGGCCTCCTCATTCCGAGGAGCGAGGGTTTTTAGAGCGTAGACCCAACACGCTGTTCCATTGCGGATTCACGGAGATCAGGCGCAGGACCGACGGCTTAACGTGCTCTCCGAGACACAGGGGTGGATCACACCGCCAATTTCCCAACTTCGGGTAAATATTGAGAAAATCTTAATAGAAAACTCAATATTGATTTTTGAATTGGCGCGACCCGAGATTCGAACACAGGACCTCATGTCTGTAGTCGCACATGCTAACTACTTGACCAATGAGGCGGTTCAAAACTTAACATAGCTGTCACTAATTTCACAACTTATCTTTAAAGATTTTATAAGAAACTTTACATATAAAGCTCGTATTCTATGCTCTAAATACCCTCTCCCCTAAGAGATATAGAAATGTCCAGCAGTGGGACATTAATAGACTACTATTTATCTTTTATATTGAATATATTTAATGCTTTGAATTAATAATTAAATCAACGTTTCGCAAAAGCATCCAGAATAGTCTAATCTAGTGTTAAAACTCATATTTAAATCAGCAAAAACGACGTTGTGACACTACAAATTGGCATTGTGTCATTGATTGATAGAAACATTTTATTTTCAAGTGGTTCTCTGGTAAAATTCAGGTTATTTTTCAATTGTTTCTATTCATTCAAAGCAGTAATATGTAGATTAGTTATGTAATAATTAAAATCAAAATCTTATAAATCATTAAAAGGATATTGCTTTTTAAAATTATCTATTCCAAAAGCGACATGTGTATTTGTTATACAACAATTTCAATCAAGATGCCGTTATAGATCATAAAAAAATGTTAAAAGGAGCTTGACTGTAATCTGACCAATTGGTAAGTGATGATATAGTCTAAAATTGAATCACATTAATATGGTAAGAGTTAATTTATGTCATTATATGCAGCAACACAACGTACCGTTTTTATTGGGAGGGTGCTTATTATTGTTTTTTTATTTTACTTTTGACGGTGATCACATCTGATGGCAATTGGTGATACCGTCTATCATGGAAGCGCGCTAGTCTTTTAAGAGACAATTATCCCTAATGGTTTCTACACAGCATCGTACTGGAACACAAATCTCTTTACTTATTGGATGCCAGTTGAATTAGAAAATACCTTTCTTATTTGCCTTTCTGGGTATGTCGAACCCAGCAACAGTTTTAGCAAAGCGAATATATGCACCATTACTATAAAGAGGTCGTCAATTTCAGTAAACACTTTGTTGCAATAAGATATGAAGCAGTCTATTATTAACGGGAATAACAAACATAGAAGGTCAGTCCGATATAAATGGAAGAGAGAATGTATTTTTGTGAATATGATGAAATCGTATAAAAACTCAGGTGTTGCCAAGAAATTTATACAATTTAAATATATGTGAGGTGAAAATCGTATCGCGCAGTATTATTTATCACGTATCACCCACACTACGTGTATGTAAAGTACAAGAATTTAAATAATATATAACCCATGCTTTGTTGTAGCTTATTTCTCGTGGAATAATGAGTAGTCAACTGCCTCATTGGTCTAGTGGTTAGCATGTTCGACTACAGACATGAGGTCCTGGGTTCGAGTCCCGAATCGGGCCAATTCATAATTCGATATTGAGTTTTCTATTAGGATTTTGTCAATATTTGCTCGAAGTTGGGAAGTTGGCGGTGTGATCTACCCCCGTGCATCGGAGAGCACGTTAAGCCGTCGATCCTGCGCCTAATCTCTCTCCGGTTGTGTCGGATTGCCGTCACCTCGGACTATGGGAGTGAAGGAATAGAGAGTACACTTGTGCACTATGCCTGCCAATCCGCAATGGAGCAGCGTGGTCTATGCTCTAAAAACCCTCTCTCATATGAGTGACGAGGCCTGTGCCCAGCAGTGGGACGTTAATGGGCTGCTACTTACTTTACTTTTTAATGAGAAGTCTATCTTAGTTACTCAAGTAAAAGCATGTGCTCTAAATGTATGAAATCTTGGATTATACATATACTTATAAAAACACAAATGTTTCCTCTTTATAATATTAGTTTAGAAGTTTAGATAACTGTTCATGTCGCTCTTAGTTTATCGCTGACACGTAATCCTATTTCGAAAGTCTGCCAAATATGGACATAAGATTACCCATCAGTAGATATGTAAGATAGATAAGAGAACAAATTTTAATGAAAAAATACAAACATGAAACTAATTTTTTAACGTAATCAAATAGATTGATATTTGAACATGTTAAAAAACAGACCACTGTTAAATAAATCAGGAAGGTTGGTCCAGGTCACAGCAGGCCACGCATTGTATTATACAGACAGATACATAAATTAATAAAACATTGTATCATTATAGCAATGTAAACACTTCAAAGTGATATTACATCAATATTAAGTTAAATCTAATGGAAATTTTCACATTCTTGTCCTAAATAGCGATTCTTGACTTCTTTTTTAGAAACATATTATCTCAGTTCTAACAAGTATTTTTTAATTATTGCTAGAATAATATAAAACAAGTTATATTAAAAAAAATAAGCCAAGTACCAACAATGTTTAATCTTTAAATCATTTACTTGAGCTTTCAATAGATGGCCTGTGATGTAGAATATTTCTCAAATACGATTATTAATTAATAAAAGTAAAGTAAGTAAGTAGCAGCCCATTAAAGTCAGACTGTTGGGCACAGGCCTCCTCACTCCGAGGAGCGAGAGTTTTTAGAGCATAGACCCACCACGCTGCTCCACTGCGGCTTGGCAGGTATAGTACAAAAGTGCAATCTCTATTTCTTCACTCTCATAGTCCGATGTGACAGAAATCCGACACGACCGGAGAGAGGTCAGGCGCAGGACCAACGACTTTACGTGCTCTCCGAGGCACGGGGGTGGATCACACCGCCAACTTCTCAACTTCGGGCAAATATTAAGAAAATCTTAATAGAAAACTAAATATTGATTTTTTAATTGGCCCGACCTGGGACTCGAACCCAGGACCTCATGTCTGTAGTCGAGCATGCTAACCACTAGGCCTATGGGGTAATTAATAAAACATAATTAATTGGTTACAATTGAAAACTCGAATAACATACATACAGAGAAACTTCGATCTATAATCCTAATTAAGTTTAAAAAAAAAATTTGTTTGTTCGTATTTTATCTATTGTAAGTTAACAATGTTTTATAATAATCCAAGTCGAACCAAGTAGGCAACAAAGGTGTGAGCTCCTTCGTAAACCCACTCTTGCGAAAACTTGCCGGTTCAGGATAAATGAAAATGCCATCAGATTCTTCACTCCAACGCTCCGCCGTCTACTTGTCACCAGACGAGTATTTAAGTATCGAACTGTTGTTTCAGCAGGAATATTGTTTACCGAAATTGTGACTGGCAAACGTGCACTATTGTGACAAGCAAACGACGGTGGTTGTTACTTTATTGGATAAAAAGTACATCCTATGATTGGAGTTTTATTTCTCACCAATCACAGGGATTACATTAATTACACAAACAACTTTATTCTTAGAAATGACAAATATATATATGCTATAGCTAACAGACATTCTATATACAAAGTTATAAATATCTATAGAGACTCTAAATTAAAACAAAATATACTATACAAAAACGAACGATGCTTAACAATATTATTTACGTTGTATTATTTATAAGTTAAGGGGAAAAGTTGCGAACAAAAGCAGTGATGAAATCAAAAACGAAGGAAACATCAGATTAAGGACTCCTCTTTCACATTTAGGTAAGTCTATACGTAAATTAAATTTTGTCGCAAATCACTTTGTTACAAGAAAGATTTAGTATCATATTACAAACACTTATTTCGCTTACGAATTAAGATATGTTTTTATCGAAAAAATATTTGTTATCATAATTTGATAACAGCTTATTCAATAAATGAATCACGATTATTATGTATTGTATAGAATTACATATTTTATTTGCCTTCAGGCATGTAAACAAATTCAATTAATAGGTGTGTGAAAAACAGGGCTCGCAAAGTCCAATAGAGTACGTTCATCACATATCGCTTTTATAGGTGGATAAATTTTTAAATAAGGACGCATTACAAAACATTTTTGTGTCGAAAACAACGACGTGGCAAAATCTCATTATGTCATTGGTTGATTAAAACATTAAATTTAATATTAAAATGGCTCTCCTGTGAAATTAGCTTTTTTTTTAAATTGTGCCACTATTCTTCCAGTGCAGCGTTTAGGTATTAGTGAACTTAGGACTCTTGAACAATCATGTTAGTACTAGTGTTACAGAAACGTCTAATAAATATAATATGACTCAGCTCAAAGTACTATGAAGCACTGTCAAATAAATCTTAATAACAAGCGGTCATTTCTCCAATTTGAGCAGACATCAAAACCATAATCTGGTTTGTAACGGGCAGTTTAAAGCAATTTTGATTAGTAGTGGGATTTAAGAATTAAAATGATATAGTGTCTGTGTTTCTTTTACTATTGCATTTGTTTGATTACACAATACTCAGGTGTTTGAACATAAGTACATAGGTAACTGAAATTATCATTAACAGCATCTTTTGCAATACGCACAAGAATTAGAAGTAATACGTAAACCACGAAATGTTGGCAGTACGGGAAACTATTGAACTTTTTATAGCTTTCCCAGAGACGTCGACTTATTTGTAGACATAACAAAAGATATAAAATCTTGTTACGGCTACTTAGATGAATCTGCTGAAGGCTATAAAAATAGACAATCCCTAGAATGTACTTTCAAAGAATCGTTTAATATAGAAGTACAAGTAATAAAGAATAACACCAAGAATAAAAAAAAAATGGACATGAATAAGGCAATGCGGATAATTTATTAGGACACATATCAAAATGGGAAATAGAATATAAAAACACAGAAATTGTTTCTACGTATAACCGTTTATAAAAACCGTGAACAAAAAACCTGGGCATATTAGATAGGCAATTTTGCGAAGATGGTTTTTGACCACTAAATACACTCACTCACATTACAACACTTCCAAAACTATTCGTGATTGACTTCACTACATTCGCAATGTAGATTTTGTAGATAGCAATATAACACACTCGAGATATCCTTTCATCTCTAAAATCTACAACAAAACATGTTTACCACTTGCGTCGATTCGAAAAATAATAAAGCTAATTTCTTTAAATATAACTGTCGTGGCAGACGCACAAAAATAATATTAAATTACTACCTTGGGAGAGCAAAATCCACGGGCACACAGCCAACTTTAAAAATGAACAACTTCTATACTAACTTTCATCTGTTATTTAACTCTCTACGGGTAAGAATTTCCAAAAAGTTTCGTCTTCGATTCTAGGTAGAATTTATGAAACTGTACTTTCTAATTTACAGCCTCATTGGTCTAGTGGTTAGCAGGTTCGACTACAGACATGAGGTACTGGGTTCGAGTCCCAGGTCGGGCCAATTCAAAAATCAATATTGAGTTTTCTATTAAGATTTTCTCAATATTTGCCCGAACTTGGGAAGTTGGCGGTGTCATGCACCCCCGTGCCTCGGAGAGCACGTTAAGCCGTCGGTCCTGCGCCTGATCTCTCTCCGGTCGTGTCGGATTCCCGTCACATCGGACTATGAGAGTGAAGGAATAGAGAGTGCACTTGTGTACTATGCCTGCCAATCCGCAGTGGAGCAGCGTGGTGGGTCTATGCTCTAAAAACCCTCGCTCCACGGAGTGAGGAGGCCTGTACCCAGCAGTGGGATGTTAAAGAGCTGCTACTTATTTACTTTACTTTCTAATTTATCTAAGTCTGTTGGAAGACATCTGCCGACAATGCTTACATACAAACAGACACAGCCTTAAGATAATTAAAGCATTAATTTTATAGCATATCAATATAAGAATTGCCTGAACTAAAATTAGCTTTTAAACTACAAGAATCATTGTTAGCACGTCAGAAATTCTCAGCGTATATTAAAGACACTGCTCAATAGATATAAGTGAAACTGTTATCATTTTAATGATATCGTTTTCACTTATAATATAAACAAATCAAAAATTCTTTGTTAACGGATAAATAACACCATTGCAATTATGTATTATGCCGATATTACGACCAGTTTTAATATGCTATTAAACTACGATTTGTTTTATTTTTTATTTAATTTTATAATACATACATAAACAATGAAAGGAACAGATTTACAAAAATTGAAAAAAAAAAAAAAACAAACAATATTTGGCAATTGACGGGCAGAGTAGGTCTAATAATTACTTAAAGCGATCTCTTCCGGACAACCTTTGGCGATATGAATTATTTAAAAAGAAAAGTGGGATATACCAAAAGAAAGAGGTGGGAAAAGTTTTAAGTTTAAAACAAAAAGTTTTCATTAAAGTATGCTTTTAATTCGCTTTTTGAAAGAATCCAAATTAAAGTCAAATTTACTCATCAATCCATCGTAGCATTCAATGGGCTATACATCATAAAATGGAAAGTAATAATAATAGCGAAAAGGCGATGCGCAAAATTTTCCCGGTACGCATATACGTGGAGGTTGTGGGGGAGAAAATCAATTGGGGGGGTCTGTGCGTGGGCGGGGAGTCACGGCCAAGGTCGGTCGTCCCCTGCCCCCCCACCAGCCCCGGCGAGTCGATTCGATAAACAGGGCCGACACCCAAGCTTTATACACGACACGTGTCAAAATTTTAATACCTTGTAAAGATTTACTACTACAGCAAGTAGCACGCCATATAGACCAATTACAGCTTGTAGCATTAAACTCAATATATTGAAATAACCTTTAAACATTTTACATAAGATTTCAATGGCTTACATCTTGTATTGTACACGAAATTTGAACCTGAGTGGAACAAAGTATTTTATTCATGATTGAAAAATTGTAAAAGGTATTTTACAAGTGTTGAAACGGTTCGATTATTGCCGACACTTTTCCCATGTAAAAAAGTAGTTATATTGTCCTAATTACAGTAGTTGGAAATATGATATAGCGGAGATTTTTGTAGATATTAATACGTTTCCGCAGCTTATGCAATGACAGTTTTTTGTGACTAATTTTACCAGACTTTACTTTACCTTGGGTTACATTAATGCATTTTTATTAGGGATCCCTATTTTTTTTAAAGAAAATAATAAAGCTTATGTCGCTCAGTAAAAATGATGCTTTATAAGGGTTATTTCTTTTTTTAATTCGGTCCAGTAAAGTAGTAGTAAGTCTATATAAAACCAAAAATGTTTCCTTTTTATTTAGATAAACCTACTTGAAAACAAATTCTTGTCAAAATTACAGCTCAATAGTAATATTATCGATAGGAAATTACCGTGAAGGATGATATTTTGAAAAAAAATTTTAAATAAGAAGCGAACTACTTGAATATATCTGTGAAAGGTTTCATCACATATTTTAAGAATTTAGGGGAAACAAAATTTGACTATAAAATATATGAGCATACGAAATCTACACAATTTGGAAGAAAAATAGTTAACAACTTTAAGATTACCATTTTTTTAAAATCGATATTGATTATATAGATACATTTAAAAATTTTTGTTTGATCCAAATATCTGAGCTAAAAACCAAAGGGTGTAACAACCCTATAAAAATTCATTGAGTGTTCAAAAACGAGTGCGTATCGATCCGGACTCACAAACTCTTCAAGTTCATATTCCACGCAATAAAGTTTAAAATCGACTTTTATCTCATTCATTTAAGCCAGATCTAAAATAAAATCAATATATCATAACTTTCAAAGAATATACTTCTCTAGAATTCTATATTTATTGTTCTAGAAGAAGAAAAGAATTATAAAATACAGTAACACTGTTTCTTTTACGTTGAATGGTGCCAACAAAAATCATACTATAACTACAAACATAAAGTTTAACGATAAATTTCATTGATATGGTTTAAAATTAAATATTCACACTTACTAAAAAGCATACATCCAATGCTACGTTCAAAAAATGCATTTATTCAATTGAGATAAGGTTTATGTTCCCTCGCCATCATAAAACACTTGCCACGTTTTTTTTTATTGCTGACAGTTTAACGCTTGATTCTCCTGATCGTAAGTGATGATACAGTCTAAGCGCGCTAATCTGGTAAGAGGCGATGTATCTCTTATGGTTTCTAAACAGCATCGTACCGGAACATCAATCACTTTATTTGGCGGTACAACTTTGATTGTACGTTAGCGCGTGGATTATCGTGTTTAGAAATCGCTGCTTCAAATCCTGGACAGACAGTTGTAAATTTATACATTTGGCTGTTTTGGCTGTGTTTCTAATTCATCACTGGTGAAGGAAGGCATTGTAAGAAAATCTGCATAATATACCAGAAGTAGAGCTGTGTTGTGGGTCTATGCTCTAAAACCTATGAGTCTCCTATGAGTGAGGAGGTCTGTGTTAGATTTCAATAGGCTACAATTTACTTAAATAAATTTAGATAACGTGAAATTCAGTGAAATTGGCGCGGCAACCCTAACCACAGACTCATTGATTGCACGCATACACACAGAACTGTAACAATAGAGTCCTTGTCGACTTTATTCCGTTGCAATAAGGTTAAATTTCCTCTTTCGCTTTCATATCGAAGAACGTTTTTACTGTTTCAAAGATAGCACATAATGTGACTGTAGATACCGCGGCACCTCGGTTACGACTTTCAAGACACAAGAGTCATAGCAAATTGATCATGCGTTTGTTAGCAAACTGCGTATCTAGAAACTGTAAATTGCCTCTAATGTCTGTATCACATGACCGAAGCAGAATTTGATAAATTCACGCTATCTTTGCTAACAGTATTTTGTCGCTGTAGAGGTGTACGACATTATTAATGAAATTTAGTTACGAACGGTATTAAGTTACGTACATTTTCCAATATATATATTAAATTCAAATGGTAGAGAGACTTAATAAAGGTAATTTTTTCTAGTTATTAACGGAATAAGCCGTTCCTCGTATAAATTTTGAATGTCAGTGAACGTACTGTTAAAACGGGTTCAGCCGTTTTAGTTTTGTTTCCAATTCAACTATAACAATATGTATAAATAGCATTATTAATACATTAGATATAACATTTAAAGAGCAAACTTATCGCCTCTTAAAATATACAAACAAAAGTAATATATCTATCTGATTGCATCACAAATTTAGCAAAAAGTTTAAAAACCTTTATTGTGTATATTAAATTATTAAATGACGAGTGCCAAATTAAAATGCCACTTGTGTTAGTGATCATTATATATGATATTTTATTTGTGGTTTGCTATTAAATTACTATATTTGTTTATTATGCTGAGGTCTTTATAATTATCACTGAAACTTTTACATACACTACATTCAGTCGTCGTGTTTAAACACTACGACTGTGATTGGTGGACTTAATTATTTCTGAGTGGGGCGATTATTTGGAGTGGGGTGTTTGGTATAAGAGCGGTAGCACAGGGGAATGAAGCAATAATCGCCTAGTGACAGTTCTTAGTTTGTATCAACGATAGTATTGTGTTTTAAACCATTCAAAGTATGTAATATAATAATGAAGAATTTGAGAATAGTATTTATTAACCTGCAAATTAGTGAGCGACTCTAAAACTTATTTATAAATATTAAAACTACCTAACCTTTAAACGAATTTTATTGGCGTATTTCTGTCAATCATTCACTTCTAGAAAGTGAACTAGCGGTTATTTTTCCCCAGATGATGTCGCGTTTTTATTTACTATAAGACAATTAAACCAGAACTAAAATTTCGTCGTCAAACGAGTATATTACTAAGTAAAATAAGTGAATATTGTATATCGTGTATAAGACAACAAAATACTAGGGCAAGCAATACACGGACTTTGATAAAGTTCACTTACACGTCGTTTTCCTGTTTTTCTTATCAAAATTCATATTTAGCACATTTCGCAGTATTTGCAACGACATATCAAATGTTGACATTTTATACAAGGATAATGTAACGTATTTATTAAGGAACCCGACATTAAGTGCCTATAATGCGGAAGTACATACATGTATAAAATATTTAATATTTATAAGCACATAAAAGTTTTATAATTTTTTTATTTAATTAAAAAAATAGCTCATTTATATGAATTTGGTTCAGGATTAACAGGATCTATTTATGGCTATACAACGTAACATATAAATATATGCAAGGTATTAGGAGACCGCTTAAACGAAGACAAATGATAGTACGACACCTTTAATGATGGGACAAAAAAAATTTATCCTGATTAAAAACAATCATATTTTTAAAACTTTCTATTAGCATTAATTACGCTCCATCATGTTCGTACCGCCAAATGAAACGAAAGTTATTTTGCTAAATAAAACCAACAATGAAAAGCAATCAGCTGACGCTCGGGTCAACGAACGCAAGGGCTCGGGCCGAAATATGGTTGTTTTTTTAAATCAGGATGGATTTTCTTCGTCCCATCATCAAAGGTGTCGTCAGTACAATTGTCTGTCTTCCTTTTCGGGAGCGGTCTCCTAAGACCTCGTATAATTTAGAATACCGTATAGAAGTAGCAAACAGACTTCTCATGTAACGGAAACCGAACACGTAAATATGGAGAAACTAATAATAGGGCTCCTTTACATGGAGGTCATTTATGTACTAAGATAAATGTTATCGGGCGAACCATTATGTGGAGCGATAATGCGATAATAATTTTTACGTACAGATAGACAGAGAAATATTCCATTAGACACCTTATTTCAATTACAAATGCAAGCTGTGTAGATATTTTTTATGGCTATGCAATGTTATAGGGTAAAACCTGAAGGTAACGCCCGTTTACCCTGATAGCTTGTCTATGTAGTGCATGTTTGACAGAAAGTAATGGTCTGACAGTATATATATACATCATCACGCCGCTTTCCCGTAGGGAAAGGTAGAGACCACGTCCTTCCACTTGCCACGATCCGTGCATATCTCCTTCACTTGTTTCATTCTCATTAAACCTTTCATACAAGTTTGTCGGTTTAGAGTACTCTTGACCTGGACTTTATTTAAAACGTCCAGGAACGTTTGCCTTGGTCTTCCCCTACCAACTTTCCCATTTACACTTGACTCATTAAATCCTTTTTGTTAGTCCCCTTTCATTCATTCTCTCTACATGCCCTACATCTTCTTTTATACCACAAACTTCTCTTATCACACTATTTCTTACTTTAACTTACCCTGCATAGATCCGTACAGAAACAATTAAATTATTTCAAACTCATCATCATAATTCATTCAATTAATAAAACTCAAACTTTTTAATAGACTAATAATCTATAAACAAGTAATATAACTTTCTACGCCATCTACCACGAACTTCTAAAACTCGTTACATAGAAAGAAACTTAATAGCTTTCAGAGGAGCTTTGAACAACTGGCGCTGTATATTTTCGCAAATTATATCAAATTAACATTTTGAAAATCTGTAGCAATATCGATTGTCGTTGCGTGGTTCAAAAAAAGGATTGTATTAACGCAATTTGATTGAAAATCCTGCTACGATTTAAATTAGGATGCACATACTCTTTTAGCCACGTACTTTTTTATACAGACAATCTCCGCGAATACAGTCCAAAGTTCGACCGCTCACCCTTAGCAAGAATGAAGGTATCTAACTATAGCACTCATGGCTTAGTAATTCAATAGCTCACCTTAATTTATAAGAACTGTTCAGTAGGCGTAACTTGGAACGGAAAACACGAAACGTTGAGCAACAGTCATCTGAACGAGGCCGAGCTCCGGTTTCACCTTTGCCTCAATACTGCAATGTTAGAAATCATAGCCCAATGCGCCAACGCGTCCTTTTATTAGACGAAAATATCTTTAATATAAACTTCTTTCATTATTGTGATAGTTACGTTACAATCATTTTTTGTTTCTCTTGATTGTGTTTATATGATAATTGATTGAATCTGGCATTTTTTCTGAAATACACAGGCTATTTTGTAGCGACGTTTTAATTGCCAAATCGTAAACATTTTCACACAATTCTTTTGTTACTATTATATATACAGAATGCTCGTGTCATTGTCTATGTGCTCTCAGTTTTAATATTTACGAGGACGACTGATAGTGTATCGAAAGAATTAAAAAAAAATTGATACTTAACTTGGATATTTAGCAAGTAGTCTTTTTGCTAGTTAATCACGTAATAAGACATTCCTAACACAATCTTCTATGGTTCATCAAACTCGAAAATCTACAACATATTAAATTACAATATATAAACTACACCTTCAAAAGAAGTCATAGAAATTACATTAGCAGTGTTGGTAATCTAATACCGTGAAAAATCATAAATCTATTTAGTTCTACGTGACTTACTGTCGAAATAATGATTTATTACGATAAATAGTCACGTTATAATATACTTCTTGCTACTAGCAATATTAAAGTAAAATATCACGATAGTGCCATAATAATTTTACATCCACATCTTTAATTTCGATCGGGTTTTATTAAGCACTGCTTGATTGTGATCTGACCAGACTAAGGTGGTATCTTCTGGGTATTCACTCGACCCCCAAAGCTACAAGTATATAGTAGAGTAAGAAAAATATGGTGTAACGTTACTTTTGGACCAAAATTTTTATTTTACTCGTACTAATAAAATTCAGTTCAAATTCACGCAATTACAATAACTTTTTCGTTTATATCAGCAGCGTACTACATTTTTCGGACAATAAAATACATCCAAATTCGACTCAAAATATAAATTAAAATTGCCACATGCTATTTGTAAATATTAAAACTACCTAATATTCAAACGAATTAGAATAAAAAGCGCTGCACATCTTCGTGGCTCTAATTACGGTTGCAACCGTAAAAATTTTACCCTCATGCGCCTAAAGAAGTTTCACTTCAAAGATACTCGAACATGCTAACCACTAGACCAATGAGGCTTGTTAGCATGTTCGACTACAGACATGAGGTCCTGGGTTCGAGTCACGGGTCGGGCCAATTCAAAAATGGATATTGAGTTTTCTATTAAGATTTTCTCAATATTAGCCCGAAGTTGGGAAGTCGTCGGTGTGATGCACCCCCGTGCTTTGGAGAGCACGTTAAGCCGTCGGTCCTGCGCCTGATCTCTCTCCGGTCGTGTCGGATTCCCGTCACATCGGACTATGAGAGTGAAGGAATAGAGAGTGCACTTGTGTACTATGCCTGCCAATCCGCAGTGGAGCAGCGTTGTGGGTCTATTTCCTATAAAAAACAGTTTCATTTACTAAACGTGCATAATTGTTACAAAAAAATTCGTTAGTTGTAACAGGTACGCAATAATTTATAATAAGTATGGAAACATTTACAACAAGAAAGAGAAGAGAAGTTAATTGTCGCTTGTACAAACGTTTCACGTCAACTACTTATTAACAAATTGCCATCTATTATAATCATACGATGTTGCCGTAAGAAAGCGTTGAACGTCGTAATTAATTTTTAATTAACAATGAATTATAATTCAATTAATGGTTTACATAATTGTGGAGGCCAGTGGTGTTACTTGTTCTTGTGGGGCTTCGATTGAATTGTTAAACACTCCTAGTTACAAGCGAAATTGAAAGGTGAATATTTTAATATTAGACAATTTTGCACACAATATTGTATAACGAATTATGAAGAAGATAAAGCTGTATTAACATTAGTGCAAGATATCTACTACCACTTACAACAACATTTATTAATAAATTTCTGAATAAAAAGTATTTAATAAAGATTTGAGGGACTTCACGCAAAACAGTGATCTGTTCCAGGAAACTAAAACTGCTGAAGAGAATCAGCTCAGCTCACACATTATAATAGTAATAAAGGACAGAATTGTTTTATATTGTACTTTACATCTACTAACATCCGCTAAAATAGTCATAAAAAAGCAAAGGAAGGTTTCAACATTTTGTTCTAAAAACTTACAGACATGGGGTTCTGGGTTCGAGACCCGAAGTTGGGAAATTGGCGGTGTGCTCCAGCCCCGTGCCTCGGGGAGCACGTTAAGCCGTCGGTCTTGCGCTTGATCTCTCTTTGGTCATGTCGGATTCACATGGCACTATGTAAGTGAAGGAATAGAGAGTGCACTTGTATACTATGCCTGCCAATCTGCAGTGGAACAGCGTGGTGGATCTATACTCTAAAAAACTCTCACTTCTATGAATGAGGAGGCCTGTGCCCAGCATTGGGACATAAATGTCTACGCAATACAGTAGAGTGTTTTTATTTATTTTAATGCATTAGTTAACGTATATATATTTCTATAACTGTAAATAGTGCAGATTAAAGAGAATGGTATATAAAGTACAAAACAGTTTCCAAAAATAGCATATACAACTGAAAGTCCAGTCTTGAGTTTTAAATTTCAAATCGATTCACGATACAACGCCATTACAAAAGGGAGCGTTATATAAAATTTATGTATACGAGAGAAGTCCGTTTTAAATGCACACGCAAACACAAATCCCTCACAAAGGTGGCTGCTTAAAATTTAAATGAGAATAATTTATCTAGCCTGGGACAGTTTACTTATTGCAACAGAATAAACAAATCCGTCTACATGTCGCCTCTAAAATCCATACACTGAAACATATTGTTTTAAAGAAACTTCTGGAAAGGTTTTTTGTTCTGGTGAACAAAATTGTACGTGAATACTTCTTGTAACGTGGCTTCCCCCTTCGCCGCGCGCCATGTGTTACAGTCCTTACTTAACATAATTAATTATTCGATCCTCTATCTATCAATTGCTGTAATTGAATTTCAGATGGAGGTGATAGATATGTAGCTACAATATCAAACTGTATCCTTCGATTGTGTTATTCGTTTTTTTTATATAGCCTCCCTATATTATTAGCATGTTCGACTACAGACATGAGGTCCTGGGTCGGGCCAATTCACGTATCAATGTTGAGTTTTCTATTAAGATTTTCTCAATATTTGCCCGAAGTTGGGAAGTTGGCGGTGTGATTCAACCTCGTGCCTCAGAGAGCACATTAAGCCGTCGGTCCTGCCGCCTGATCTCTTTCCGGTCGTGTCGGATTCCCGTCACATCGGACTATGAGAGTGAAGGAATAGAGAGTGCACTTGTGTACTATGCCTGCCAATCCGAAGTGGAGCAGCGTGGTGGGTCTATGCTCTAAAAACCCTCTGTCATGCGAGTGAGGAGGTCTTTGCCCAGCCGTGGGACGTTAATGGGCTGCTACTTACCTATTGATGCGATTTTAAAAACGTATTCAGATCAAAAATTCGCTTGGAAATGGATAATGATAAGTCAAAAATATCCGTGTACGTTCACTTCACAAAGCTCTTGTTTTTGTACTATTTTGCAGCAGTTTTGAATATTTTTTTTTTATAATCAACGGAAATCATATTTTAGTCTTCAACTATTTTCCAAAATTCCTAATAACTGTTGTGTGTTTCAAACATAAAATAAGTAGCAACCCATTTATGTCCCACGGCAACACAATCGAAGGATACAGTTTGATATTGTAGCTACATATCTATCACCTCCATCTGAAATTCAATTACAGCAATTGATAGATAGAGGATCGAATAATTAATTATGTTAAGTAAGGACTGTAACACATGGCGCGCGGCGAAGGGGGAAGCCACGTTACAAGAAGTATTCACGTACAATTTTGTTCACCAGAACAAAAAACCTTTCCAGAAGTTTCTTTAAAACAATATGTTTCAGTGTATGGATTTTAGAGGCGACATGTAGACGGATTTGTTTATTCTGTTGCAATAAGTAAACTGTCCCAGGCTAGATAAATTATTCTCATTTAAATTTTAAGCAGCCACCTTTGTGAGGGATTTGTGTTTGCGTGTGCATTTAAAACGGACTTCTCTCGTATACATAAATTTTATATAACGCTCCCTTTTGTAATGGCGTTGTATCGTGAATCGATTTGAAATTTAAAACTCAAGACTGGACTTTCAGTTGTATATGCTATTTTTGGAAACTGTTTTGTACTTTATATACCATTCTCTTTAATCTGCACTATTTACAGTTATAGAAATATATATACGTTAACTAATGCATAAAAATAAATAAAAACACTCTACTGTATTGCGTAGACATTTTTTGGTAGAAAATAACAATTTAAACAAAACTTTTTATCAAAATTTAGTTAGCATTACCATTTGTGGCAAATCCATCAAAATTGTTTAAATTAACTAGAAATAGTTTCTTAAAAATAGACTCGAAATAAGCTTTATGAAATACCCTACACTTTAAAATCACAGACAGAAATGGGTTTTATTTACAGACAAATACCAAAGATCTTTTTATATTCCAAACCAATTTCTAATTTTTCGTGTGTAGTTAACTAAAAATATATAAATAAAATACATTGGAAAGATCTGTCAATGTCTATTGAATGAATATAACTGATATGTTATACAATAAATATATACATTTATAAATATTTTATCTGTTTTATACCCAAAGAGAAGTATAAATACACAGAGTCATAAATGGCAACCTGTTACAGATGTTTTTGCATAATGACCTTAAAAACTGATTAAAATACCGTGATATTACAAGTCCGAATGACTATATACAACAAGAAAATCTACATTTAGTCGTATACATATAAGAAGAACAAAAAAACCTATGCCTGTTTCATTTAAATGCAATTTATAGCGGAATAAAAAAACGTCAAACCGTCGCAATAAATAATATAAAACTTTAATACTATTTTAACACGCTACTTATTTTCGCATATGGGGAGCAGCGGAGAATTTTTAAACGTGTGAATGTTATTTTAAAAATAGTCAAATACGACTGTGCTTCATTGTAACTCGGTCTGATGTTGCTTATAAGCTTGGAAATTCCCATTTACCCGGAAATTTCCTTTAAAATTGATATCAAATACAATAGCGTGGCCAATTTCATTGAAATGAAAGTTTTTTTACATCGCCCGCCTCTAAATATTTTGTTCATCTAGCATATGTCGGATTACAGGCCACCGAAGTATGCAGGTTAAGTGCTAGGCGCCCGTCAGGATAGCCAAGACCAATATGGTGGCGTCTATGAATCGCATCAGCTCACCGTTTAGTATGTACATTCCCAATTTGAGACATATTTATAAAAGCCGGATTATGAGAGTGCAATCAAAATATTGTTTACTCGAGTAGGCTCAAAAAGCACATTTGAATCGCCAGAAGTCTGTCTGTTGGTAACAAATCTACCACACGTTCGGACAGTTGAATTCGCTGAGAAGAAACCAGCATGAAACTCGACGGTTGCTATTTTAAAAATCGTTTTGTATGTTACAACGTGTAATATATTGCTTCTGTGAGACACTGGATGCAAGTCCAAACATTTCTATCGCATATATAATCTTCAAAATTATAATATGCCTTTTGTAAAAGGCGGTTTTTGACATATTTCTATGAAAATGCATATTACAATGGTACTGTGAGAATTGATATTTCTTTAAATTTATCTCTAAGAGATCTTAATTGATATACGGCAGTTATTTCTTTTGAGATATAGCTCTTTTTTGTAATATAAAGATAGTTTCAATGTCCGCCGCCTTAAAGTGGAAGGAATAGAGAGTTCACTTGCGAGTACGATGCCTGCCAATCCGCAGAGGAGCAGCGTGGTGGGCACTCCAAAAACCCTCTCTCCTATGAGTAAGGAGGCTTGTGCGCAGCAGTGGAACTATAATCGGCTGCTACTTTTTTTTTTTACAAAGGCCATAATCGTTTATTTTTATTTTTGAATGAAACATCAATAATAAGTTCAGATTAATAAGTAAATATCGCTAAATGTTATGTAACGTAATGTAACACATTTGAAATAATATATATTTGTTAATAAAAATATTTCAATGTAGGAAAATAAATGCGAAATGACGCCGATAGTGAAAATTTTCGTATCACCCCAATCATAGTAAAAAATATAACATTTCATACTAGTAAAAGAAAGTTAAGGCGGAAACTTGGCACAAAAGCGGCATTACGCAGACCCTCGTATCTCAGAATTACAGTCACTTTCAAATAGTATGCTAACTTCCTCTTTCCACCCTGGTTGCATTTGGAATCCTTACACGTACCTCTTTTAAACTACATTAAGGTTGGCAAGTTTTTAAAAACATCTAAAACATTAGTGTTATTTCCGATTTTGTATTGAAGAAGATATTGGACACTTAAAACTATCAAGTTAAACGTAATATACACTAAAACAGCGTAGATATATCATTGAATCACAATCAAGATCAAGGCTTCTCTGCAATCCTTTTTTACGTTTAATAGATTGATGGTATACCATTATAGAGATACAAAACTTAGCAAAGATATACAAAAAAAGAGGTATTTTTCTTGCTATTTAAAATACGGTAAAGAATATTAATATCGTGTCCTTAGTAATAAAAATATAACTTTCCTTATGGAAATATTCAGTAAAGTATTTCGTGATACGTTGAGTTTATTATGCGGTAAAAGTGATTGATAGAAGTTAAAGAAATATGGCACTGGAAGATGTAAGTTTCTACAACTTTCTACAATAAAAAAGTGAAATACACAATTTTTATGCAAGAAATAAAAGCAAAGTTGTAATTCCATATTTAAGAGTGAAGAAGGTTCAGAAATCATTTGTCGGGTTGTGCATACGCATTTTTAATATGATACCGCAATTACTTTTAGATTTGTCTCCGCACAATTTTAAGAAATGTACAAAAGGCATATTATAATGTTAAAGATTATTTAAGCGATAAAAATGTTTGGACTTGATTCCAGTTGCTAACAGAAGCAATATATTACACATTTTAACATACCAATTCATCCGGGGCGCTAGAGCTGAATGCGTCAGCGGACATCTGGACCCCAAAATCTGGATGAAGAGGGTTCCGCTGGATTTTAGTGGGTATCCTGGTACGACCAGCGAGTGCCCCAATCCCGGGGGTAAGTTTTGACTCCTTGAGTTTCTTGCCGGTTTCTTTTCAGCGAATTCAACTTTACAAACCGGTGGTAGATTTTTTACCAATGGACAGACAGCTGACGATTCAAAAGTGCTTTTTGATCCTACTTGAATAAAGAATAATTTGATTTATACATAACTAACCCAATAAGTTGTATCATTCTAATTCAGTAATATGTTAAATTGCAAAACATTTTTTATTAACAATTCTATAAGAATTTTACAAAAAAGATACTATGACATTGTTTCCAGTATATACTGCGGCTTTAGTCCTATCAAAGCTTAAATTTCACAAAACACGCTCTTGAATCCAATAATAGAAAAGAAAAACGTAGAAATAAAAAGAAAATAAAATATCCATTTGACAGCCCTATAATCTTACGCAAAGCCTTCATTGAGCGGTTCCCGGGCGTCTATTTTTAGGGGCTGTGGAGGCCCGGGACAGGGGTATGACGTCACGCCCCTTCCATTCAACCCCACCACCCCCTACGAACGAAAGGGACAGAGAATTCACTCCTAGATCTAACTTGTCGCTCCGTAGAAATTACTTTCTGATTGGACTGTGGGTGTTTAGTTCGAGAATATTGGACATGGAAACGTTTTCTCGATAGGATACTAATAATAGACTGTAAATATTTTTTATCAGAAGAGGTAAGATTTTCAATATTTGCAATAGGATTACTTAAGAGCGAAATGGAATTTTCTAAAGGAGTTTCTTTGAATGAAAAACATATTGAATTACGTCTAGTTTGCGTAACCGCAAATGCACAACTTGGCGGGTCCTTCAAAAAATCATTATATCATATGAATGAGGAGGCCTGTTCCCAGCAGGGTGACCGCTTGTATTTTTACCTTTTGGATCAAAACATATAACTCCAACACAAAATTAACTTCATACGATTTATTATTTGACTAAAGAATATCATAAAATAGGTTTTAAAAAGCAGGCTTGATAACGAGCCCACCATTATGATAAAATTTGAAGTATCGGCTTGAACGTCCATCAACTGAAAACAACTTCGGCTTAACCATAAGAAAAATTTTGGGCAAATGTAACTTAATATGCCTCTGAAAACTTTCTGGAATCTGATATTCCTCAAATTTAATGTTAAAACATATGAATGTTATGCATTCACATCTAATTTTTCTTTGAGTTCGCGATATGGACAATTATATGCAAACACCGCTGATTTGCTTTTAGCACTACATTAGTATTATCCTTATTGATATTATAAATGTGAAAGTAACTCTAACTAAGCTTTCGCATTAAAACCACCTATTTAAATGAAATTTCGTACATGGATAGCCTATAGCCTCTGAAAGGACATGTGGAAGGATGCTACTTTTTAATGTGGATAAAGGTATGTAAGGAATGGAAGTATCGTCACTTTTGTAGCTAGAAGCTTGAAACTTATTTTGTAGGCTGTTGATAAGATATAAATAAATATTACATTAAAAGTTTGGTAAAAACTTCATGCACAAGTGTAAAATAACAATGCTTACTAATATTATAAAAGCGAAAGTAAGTCTGACTGTCTGATACGCTTTAACATCAAAACTACTACACTTATTTAAATGAAAAGTGCTACACAGTAAAGTATATATGATATGGCAGTGATCTGAGCACTGGCTTCGTTAGTACAGGTCATGGGTTTGATTTTCGATAGGGAATATTTTGGGGAAAGTGTATTTTCGTTAGGACATTGCGTAGAAACCATAAGGAGTGAATTACCTGTAACCAGGTCAGCGCTATTCTATCTTAGACTTTATTATCTTTTCCCATCAGGTCAAAGAGTTAAAAGTTACCAATTAAATGAAATAAAATAAAAGCAATTTCAAACCAGGTGTAAAATAAAATTAAATAATGCAAACAAAGTAAGCAGAACCCGATGAAGAGATATATCAAACAAGTCATGGGCGTTTTCAATAGACTTAATGAAAGTTGTCTTTGCAATCCTTGTACCGTATTCAAGATTTAAGTATATACTGAGAACATATTGATTTAGTTGTTTGTCTGTCGAAAGGCATTGAATACACACACACTTTTATAGTCAAAGTTCAATCGTTGATAATTTCTCATAATAAGGATTATATTTGTTGTTGTAGATTTATATAAACACTTTTTTGTATAAAAACGAAATTAATTTAACGTTCTCTTGTAGCGAAAACCCTCTTTAGGTGCCTTTATTTTACTTTTAACGTATCTAGTTGAAAATAAATAATGAAACCTTTTACAATTGTCTTAATAAAAGCGTCATTTTATTTGATGTTCAAAAGAGTTACTATTGAGTTTATCGACTATATCTTCTCGGTAGAATTAACCTGAACCGGTGGTATATGCATTGCCAAAGGATAGACGATTCAAGCAGCTTGGTTGGGCCTACTTGAAACATGGCACGTTTTTAAGTAAACCTTTTAAATCCTATACTATGTAAGACTTACTGCATAAATCAATCAACCTAATTAAAAATTAACACACCTTTGATAAGCGAGTTTGACCTCTGAGCACTGTATTTTTTGCGCAATATATTAGATTAATTAATCTTAAAAATGTAAATGAAATACATTGATTAATTTTGAAGTAACGCATATCAAGTCTGACAATCTGGTTAGCGCATTGCTAGTAGAGGTCCCGGGTTCAAACCCAGGTAGGACGAAACAGAAAATTGTATTTTCTCTTTTGTCTGAGTGGATGGGTGGGAGGCTTGGGCCGCGTCTAGTTACCCCACTACCAGCAAAGACGTACCGCCAAGCAAATAAAATTGTGTTTCGGTACGATGCTGTGTAAAAACCATATGAGGTATATCGCCTCTTATCAGATTAGCGCAGTTCCATATTATATTATATCATCGCTTACCATGCAGTCAAGGGCTTAACCAATATATATATGTCGGAGTGCAATAGTCTGTGGAACGCTGGCGCCATCTGTCTATCGGCGTGGGGCAGAGTCAATAGTGACTATCCGGCGCGCGTCTCTCCAGTTCTCGAGTGGCGATCCGCCAGAGCCGACGACTATTGAAACTGTGGCGTTCCTAGCTATTATTATTAATGAGTTTGCGTAAATTGATATCGGTAACAAATAAAGTGTTTGATTGCACCAACGCCCATAGCATGCAAATTAAATTAAGGGTGCCATTAATGACGATGTCGGCGGGGAACCCTGCACCCTTATGCTTTATGCTCCTTTCTCTCTTATTCTCAAACATATATGTAATCCATAGGATATTTGGCTTCAGATGAATAACATTCCCATTTAATAATGGCTTTATCTTTGTTAACCCCTAAGCTTTCGATTCGCCCACTTCAGTAAAACAAACACAACAAAAATCAATTTCATATGAAACATCTATAGAAGCGTATGTGACCGAGGCATGCCGTGGCGAGGCGTCACCACATCGCCTTTCTTCCCACTTGGTTCGACGTTGCGCCATCTCACATGCAGTACCTGTCTATAGTGTATACAGTGATTTGCTTACTACGATATACGTAATATGTGTTTTAGTTCAACAATTTCCATATTTCACACCTGCCAGGCGTCATGTTATTTGACGTTGATTTATTTATTTATGCACCAAAAAAAAAATAGGAATTAAACTGGTAGGATTTTATAAAACGTGTGGTGTTTATTTTTAAAAGAATAACATATAGAGTTGGAAAATCTTAACGCAACTGTATAAGTCCAACTAAGAAAATCACGTCATGGCAGCTAAAAAAGTCATGATGAATCAAGCTGATATTGTTATATGTAATAAATTCAAATACCTAGGTAATTTTATCGCTTTAGCAATTGTTTTGCCTGTTTTTTCCAACTGAAGGAGGCCAAGGTCGAAATGTTTACAGATAATAGAATTTTTATATGACGCATGAACGAAATAAGTTACTTTATCTCTTACATTACCTTTTAAGTTTCCCCCATTGAACAAGGTCATATTAATATATCGAAGTTGTAAAAAAAATAATGAGATTAGACATTTTGACGGACTCCAAAGCTGTGATTAAGTAAATGTATGTATATAGTTTTCTTTACTACATAAAAAAGTTGCCAAGTAGTTTTCACCAGTAAGATACCACTTACTTACTACCACTACCACTAAAAACCTTGAATGTTTATATTGTGTTGTTGGTGTTCAATAAAATAAAAAGATAATAATGAAATTAATGCTAATATGATTTTATTTTTACATATACATTTTTGACGACCATTTATCAGCGATAATAGCAAGATTTTACGTCATACAGTCGCTCAACAGCTGACATTTAAAAATACGTGTTAAATCACAAAAGGACGGTTTTTTTACCTCAACATTGCACACTAGGTAAATAAGTTTTTTTACCACACGATGCAGATGTATTGTAATTGAATAATTACAAAACGTGTTAACTATCGTTTTTCTGCACTATTCCGTATATATACTCGTACATGTAGTGACTCCATTATTATTAAGAGAATGATTTCTACTTTCTTGTAGACACTAAGTTTATTTAATATAAACAAGATAGTAAGGCCGAAAAATCATATTGTTAAAATCCAAAAAGAAAAACGTCTTATGCAATTTCATTTTAGCCACAGATACGGTTTATGCGACAAAGTTTCATTGACAGTCAATAATCATTCGTTTCGAGTTTTTTTTTAAATACTATAACATCGATTCTGGAAATAGCATATTATTGAAGTAAAAAGGTGTATATTAAATGACGTATTAATTAAGTTAAATTTTCTTTTTTGTTGTTTTATGCTACTGTGTATATATTAAGAACGTCGATGTACTTGCGTCTACTATATTGTTTTAAAAATTGTAGTTTAAATTCCTATAAGAATAAATTATTTAACTACAAGACAAATATGGTAAGAAGGCTTGGTTACCTGAAAGTAATTTTGTGGTGTGTGTCCTACCAATGAGTATTGAAGCAGCTCAAATTGCTTTCTTCTACATAAAGGTAAAGGTAAGTAGCGGTCCATTATTGCCCTACTACTAGGCACAGGCCTCATCAATTACAAGGGAAAATGTTTTAGAGCGTAAACCCACCACGCTGCTCCACTACGGGTTGACAGTCAGTACAATCTCTCTTCAGTCACTGTCATAGTCCAAATGGGACGCCAATCCGAGGCATGGAGGTGGGAGCACACTGACTAATTCCCAACTTTCGGGTTTCGAACCCCAAGCCTCATGCCTGTAGCCATAGATAAGCTGACCACTAGACCAATGAGGCAGTTCTCTTTTAAATTCGGAAGCACTTATAAATGTAAGTAAAATAGTCTTTGTATCCATAGACAAAGCAATATAATGATACATCAATCGAAATTTTAAAAAGAAGATCTAATGAAATAAAGCAAATGTATTATCAAGGTCTCGCTGACCTATTTCGTAATCAACTATATGTAAATTTGTTTTAAAAAAGACCAAGCTAATTAAGAAAAGATATAAAAATAAAAATGTGAAAAATAGCTACACGGTTGCTATGAGTGTAGAGCTGTTCGTGATACTGGATTGTTAGTGTTGTTTTTTTTTTTTTTTAAAGCTGTGTTCACATATCAAGAACACATGTGAATTCTCGTTCCCACACTTTGCGACGAGTGTTCCGAACAGACTTTCGAAATGCCCTGAAGACTCTTTAAAACTTATATTCTCTTGGAGATAATACTTGCATACAACCGCAGCTTAGTCTGTGTAAAATGTTCCATTCCCGTGAGGGTTTGCAAGAAATTTTGTAAGAATAGATTCAGCATTGCCTGATTATAAACTACAGTTTGTTCGCGTTAAGAATGCAGTGAGTCATCATTCTAGCCCCGCCCCCTAACCAATCAAATCTTTTCTAATTAGTCACTGTGTACTTGAAATTTGAAATATTTGATTGGTTAGAGGAAGGGGCTAGAATGCTTTCTTAATGCACTCATTGCTTTCTTAACGCGAATAAACTGTAAATGGTCTACCTACCCCTATTATATTGCATTAATGTTATAAATTATAATATGTAAAAAACGGTGTGTGAATGTAAATCTTAATAATGGACAAGAATCAAAGGCATAGTTGATGATATTTAAAACAAATAAGTATTCTCCCAATTGTATTTATATAACACTACCAATGCCCCGCGGTTTCACCCACATAAATACCGATCTCGTGGCAAACAATTTCAAATTCTACATAACTTTCGAATGCAATGTCCGATTTTAATGATTTAAAGAGTATTGTACACGTATTGAAACGGTTTTTAATAAAACGATATTGATTAATACAGATATATGAACAATATGGTTTGATTCTTTTCGGCACTTTTATTAACATTTCAAAAGTAGTTAAAAAATAATTTTATAACTACAGTAGTCGGATATATAGTATTTTGGACTTTTTTCTAGATATTAATATGTTCTATAATATTGTAGAACATTTTTTTTGTAGTACAACCAACAGATTTTTTGTTTCACACTTTGGGTTACATTAATACATTTTTATCATGGATCCCTATTCTTTTGAGAAATTAATATAACCTATGTCGCTAAGTGAGAATGTAGCTTTTTAATGGTGAATTTTTTTTTAAATCAGTCCAGTAGTTTTTCCAGTGAGTTTAGATATATTATTTATGAGAAAAGCTTAATAGAAAACAGTCGAACATGCTAATCATTAGACCAATGAATGGCCTTAACATTGTGATATTACTAGACAATTAATATATTTATAAGCAATTTACTTTATCTTTATTCCAAAAACGGCCGGCTCATTTAGTTTTGTTAATTCAAAAACTATGTACGTAGATTGATTTCATATCGCTAATGATATATTAATATCGAAATCTATTTCGAAGGGAAAATTAAGATGTAACCACGTCATGCACCAGTTATGTTTTCGTCACACTAAACTCTCGAGTGACGAAACGATTGAATAATAAATTTTGTGTACGATAACAATTAGACTTAATTGGCTGCTTGATTGACATATCACGACCAGTTTTATAATGTGTTGATGATAGAGACACGAATTAGTATATGTATGTTATATTCCATGTGTACAATGCTATGTGTATCCTGGAGTGATTTGGTTAGAGCTTTTAAACGTATAGGTAAGGGCGTAATTGAGATCTTAGCTAATGGTAATTCAATTTATAATTTGAAATGATAAAGCGATTTTGTTTTGGTAATAGAAAAATAGGTTTGGTACTTTTTTATTAGCACATCGATCTGAAACATTTTCACATATTATAAAATTCATCCACCGTCTGATTGTACAAGATAAACACAAAAACTGCTGAACAGATTTTCACCAATAGTTATAGTGATTCTTGAGTAAAGTTCATAAATATGATTTGTCAGGGTTTTATGTTAATTGGTTGAAATATAACAATAACTGCTGGAAGTGTCAGAAAAATATAAGCCGCCCTGGGAGCTTTTATCGACAAGGCTGTCTCAATAACTGGTTGGTGAAAGTATGACTATTTGATGTAGTAAAAAGCTTATATTCTCTTCACAGTTTAAAAATATATCAAATTGAAACAGTAACATATTTTATTTATGATTTTTTTTGTTTAAGTAAATCTACATATAGCAAAAGTTAAAAACGATTGAAATTTAGTACGTGGCGTTGGTGGCAGACATTCAGGACGTCTACTAGGGAACTCAAAGCGAAATTATAAAATACAAAAACAACGATACACGAATTCGAAGTACACATAATGCATTCATCATTAAAGAAAACGCTTGTCTAAAGATAGTACCTACAACGTCTATAGACTATATTAAACGACTACTGGCAGACAACGTCATTCGCTACAAACACAAACAGACTGACAATATCACTCACTATAAATGGATCGCAGCAGATCGGTGTTTTCCATCAATAAGGAGCGGCACTATTCGCTATTTGAATATAACAATGATTATTTTTATACTTTAAACAATTAAAACTTCAGATAATGTAAAATTCTGAAAGAAGAATGAGGTTTTAACATTTAGCGAGACCTTTTTAAACTTACTTACATCATATATAATCTAAGTCGTGTTAACAAGTATCATCCATTACGCGAATAAAAATATATACACGATTGAAAAAGCTATACAATATATAGGATAGCTGTTACATAACAGGGCAAAGTAAAATCTGACTTATTGACTTTAGAAATCCGGTAACTTTTCGGAGCTTTTAAAACATGTATATTAAAAGTGTAATGCTAGGCACAATCTGCATCTATTGTTGCATAAACCACCTAACGTGGATAATAATGTCCTAAATCTACATGTGAACACAATCGGATGTGTAATTTCATCAAATTCGGATGTATCTTTTCTTTAAATGTTTTAATCTTGCTTCGGTATTAGAGAAACTAAAGCAAAATTAAGAACTTAGTTTAATACGCACATTTTATGACATATATACAATACATGTTTGTCTTAAACATAATCTGATTACATAAGGTCAAAGTGGAAAAACCGTCCCTATTATGTACGTAAAAGTAACAAGGCTGCAACACGATACGCAAGGTCGCTCAGAGGAAAATAAACCTGCAACTAACCAACACGATAACACCTATATATTGAAACTGTGTAACTTCAAATATCCAATGCTAACTATAAAATTGGAACGTATAAAAGGTTTTAATAAAGTTAAAACTACAATAGAAATACGTAAGACCTGTTATCCTGTATGGATCAGAGTGCTGGGCCACCAAAGGGGAGAATGAAAGGAAATTGCATGCAGCGGAGATGCGAATGTTGAGATGGATGTGTGAAGTGATAAAATTAGATAATATTAGGAATGAGTATATTAGAGGAAGTGTGAAAGTAGCACCAGTGACTGAAAAGCTAAGAAGTGGAAGGCTATCCTGGTATGGACATGTCATGAGAAGGGAGCATAGCCATGTATGCAAGAGGGCCTTGAATATAATGGTAAGCGACCAAAAAAAGTGTGGATGAAGGGGCGTGAATGAAGAAATGACAGCGGATAGAGTGAAGTGGCAAAAGGAATCATGCTGAGCCGACCCCACCGAGTGGGATAAGGGCAAGAAAATGATGAGAAATACGTCCAAAAAGGGAACACTGTACCTTTGTGATATAAACAAATTCAAATACGTTAAATAACAGGCTGGATAAATGAGCAACTCATTTAAGAGTAACTGTGTACATTTCTATAACAAACTCCCTGAAGACTTTCTAGATGCGTCTCTTAGTAATTTTAAAGGAATACTAACTGATAAATCGTAGTATAATTTGAAGGATTACTTAGACGCCAAAAAAACGTGACAAAGAATAAACTGCTCTAATCTACATATAATAAAATATTATATTGTAATGGGCATAGACAGGAATCACCCAATTTCGAGCAAATATTGAGAAAATCTTAATAGAAAACGAAATATACAAAAATACAATATTGTTTTTGAATTGCCTGCCACTCTAATCCAAGACCTTATGACTGTGGCCTAATATAACCACGAGACCAATGAGGTTTATGCTCTAACACCGCTCTCTTGAGTGCTCTTCTGAGGACAGAACGCGAAGTAACTTTCGTCTCTTTAGATTGTAAATCGCTCTTTAATTTCATGATGATCAGTAATATATTGAAATGTGTGGATAAATCTATATTTGACCTTTAGGTCTGATTGAAGGCGTACTCAGAAAGAAAGTATTTTTAATTCATAAATACTCCTTTGATCAAACGGAAATTACTATGTCAAATCCATTACGTATTGTATATGTTTAAAAAGAAATTAAAATATCACGTACTGATCCGAGAGAAAATAAGTTCTTAAAGGTATATTCAGCATTATTAAGTAAATTACTACGTAATATATTGTTTAATACACAAGTCAATATATAAATTTATTTGAATATGTTTTATGCTATCATCGTTTCGCCCAGTAAAGGCGAATTAACGGACATGGTTCCCCAAAATGAGTAGATTCAGTATACGATCAAAGTAGAATTAAGACAACCTTGGTGTACTTTGCTATTGAACAATAATTTATCTGTCCAGATATCTGTTATAGTTTTTTATTGTGCAAAAACAATATCATTTTTATTAAATAAAACAATTAAACGGAATTTACGTGATTCATTGTTAGATAAGATACTGTTTTAATATTAGATCAGAAAGATTCTATATCAGAAATTCTAGATCTAATATTTGTCCCCAATTGCAACATAAATTGAACTACTTTATTTAGTAGATTTTTACACGTTCTTTTGAAAAAATATTATATAGCTGACCATGCGCAACTTCGTCTAATTGCACTTATATGTGACGCGACATCTTTTTGATATATGTTTATCTTAACTCACAGACAGAAAACTTATACTTAACCAGCTCTGGATAAAATAAAATGCAGTATGTCCTATGTCTATATCGGAACAAATCCATCAAATGGAAAGATTTTTATCCAGGGTTCTCCATAACCAAGTTGTTGGGTATGGGCCTCGAGGCAATGCCTCATTACCCGGGCTAATTTTCTCAGGCGTCGACGATGCCCGGTATTTGTTTCTGCCCGTCATTCTAACGGGCTGGTTCCATTCTAACCAGCTTACGCCGGCGGGACCATACAGTTCAATCTGAGTTTGCCACTGCCGTCGAGTCGTCAACGCCGTCATTCTCACCCACACCTGGTGATCGTAACAGCAGAAACTCACGAGGTAGTGGACGCCCAGTGCTTTCAGATCTAGGATAATGGCTGGCAATGCCATGGAGGTATGTGTGCGGGGAGTGGTCCGCGTGGCGGAACATGCTCCTCACCAACTGCCGGACGAACACCTCCACGGTGGGCGTCTTGGTGTCACGATGAATGACGTCATTTCTGACGTACCTCGGAGTTCCTACTATGAGGCGTAGGTACCTATTCTGCTGGGTCTGCAGCCTCTTCTTCTGCTACCATGAGCAAAAAGAGTACTAGGCAGGAGCCGCATACGTCGGTCTGGAACGGACGTAGGCTCCGCAGACCTTCAGTTTGGCGTTTTTTTTTCTATGGAATTCAAGTTCAAATGGAAAGATAGTAGCTTTAAATTTCGTTAAGTAATTTCGAATGTTCATCTATATCAAAAACTAGTATACATTAATATTATGTTTTATATATATTATAGTACATAATTTAATATTTATTCAAGGGTTGCCTGGCAGAGATTGCTCAAAGCAATAATAAGGCCGCCCTTGCACATTGGTTAATTAGAATAATAATTTATTTTAATAAATTATGTAAACTTTATACTGTGTGCAATAAAGAATGTTCTATCTATCTAAACGCTTTCGGGACTTAATAAAAGCTTGAAGATTGGTGACATTTAATAGCATTATGCTAAAAACATTGTTTGGAATATATTAACATAAACATACGAAGTTATGATACGGGATCCCGTAACCAACCATGTAAGTGGAGCAACACTTACGTTTACTAATAAACAAACACTGTAGATAAATAGCTCATTAAGTGGTTGCTCTATGAACTAGATTATTCAAAACAAACGTGTTTGTTTAATCCTTTGTTGAGAAATTTATCAATATAATAAACTAATCACACATATGTGATTTAATACTAAATAATATGTTGCGTAATAATTTGCATTATTACTAGTTTTACTTACTGCTGTTCTTAAGGTAACGCTTTCGTTACCCTAAGAACAACATTAGTAGATTCCTGACAGACAAATTCAGGAAATAGTTTTTTTAGAATTCGTCTGGGTCTGGACTGAATAACCAAGCAAAAAAAAATCTTGTGATAGAAGCTTTTACAAATTTTGGCTTCAAGATAATGAGACGAATATAAAATTTCAGCAAGAGGATAATTATAGGTGATTCAATTTAAATTACCATTATGCCTGGTGGAAACAAATGAACAGAACAGAGTAGAAACAGAACCACGAACATAACAAACACTGTATATTGTTTCTTCCACGTTAAATCTTATGAATCTATGTGTTTCTCCTTTTACTGTCGCTTTTTCGTTTCAACGACTTTCACTAAAATACGTTCAAATATGATAATTTATATAGAGAATCACCAACTGTTTCGTGTATATTTTCCATTTTATGTATTTGATGTACAATAAAGAGTATTTTATTATACTTCTTTCCCAACTGACATAAGTCTAACCCAAAATGAGATAATCAATTACCACCAGGTGATCTGTTAGAAATGAAAAAAATTACTATATGTTAGCACTTTTATCTACAAAGGGATGGGCATTATCATTTAACATTTCCTTATTTTTGTACAATATTACGTAACACGTGATTTACTTTGCCAATCTCCCGAATTGCACATTTCCTCCCTTCTTTAAGAGAACAAATTGGGATTACTCCGACAAAAGAAGTCGTCAAAACTCTCATTTCGTAAGCAAGTTTGTCCCCGCAAGGCGACATTTAGCAAGTAGTAAACAAATTAATTAATTTCAGTTGTCGGAGGGAAGCCTAGCAATTTGTGCCGTTGTTTACTGACCTCAATGTTTCAACGCGTCGCTACGTACTTGTAAGGTTGTTTACCTGAAATACAGAAAATATCATCATTATTACTTTATATCCGAGGGTAAATGTGAAGAAAATAAAGTGGGTATTTCTCATTTATTTGTTACATTAAAAATGAGTTCAAATATATATATTTGATAACTATTGTAAGAACCTGTGTTTTACAATTTATACATAAATGATAAACCATAACCTGACCTTAAAATGAGCAGAAATATGTTAACGACGAAACAGACAGACATCCTATTAAACCGATTTAAAAAAAGGGGGTGGGTATAGACTGTGTTTTTAATGTTAATATCTTTCTATTGATGCTAGATAACATAAATGTAGCACAACTTGCAAGTTTCAGTGTTGGGTAGTATTGCGCGATATATATCGATATTTCGAAAAAATATCGATACATGTACACGATACATAGCTTCAATCCGATATTATCGAATGTAAAATCGATATATTTCATCCAATATACCAAATATCGTGTGAAATTCCATTTTTTCTTTATCTCTACTTATTCGTTTAAACCTGCAATGTGGCATTTAACTATTTAAATATAGTGGCCAGCTCAGTTCCATCTGAACTGCTATTCTCAAAAGCCGCACAGAATTTTACACAACAAAGAAGCAAAATTGCAAGCCAAAAAGGTAAATAAAACTTTGATTTTACCAAGTTGAGGGGAAAAGTACTGGGTTTTATAAATCTTTCATATTAGTATGGTAAAAAGATAAAGCTACTATTCTTCACGCGCAGGTGCTAAATATTTACTCATGATTAACCTGATCACTATATAATGTTATATACTACTTAAATACTTAAAATATTTTTAAGATATAGATATATTGCAAAGTATCGATATAACACTACGATATATTATATAGAAAAAATATCGATATTTTTTTACGTGAACATCCCTAGTTTTGGGGACTATGTTGGTTTTATTTTAGACGAGTTTCTACACGCGGTCCCATCCAACTAGTACATTCATCAACATCATATCATTTCTTTTCTTTGGCAATGTAATTTCCACCATAATATGTTTATTAAATTCATTTACATAATCGAAACATCTGGGCCTCTTTTAGAATAGACATTGATATATTACGTTATCATAAAGGTATCAATAGGATAGATAGACCTTTATTACATGCCATATGTTTTATGATTGTATTATTCTGCACGTGCGTATAATATTCATAGTAATAGTGTTTGTATGGTCGCATAGTCCTATTTATGTGTGTGCTTGGCACATAACTCCATAATAATTAAAATAATATATACTTATATATACAAGGTGATAGACCGCTTTCGAAAACGAAGACGGTAGTACTAATGATACCTTTTATGATGATATGATGATGAAAAAAATCGACCCTCATTTAAAAAAAAAGACGTAGTTTAAAAACGCTTACTTATGCGACTCGTTTCTTTTACCCGCACACTAGCGACAATCATGTGCGTTTGTTGACCCGAGGGTCAGCTGATTGTTGATTTTATGTTTCATTGTTGGGTTTTTTTAAGGAAAGTATTATATTTTTATAAAACTATCGTTTCATTTAGTTGTACTAACATGATGGAGAGTAAATAATGCTAATAAAGCGTTTTAAATATTTTTTTTAATTATGGTCGATTTTTTTTCCGTCGCACCATGAAAGGTGTTATTAGTGCTATTGTCTGCCTTTTTTCGGAAGCGGTCTTCTAACACCTTGCATATTATTGTTGCCAATACATAGTATAATAAAGAACTTACGAACATTTTCTTAATAAAAAAAAAACACAAGCAACTCCTACAATTACTTCACACTCTTCCTAATTAGTTTTGGTCTAGTTAATAAAATACTTTTCATTCTTCCAGTCGTGTTGGAATACGTTTTACTTGTAACGGATGGCACTTGCTGTTAATGCAGTTTAATCCGTTTAAATAAATGTGCAGCAATCTATTGAAAACTCACCTTACACGTTTAATAGTTTGTATGTGTAACGAGTTTAGAGTATTTCATAGTAAACGGCGTAGGAATTACCTTTTTTGTTTTAACTGATGCAAACCGACGTAACAGTTATTGTTCAATGTAACACGAAATGGGTAATATACATAAAAGGCTATTATTGTTCTTGTTCTTCATATAAAAACACATATATGTAACCAATCCGATTCATGTGACCTGCTATGCGGACGAGACAATCAATCAAGGTGACTACGTCATCAAAATGTATCATTGTGTTCCAGCATCTAGGAGATGGAAAAATTAACAAGCAGAGTACGTTCGGATGGACCAATTAATATTACATGTTTATCAGTTGCGTACAATGTCACCCGCGTTCTTGATCCAGTAGAAAATGAGGAAATCCAGACTTAGTGGTGATTTTGTTAGTAAATAATGGGGTCTTGTGTGCGGAATATTGCGGCAGTCAGAAAGTAAGTTTAAACACCAAGGTCAGTCATTTTACTCGTACATGAGATTTAGATCACCTAGAAGAAATTAAGTGTCGAATAGGGCAAGCAAAAGCCCCCTTTTATAAAATGAGAAAAGTTTTGTAAGATCCCAAAATCGCTTTTCTAACAAGACTTCACGTTCTCAATTGTTATGTCTGGTCCACTCTTTTAAATGGTTGCGAGGCATAAGTCCTTAAAGAGCCACCAGGATGAATGCGAAAATCGAACCCCGGTGTTTCATTCATAGATGAAGAGGTAGGTTTAAGTGGGTTTTGCGAGGCCAGTGGGGACCAGTGTATAGGAGCATTTCCCCACGAGAAAAAAAAAATGGGTCCTTAAAGAGCAAATAAGTCGGCGGCTCCAAGCATTTGAGATCTGGGTTTTCAGAAAAGAGAGAGAGAGAGAGAGAGAGTGACCTAATAGTGGGAATTGAATAATTCTACTTGATAGTAAAAAGAAGTACAATGAATCTATACTAAAAATGTAATTTAACTACGAAAAACTAAAGCTAGTCTTAAACGTTTAGACAACAACAATTGTAAAACTCAGTATTAATTAATTGGACTTTCCAATGGCGACATTGCAAAAGCTATTGTAAGACAATGAAGTTAAGGCATAAATTTCATTATTATGCAGGTGTTTTCCTCTTGTTGTTTTAGTACGAAACTAATCGAATATAGTTCGATTAAGCATTACAGAACCAATTAACTAGATGTTTTGTTTGTAAAGGTCTATTTTTGTTTTACAATAAGCATGCTTCAACAAGAAAATTATATCGATAGCTCTCGCTGTTTAAAACTTCAATCGATATAAATAAATATAATTTGGAATCATGCAACCGATGTGCCACAAAACCAGATTTATTAAAGTTAGCAAAGTGACTCCTTTCACAATGTAGACAACCACTAAGTACTGATTACCTCCATATGCCCACGGAATCAAGAAATACGTGGGCAACAGCTAGTTCCTACAGATAAGAGCTATTCAAATAAAGTATTAAGACAAATACGTAAGTAATATTGGAACCATAGAGGCAGTATATCCAGAAGAAGCATGCTGTCGAAGGAAGGAATCTTTAAATAAATAGTATCCAGACTTATAGTTAAGGTATTGTCTTATGCTTATTTATTTATTTACAAAGGTTTACCACCTAGAACTCAACTCAGTAACTCACTTCCTATAACTTGACAGATATCTACTTAAGAATCTATATCAGAAACAAGAAGAAAAGAAACACAGACTTTACTAATTTCTCAGAATACGCCAAATGCGGAAGGTATGGCAGAAGTTTAACCATGATACCATTAAGTTCAATCACAAAATACACCCAATAAGTGTGTTATATAATCAGCTCTATACGACTTAATATTAATTATACACAATCAAGTGGTAAGATGAGAGGATAAGAGGCGGTGTGATCCACCCCCGTGCCTCGGAGAGCATTTTAAGCCGTCGGTCTTGCGCCTGATCTCTCTCTCCGCTCGTGTCGGATTGCCGTCACGTCGGACTATGTGAATGAAGGAATAGAGAGTACACTTGTGTACTATACTTGCCAATCCGCAGTGGAGCACCGTGGTAGGTCTATGTTCTAAAAATCCTCTCTCATATGAGCGAGGAGTTTCTATATTATTTTAGATTATAATTTCTATATTATTTTAGATATCACAAAGTAGACAAGCACAAGTTGAGTGGAACTACTAATTTAAAAAGAAATAAATACTTAATATTCAAATAACTTAAATTTACAAAGTGTCAACCACTAACATTGAAAATTGATAGTTTTTTAGTGATTTGGCGGATAAAAAACGATTTTTAGGAACGATTACAAATTTAACAATCTCCATATATCAATTAAATATCGTGTTTGTTATTAAAATCATACGAAACAGCTAGACCGATTTTAATGTATTTTTTGTATATACATAACGTTACGAAGATGTTGAAGTTATGTAGTACATATTGTATGTATAGGAAGAGCGTGAAGTAACAGTAGAAATTTTAAATTTCGGGTTATTATACTATAGTAAACATTGCGAATATGGAATATTTTCTGATAACGTTTGCGAACTTGAAACGTGACATCGACACGCCCGTATTAAATCAATCTTAGCGATAACGTAATACCCATAAAGACATGTTGTACAATATTAATTCTATTTAAACCCGAGCATAACACACCGATACATTTACCTCGTATGAAATATTAATTGAAGATCTCTTTAATTAATAAAGTATAGTTATAAATTATTAGCACGACAACTCTATGTAAAGTCAATTTATAAAATAGACACAGACATTTTATAAAATACGATTTTTAAATCGACCCTGTCAAGAATAGACTTTTAGACCTCGGAAGGTACCTATTGTAGGAAGTAGTTCCAGTGGGAACAACAAAAATCTATTTACAAACAATCGTTTAATTGTTCGTAATGTAATTATTTATACTATTGGTCTAGTGGTTCGGCTACAGACATGAGGCCCTGGGTTCGAGTCCCGGATCGGGCCTATTCAAAAATCGATATTGAGTATTTTATTCAGATAATCTTAATATTTGCTCGAAGTAGTAAAGTTGGCGGTGAGCTCCACCTCCGTGCCTCGGACAGCACGTTAAGACGTCGGTCCTGAGACCGATCTCTCTTCCCGTTACATCGGATTATAAGAGTGAAGGAAAAGACAGTGCACTTGTGTACTATGCCTGCCAACCCGCAGTTGAGCAGCGTGGTGGATCTATACCCTAAAAATCCTTATCCCTGAGAATGCCCAGCAGTGGGACGTTAATGGGCTGTCTCTTACTTACTATAATTATCAATAAGATACAGCATTTAGTAAATGATAAATTTCAAAAAATAGAAATAGAATGGTGTATCGCAAAAAGTTTTAATATATTACTAGTGTGTAAAAGGACATAGGCTACTTTTTAATATGAAAAAGGGCTGGAAGGGACTGAAGTATTGTCATTTTTAGAGCTAGAAGTTTAATAACTATTTTTTCGGCTGTTGATTTGATGTAAAGGACAGATAAAAGCCTTAAAATGGACATAAGCTTTTAACAACTGTATGTCATTCTTTAAAGTATTTATAAGTATGTGTCTATTTATAAAATAATTAGCCTATATCAATAATAAAGTAAAAATAAGCCTACCCAAAAACATTGTTTCGCCATATATTTAAAATTTTAAATGCGGACTTTTATATCCTAGTTAAAGCTATTCTCAGAGGAATGTTATAATCGAAACTGCAATTATTTTTATTGAGAACGAACGGCAATATATGTTTACGACTACCTGTCATCGTTACTCTCACTTCCCGTAGTGCAAAGAGATGCCCAATTTTTAATATCATTCCCAAAGCCATTAGTATTTTACTGCTGACTTTACGATCTGAACACGAGTGCTCAAACGTTAGTTTGGGAAATTCTCTTTATAAGGTATATGATTGTTTACGAAATAATGAATTCGATATTGATTTATGCTGAAGTAATGTTTCCCGTTTCTATATCATGATAGAACTCACTTAGGCCTAGTTTTAAGTCAATGGAGTAATTAGTTTTAGGTTTCAATGTTTTTGAATACACCAAAACTTTGTTTAAATTATTGTCTACCTAACCTGTCCGGTTTAAGGTATATCGAGTGAATGATTTACGTTTATACGGGAGATAAACGGAAACAAATACCGTGATTTACATATGTATACATACACTCCCTATCAATATATACATATTATTAAGCAAAATATAAGACCTAGTCTAGTACATAGTTTACATACATACATAGCATCATGCCTCATTTCCAAAGGGGTAGGCAGAGACCACACCCTTCCACTAAATCATTTGAAGTTTAGGTACTTTTAATATTTTCAAATAACAAGTGGAGATTTCAATAAATTATACGTATTAATTTTCGACACTTAATATTTTAATGTCATTGAAATTCTTAATATATCTTCCTTTTTCTCTTCCTCTAAGCTTCGGATATGTAAAGTTTTAGATTTGTATATATATAAACAAGACATAAAAATTAATTTGCCAAAGAAGTTTCACTTTTACGTACGCACGCACTTTTATTGTAATAAAATCTATGCTTATTATGTATGTACATTTGATTATATCCATATATTTAGCTAGGGGCCGTTGCTGCCTTATCATTATCATTTCTGTGATTTTGCCAGTAATGACCGCGCATGGCAGGGGGGTTGGTGATCGCAGTGCTGACCCTCTCGCACCGATAACGCTGACGCGGAGTTTCTCTACGCGATCAAATCAGAAATGAGGAGGTCCATAGCAGAACCAAAGTCACCGACATAGCCCTACGAATCGCGAACCTGAAGTGGCAATGGGCGGGGCACCCAGCCCGACGAACCGATGGACGTTGGGGCCGGAAGGTGCTGGAATGCGTCGTCCGGTGCGACCCCGCACCGGACGACGCAGTGTAGGAAGACCCCCCACAAGGTGGACCGACGATATAAGAAGGATCACCGGTAGCCGCTGGAGCCAGGCGACACAAGATCGGACCTTGTGGGCATCATTTCGTTAGACCTATGTCCAGCAGTGGACGCTCATCGGTTGAAGCGACGACGACGACGATATACTTAGCGTATTTCGAACCGTTGCCTGTTATTTTAGTGAAAGTTGTAATATACTTTTTATCAATAAATCTCTGGTATTATTATCGGTCTGGAGTCAATATGGTATAAAAGGTCGACAAAAATACAATGAGCACCACATCAACGGATTAAAATTACGTAAAATAAAGGTAGAAGGAAAAATAACGTTTAAAATGTTCATCATCGGACAGACCTTCACACAAACGGTCGCGTCTCCTACTCAAGCGTTTGTCCCCGGCGCGTTATCATCGAACGTAGCAAATAGACAATCATGTACCTAGCGGGATCATTGCACTCGTCAATGCAACGGCCTCGTTCAATGTGCGTCATCCTTAACAATACTGAATTGATATGACACTATCACACAATACCTACGTCTAATCAACACCGAGCGATAGAAAAATAATTGCAATCAAAACGACTGTCGCTAGAAGGGAAAAGTTATATAATACATACTTAATTTTAAACAGATACCAAATCAATAATATATATACAACCAGTTGACGCAGCAAACGTTGTTTTGCCATATAATTACTATTATCTCTATTAAAAATTGTGGTTGGTGATAGAAAGGTGAAAATTTTGTGTTGTATGTATTTTTGTATGCTGTATCACAAAAAAATAAAAAGAAAAACATTTCGTCCAAAAATTTAAAAGAAAATCAAGGGGGAACAACCCTTATCACTTAGGGGTATGAAAAATAGATAGTAGCCGATTCTCAGACTTATTGAATACGCAAATAAAATTCGATACAAATCGGTAAAGCCGTTTCGGAGGAGTGCGATAACATTATGACAGGGAAGTTTTATATATTAGAATATTATCTCCATCCAATTATTTTTTATAGAGTTATTTTTATAAATATTTTGAAACATAAAGTAATCAATTCCCATGAAATAAAAAATTTACTTGTAACGAAATATACATATGTATACATAAGTAATTCTAAATAGACACCAAATCGATATAATATGTATACCATTTAGGTAAGGAAAGTAGAAGCCCATTAAAGTCCCACTGCTGGACGCATGACTCCTCACTCACAGGAGAGAGGGTTGTTAGAGTACATAAGTGCAATCTCTATTTCTTCACTCTCATAGTATGACGTGACGGTAATCCGACACGACCGAAGACAGGTCAGGCGCAAGACCGACAGTTTAACGTGCTCTCTGAGGCATGGGTGGATCACACCACCTTCGCGAAAATATTGAGAAAATCTTTAATAGAAAACTCAATATCAATTTTTTAATTGGCCCGACCCGGGACTCGAACCCAGGACCTCATGACTGTAGCCGAACATACTAGCCACTAGACCAACGAAGCAGTTATATATGTTACATACATATGTATACCATTATGTATGTAATTATGTAATGTACACCATTATCTCCATTAAATTATATTTTGTACATATATGAAACAAAGATAAATATAAAATAAACATTTTGCAAGAAATAAATTTTAATTGTAAAGAAATGTCACTTATATCGAGCAGTAATAAACTAAACTGTGTCGTTGGTCAATTGATCAGATTGTTCGGCTAGGTCCTAGATTCGCGTCCCGGATTGGGCAAATTCAAAAATAGATATTGAGTTTTCTATTAAAAAATTCTCAGTATTTGTCTGAACTTGTATTGTTGGCGATGTGCTCCACACACCAATTGTGTGTTAAGTCGTCGGTCTCCCTCCAATCGTGTCGGATTAACTATGAGAGTGGGGGGGAAAGACAGTGCACTTGTGTATTATTCCTGCCAGGAAACCCGCAGCGGAGCAGTGTGATGGGTTTACGCTCTAAAAAACTTTGCTTTCCTATGAGTAAAGAGGTCTATACCCAGCAATGGGACGTTAATGAACCGCTACTTACAATGTCGAACTATGTGACGTCATATTTGGAATATCAGTGACGGTAACGCGAACCCAGAGCTTTTACCCCTAATAAAAGTTAACATTAAGAAATCTAAATATGAATGCGTTTTACTTATCAGTAGAAAATAACTATAATCAATCTCTGACTGCTGCACGCAATTAATTATGCTGGGTCAATTGCGAAGTACCACGTGACAACAGAAAAAGTCAACAACAACTTTATTACGTGTTTTTTATATATGGCACGCATTTGTAATGTCACTGATATCTAAATTTGCTAAGAAATTGTTTCATGAAGTCCAAACGATGAAAATTTATGAACTGAACTAAACTTTGTGTAAAGAAAATTTTATTCAAATTGACTTACGTGTTGGTGATACATTACCTTTCACCGTATGAAGTACCTACGTACGAGTACATACGTCCTTTAAAGTGGCTGAATGCATTAATGTATGAAAGGCAATAAGACTTCCACCTACGACATACAAATAACTTTATTTAAAGATGATATCGACCACCAGTAAACAAGTGTACCGAATATCTCATGGGAAAGTCAAAAGAAAGGATTCGCTTTTTCTATTTACTAGTCATATCCTAGATAATGAATACTCTCGCGATATCTAATCATTGTTATTATGGTCGTAACTTACGATTGAAAATGCCTTGCACATATAATTAACATCGGTTCGAGCTATTGCAATAAAATACAAGATAACACCTACAATTATCTACATTGACTACATTAAGATACGTATTAATGTATATAAAGCATACATTTTTTTAATTTTATGTCGTTTTATTCCTAGCTTGTTGATGGACAGGCGGACTCTAAGTTCAGACTTAAGTCTTTAAATATGATTTTAAAAAGTCACGTTCTTTTTTATCTGTCGAGCCCAGTGGCTATGTTTATACGACTTTTCTCGTAACCGGACCGAATATGTCAACAAACATATGACATGCGTCAGTTAATGTCAAGAACTTTAACGAGAAGTTCTTGCGATTTCAAGTTGACATGCAATTTCAAGTTAGCGTTTTTATAAGATGAAACAAAGGCTTTCATCAACATTCAGTTCTTATCTGAAGTTATACCGACTCTGTACCGGTTAAGGCAAGTGATTCTTATAATTATTTCCCTTCCCTTATAAGATTGCACATATGGTTCTCAGACTACAAATACCCTGGCATTACTCGCAGGGTATTTGGATATCCTCATGATGATTTGCTTCACCGAAAAGCACAATAACTTTTAAACAATTTTCTATTCGTTCTCAAGAGTCCAAGCATTTAACCTTTAGGCTATCGCGGCCATCATGCCTTTAGGTTTGATCTAAATGCGTTAAAGCAATTTTCAGTATGAAAAAAGTCCTTCATAAGTAGCCTGATGGTATCTCAAAGGGCCAAACTGGCTCTGTATGGAGTGTGCCAACACTTATGTATGGTAGTGGAAGTTGGGTATGGCAAAAAAAGCATAAAAGTAAAATAAATGCGGTAGAGATGAGAGCGTTGAGAAGTATGATTGGATTGAAACTGAGTTACAAAGTAATTGTATGGAAAGAGAACGTTGTGGTATGAAAGAAGATGTAGTGATATTTAGGTGGTTTGGGCACGTAGAGATAATGAATGAAATGTGACTGACAAAAGGATTTATGAGTCAAGAGTGAATGAAAAAGTTAGAAGAGGAAGACCAAGGCGAATGTTCCTGGACCAAATCCAGGATATTTTAAATAAGGGCCGGGTCAAGAGTACTCTAAACCGACGAACTTGCATGAATAGTTTAATGAGAATGAAAGAATCGAAGGATCATGGCAAGTGAAAGGACGTGGTCTCTGCTTACCCCTATGGGAAGGAGGCGTTTTGCTATGTATGTATGTATAAAAAAGTCCATCATTGCCTCATGAAATAGTAAAATGAACAAAATTATTCTACAACCTCAATACACAAAACTCGTTGCAAAATCGATGGCAAAGATGGCATCGCTTACGAAGCGCACGTGATTGACATTGCGATATGGCCGCTTTCGATACCTCCAAACACTAAAACTATGGAACCCAGTTTTTATTTTTACACCACATTACATACACTTTCGAGCACATCACAGAATATTATTTTTTATCATTGCGATGCTTTAGTAATGTTTAAATTACGAGTGTTAGTTTCTCACATCATTTGGTAACGTTTTATAATTTTACTGCTGTTAGTACAAGCAAAAAACAAAATAGCAACATGATGCAAGCAATCATTGACAAAATAAAAGGGAATTAAAAACAATTGAAATCATTCCCTTTAATATCTGATGATACACATTGAATACTATTTTTTTTTTTTAGATATGTCAATGTTTCTTTGTTATACTTAAGATATAACATGTTTAGCTAATCCTTTAACACCGGAAACTAGAACACCATTGGTGTAGAAAAATTTTGACGATCTTAGTGTAAATTGTTGAAGTAAAACTTCTTTAGCGCATGAGGGTAAAATTTTTAGGGATAATGTTTGATAGTTATAATATTTACAAATAACATGTGGCATTTTTATTTACAATTCATTATTTCAGATTTCAATAAATTATTTGTATTCATTTTGGACACTTAAAATTATAATGACAATTAAATTCCTAATATATCGTCCTTTTTTCCTCCCTGCAAGTCTGGAAAATCTGTAGTTTTAGATTTATATGAATAGAAACACTTAAAAACTAGATTTCGCAAAGAAGTTTGTTTTCTGGCATGTCTACTTTATACACACGCACTTTTAATTTTTTTTATCGTAACCAATCATGTGAACAAACTCGTCACTTGTGATCACACTTAACCATATTTATTTATTATTTCCCTTAGCCTATATATGAAACAGGCTATCAATAGCTAACTGTCTAAACGTGAAGTGAATCTAAATATTCTCACCCATAGAACTAAAGTGAGTAATCCGCCAAACATTTCTTCAATACATGTTATATACAAACAAATGCGGTCTGCTTCCTACGTTTATTATTTCAGGTCAGATCATGTCTATAAACCTCGCAACAAAGGAATCTGTAGATTAACTGTGTTACCTACTTTTTTTAATCTCATAAAATATATAAAATAGCCGTAATTATACGGTTTTAAAAGAATTATGAATAGCCAGTCTGTGTCAGGGCCAGCGTGGCTGTGCATGGAGGAGTGTTGGTACCAACACTTATGTATGGTAGTGGAAGTTGGGTATGGCAGAAGAAGCACAAAAGTAAAATAAATGCGGTAGAGATGACAGCGTTGAGAAGGATGACTGGATTGAAACTGAATGACAAAATATGATAAGAGAACGTGAAAGTATAAAAGAAGATATAGTGACTAATTTGAAAAAGAGTGAAATGAAAGGAGGCTGGCAAAAAGGATCTATGAGTCAGGAGTAAATAGGAAAGATGGACGAGGAAACCCAAAGCGAACGTTCCTGGACCAAATGCAGTACATTTTAAATAAGGGCCAAGACAAGAGTACTCTAAACCGACGAACTTGAATGAAAGGTTAAATGAGAATGAAACGAAGGAGATATGCAAGGATCATGACAAGTGGAAGGGTGTGGTCTCTGCCTACCCTTATGGGAATGAGGCGTGAGGTGTATGTTAAAGCACTCGATATTTTCAATTAAGCAAAGTATCAAAAGCTTTGGCAACAATATTTTATTATATAACCAGTATAGACACCCAACATTGCATTCAGATTCGGAAATTTTCAATTATATCCTTTATATGCAATTTACTAAACTCATATATACACTGCGGTTACATAGGAAAGAAAAACGGAACATTGTAACGAATATGTAAGACAAAAGTTTTAGCAGAGCAAAATTTACTTAATTTCGTGTTTAAAGTCATTGACTCGAACTTTGTTTGGGGTTAAATTACAGCTAAGTAAACTCCCCTGTCTGAAAACTTTAACAGTTCCTATTATATAATTCACATGACCAGAATAATACTTTTTTGACGTAATTTCAGGTATGTTCCCAATGCCGTGCGAATATGGGGCAATCTGTACTTAGTGACTGTATACATTGCAAAAACTGTTTTATTTATACGCATAAGCTGTTTTCCGTGGTATCATCGAAAGTAGGTAAATTATGAAAGGATGCTTGTTGCTAAATTTCAAGTTAATTGCGACAAGTTTTGAAGAACCCGTTCTGGATCAGCGAATGACTATAATGGTTTAGAACCATCTTCGCATTATTGCGTTTGTAATGAAAGCGGAAATTTTAGTATTTCATATGTATAGTGCTGTATGTACAAAACAGGCAAGTACTTTCGCTCCGAGATACATGGACGTCAAAATTTCACCAATTATCCAAATTCGGGACACCAATGGTGTTAAAAAAAAAGCGGATTGATAACCTCCTCCTTTTTTTGAAGTCAGTTAAAAAACACTCAAAACTTATTTTAAAACCTTAGGACTTGAGGTAGTTAGTTTAGAGACATTAATTCTCACAGTACCGTCGCAATATATATTGAACTAGCGCGTCCCGGCTTCGCACGGGTAGAAATAGATTCCTAATACTAAAAACTGAGAAGCTCTGAAAAAACTTTTAAAGTGAAGCATAAAAATGTGTTAAAAAACTCGAAATATTCAATGTCGCTTGCGTTCACTGCGTAAGGTAACCTAGGTAAGGTAATCGTGCACCCCCTTCTCCCGCACTGCCCCTCTCTCGTCGAGTTAGTATTTTTATTTTAATTTCATGATATCTTTAGAATGGAATATCAGATTTCAATCATTCAAAAAGTAATCATCAGGTATTGAGACAGTCTTGAATATTAAATTATTTATTTGGATAAAAATTTAAAAATAGTATGGATAACACGGTCTGATTTTGATCTGCATTTCTATCAATTATTTAAATGTAATAAAAGTAGTTATAGTGACGTAACTACAATAGTAAGACCTATGGTCTCGCGAAGTTTTTTGTAGATATTGATATATTCTATAATATTGTCGAACATTTTTTTGTCCTATCATTAATACTCTTCACAGCGTATGCGATGAAAGACATTTTATGGCTAATTTTTTTACACCTTCGGTTGGTTTTAATAGGAATTTCTAAAGATTTCTTTAGTAATCTAGTACTAAATATAGCCTATGTTACTCAGTGATAATGTAGCTTTCTAATGAAAAAAGAATTATTAAAATCGGTCCAGTACTTTTTGAGTTTATTCGTTACATACAAAAATACGAATCTTTCCTCTATATTATTAGTATACAATTTTAAGACTAAAAATATAAACAAACTTGTAATCCCATATTTTAGAGTGATGAAGGTTCAGAAATTATTTGTCGGGTTGACCATACGCATTTTTAATATGATACCGCAATCAATATGTCAAAAACAATCTTTTACAAAAGGCATATAATATTGATGATTATTTAAGCGACAAAATTGTGTGGACTTGATTCTAATTGCACACAGAAGTAAAATATTACACATACACAACTATATTTAAAAGAGTAACCACTCCTTTCCGAACCAGTGGTAGATTTGTTACCTATGGACAGACTAATGACGATTCAAGTGCTTTTTGAGCCTATTTGAATGTAGAATAACTTAATTTTGAGAAACATAATAAATACAAGAAAATTACTCTATCACCGTTGGCGGTGTCCCAGTTATGTCGGAAGATCCAGTCATTACAAGTGGAATATAATTAAGTCGCATGTCTCCTTGTCTTGCAAATGTTAGAAATACAAGTAAACGACATACTTAGAAGTCATTAATGTCTAGACTCCGAGTTAAGCTACGCTACTTTCAGTAAAAGTATTGGCCTATAAATGTCGTATAAACATGTAGGCCTCTTGTGCGCATAGTCTTAGATATATAGAGGATTAAGTCCTATTCAGATGTAAAATAAACCTCACTTGTTTAAGGCTTAGGAACTAAATTCCAAGCGTTTAAAAGTAGTGGTAAACGCCACCTTTCAACAATTAATAATTTAGAAAGAAAAAAATAACTACCAGAATTTGTCTATGGAATCTAATACTATTGCAGAGAAACGAGTATAGCACCAATGCCCTAGTGAGATCGTTAATGTTGTACCTAAATTAACCTACTACCTTTAATGGTATCAGATTTTAAAATGTTTCTTGGGCATACATTAATATCGGAATTATAATATTTGAAATATAAAAAATACTACCACGTTCTAATTAGTCCTATTGTAGGTTCGTATTATAAAAATAAATCTTAATACCAGACAGTCAAGGTCTGTAGTTGATAACATATAAAATTACTGATTAAACAGTGGGAACGAATGTGTATTATTTATAAAACTGGTCTTTAACACGATCGATCTCGCAGTAAAAATAGTTGAGCCTCGCTGTGGCCAGTGACTGATTGTAACTCGTAAACCGACAGGACAGAGACCAGGAAAATACAACTTTCTATCAAAATACCGACAAGAAGTATCTTTCAAGAAGACAAGAAGTTTCATTGCGCATCTGAGGAAATTGGAAGCAGCCGTGGAAATTCTGTTGATTCGAGAAATGTAAAATTAATCAGATAAGACCTCATAATAGGTGATTGATTGAGATATATCTAATTGTTTAACCAACGGAGCGACATAGTCGCCTAGTCACTAGGCTCCTTAAATAAAGAGAAAAAAGACAAGGATATGGAGTGGGAAAGTACTGGATAAACCACCTCCTTTTTTTTAATGGCTATGTACGGGAAAGCAACGAACTGTGCCACCTTGGCCCATAACTTGCCTTGTTAAAATCAATATATAAAGTTAATGTGCAAGATCCCATAAATATATCTCATTTTGTTACTATTATCTTTATAATAAGTGAAATATCAGCTTTATTTCCGTCCCGAACATTCGTTCTTCGTGCCGAATCTATACCAGTGAGCAATAAGGTATGTAGCCGCCCATTAACGTTCCTCTGCTGGGTACAGATCTTCTTCCTCATAGGAGAGAGCGTTATTAGAGCATAGACCCCCCACCACGCTGTGGATTGGCAGGCATAGTACACTCTCTATTTCTTCACTCCCATATTCCGAAGTGACTTAAAAAGGACACGACCGGAGAGATATGAAACGTAGAACTGACGGCTTAACGTGCTCTCCGAGGCACGGGGGTAACACACCGCAAACTTCTCAACTTCGGGCAAATATTGAGAGGATATTAATAAAAGACTCCATATCGATTTTTGAATTGGTCCGACCCGGGACTCGAAACCAGGCCCTCATGTCTGTAGTCGAACATGCTAACCACTAGACTAATGCATTGCTTATTTCACTGGTCATGCAATTATTTATGGGTGACTCATTTACCTATTTATATTAATTAAACTGAGCCCTATATTTGATAAATATACGAGTTTATAATTATGTTACTAACTAAGAAAACCAACATTATCAGAGATATGAGGGCAAACAGAAGAAGATAGCATGTACACCATATTGAGAATCGTCCTTATTTTCAAGTCGATTACAAATTATATAAAAACTGTTACCAATCACGTTGAATACCGTGTTAGTCAAAGACAGCAACCTGTGTACATACAACCATTACTGTTAGACGTAACCTCAATGTGGCAGCTTTGACACGGTCTTGTCCATCGAGCGCGTATAACGTTAGAGCATGCCCTATTATGGATGAGAGCGAAATAAGTGGTCCTTAACACCGTAAGGGGTCGTCGACAAAGAACGAGAAAGCTAAACGCGCACTAAAACACAATAAAACAAATGTGAAAGTTCACGACAACTGATGAAAATGACAAGCCTTTTGTCAAGTTCATGACACTAATTTTTCAACACGTACATATACATACACGGTGCTACGGTTTTTTTTAAATTCCCTGAATGTAAACTCAATGATTAATGATACGGCCTAACATAGTCTCTAAAATGGCTTTTTAACAGCATTGTGTAAAGGCAATTCCAAAATAGAGTTGATAGTAGATTGATAACGAATAAGACCACAAATCCACTAACATAACTCACCTAATGTTATCCCTCTACGAATTTTTACTGATTTATTGACTTATAATTCGGCCTCTTTCTAGTAAGGAAAACTTGTCATTTTGTGTCATTACAAATATATCAAAGGGATTTAATGGTCTACTTAGTCTTTTGAACTTTCTACTTTCCCGCTGAACCAAATAAGATTGAACATTTACAAACAACTGATGTTGAAGGGCTAGTTATCATCTTCAAGTATCCACGGGATCAAGAACTTCCAGGTATGAAAGTATTGCTATAATGAATCATAGCAAAACGTGTTTTTTTATGATAGTAATATTCAGTTTTTTATGAATCTTGATTAGTTATAAATTCGAAGTTGAAATAATAGTATACAGTTATCTAAGTAATGGATTTCCCTTGATGGAAAACCTTATTGCCTTATCAACAATTTATCACAATATAATTTGCTGTACAGGAAAGTTGTTTTCGAACTGGTCGCACCAGAGGCCAGTCATTAGCAACATTGCGACTAATCGAATAATAATCAAGAACTTTTTCAATGATAGACTATTTGTAGATCTCCTAAAGTGGGTTTCGATGTATTTGAATATTAAAAAGAAGTTATTACCGAATTTCATGTCTAATTTTGTTTTGCAAGGTCTTTTAGGAGATCTATATACGGAAATAGTGATTTTAAAATTTTATATCGTTAATATACATGAAGTATTTCCATTAATTTAATGTTTACTTCATCGTCTGCAGATTATAAGGTATCGGATCCCGTGTTGGCGAATTCTGGAACCACTAATTTCTGTTTGAAAAAGTTATTTACCTAATTGTTACGTATCATCATTATGCTTTTCGGTTTAAGAAAACATCGTAAGGAAGCCAGCATTCCCGATATCAATTCAAGGGCATTGTATAGCGTATCATCCCGTCGTGAATATCAAGTGCCTATGTTTGGAAAAACCTATAAGTAACGAAGATATGTCCAGCAGAAGGACATTAATAGGCAGTTTCTTACCTTGCCTTATGTATTTGTGAAAATCCTCTAAAATCAAAGAGTAAATTGGACAAGTAGCAGCGAGATTGGAAGATAAGTGGTCGTTGTCTTATGTTCCATTTGACGGTCGTGAGATCTGTTAATCGGAATCCCGTAGAGGAATGCCAGAATGGTAACCCCTGTACTCCAGCGAATTATGCGGAGGGTTCCACAGGGCTTTAGATTGTTTTCTACAGCAAGTTCTTCACTCCCGGCAGAAGGGTTTCGTTTAAAGGGAATGCAATTCCCAGCTTTAAAGAATTTTGGCAGTAAACATTACCATGTTTATTTGATCTTTAAAAGCCAACCTATTTTAAAATTGCTGAATTGACACACATCAATATAAGGTTTAGAGTTGAGACGTAAATGGGCGTTACTTAATTTCGTTCTGTTCATTTCGAAGGTAAACAAGGTCGTGCGAGAATTAGGGCGGAAGCAGCACTCACTCAAACTCAATGACACAAATTACTTTTGCAAATGCGTCAGAATTTAAAAGACTGAATAAATTCGTGGCGTTAGTTGATATATTGCTCAATTTAAATAAACGCAGAACTACTTCGGGAATGGCATCTTATTTCACATCTTAGTTAAATCATCAACATTTTTTTAACAATTTAGCTGGATCACATTTGTTTTTATACTTCCATGGAACAAGAGAAACTATACCTAGATGAAATCACGAGAATTCTGAGAGTGTACATTTTTGGCGAGACATTTTTATAATACGCATAAAAACACTTGCATAAACAGGTAAGGTAAGAAGCAGTCCATTAACGTCCCACTGCTGGGCACAGGCCTCCTCACTCATATGAGAGAGAGTTTTTAGAGCAAAAACCCAGTACGCTGCTCCACTGTGTGGAAGGCATAGTACACAAGTGCACTATTCCTATTCCTTCACACTCACAGTATCGGACTATATGACGGTAATCCCACAACCGGACAGAGATCGGGCGCAAGACCGACGGCCTAACGTGCTATCCGAGGCACGGTGGTGGATCACACACCCAACTTCCCAATATTGAGAAATCTTAATAGAAAACTCAATATCCATTTTTGAATTGGCCCAACCCGGGACTGAGGCCAATGAGGCAGGCAGAATGCAAAAACACTTGCATGCATTTCTAAAAATATTTAAGCCGCTTGTTGTATTACAGTTATCATTAGTTGACGCTGCAACGTATGAACTTCTATTACCGATTGTGATAAAATGACACGGGTCTTAAATTTTTTAAGAAAGTTAAAAATACCCCTTGTATTATGAACGGGTTATTTTCATAAATGGACGTGTAGATAATCTTGGAAATATGTATAAACGTTTGACAAAATATTAATACCAGCGAAAGGGTTCGAGTTACTACCACCTAGAACATTGTTACCTCAACGTTATTCAGGATTGTAGCCATAACTTTCTAGCAGATTGACGTCATAACTGACTTTGAGTAAGTAGTTGTTTTTACGCTCGCAGACGTTAATAGGTGTGTACAATTTAGACTACACACACATAACGCGCTATGACAAATACCAGTAGCAAATCTGCGCAGTAGTGCAAAAAGAATTGTTATGTTAACTCATTACGTCGTAATTTCGGCTCACTATCCATTACTTGAAATAAGATTTTCCTTTTAGAAGTTTTTTTTTGTATATAATCAAAATGGCCGACAATGGCAGCCTATCCGAGCATAGAGAGCGTAGTATCAAGTACCAGGCGCAAATAACCATCGAAGAGTTTGGCAGTGTCAGTATGGCAACAGTGCGATTACGTAATGCGGTCCGCGGCTCGGGGCGGGGGCTCGGGTGATTGACCTGTATGGTCCGCCTGCCAATTCGCCCATCGCATCACATCACGAAATCTTCGCTGCATGTAATGCAAAACGTACGTTGTACACATCACGGTGTTAAATATCTAGTTCGCACTAACCAATATAACCTTTATCACCCAAGTGTATAGGAGCCACGCTTCCATGAACCAGAATGCGTTTACAAAACATGACGTTAAGTATTAAGCAAACAATACAAGGCAAACGTTCACCGAATTTCAAGAATGGTCTAATTCCGAGAACCTCTCTAATGGCTCTAAGTCTCTATAGAAGTATACCGCAACAAGAAAACTATTGGAATAGAAATCGCTTAAAAAATGCAAGAGCAAATATAACCTTGAAGTGAAAATATGACAATGAACGTTTGAATTAAACTGCCTCATTGATCTAGTGGATAGCATGTTCGACTACAAACATGAGGTCCTGGGTTCGAGTCCCAGGTCGGGCCAATTCAAAATCGATATTGAGTTTTCTCTTAAGATTTTCCCAATATTTGCCCGACGTTGGGAAGTTGGCGATGTACTCCACCCTGTGCCTCGGAGAGCACATTACGCCGTCGTACTTGCACCTGATCTCTCTCCGGTCGTGTTGGGATTTCCGTTCCGAGAGTGTACTTGTGTTCTATGTGAAGCAGCGTGGTGGGTCTATGCTCTAAAAACCCTCCCTCATATGAATGATGAGGCCTGTGTTCGGCAGTTGGACGGTAATGAACTGCTACTCACCTTGCTTGTGGATATTTCAGTTGAGCAACGTGATAACTTCGAATATTTTTTGAAGTGTAACTTATTTAGGGTAAAACTATACTACGGATGAAACGCCTTTTGATGTGCGGCGTTTTTTATACGAATTCGTTTGAAGGTTAGCAAGTTTAAATTAATTTGCCACTCGTCATTAAATAATTTAATTTACTACCTTTCATTATATATAAAATATTTCATAAATTCTCTTTTCTAAATTTTAAATTGAAAAACAAAATATAATTAATAATTTCTAATATTGAGGGAAAACACGTGGCATTTTAATAAATAATTTTCGACACTTTTAATATTTTAATGACCATTAAATTCATTAAATTCCTAACATATCTTCTTTTTCTAATATGAACCAGACTTAAAAATTAGTTTGCCAAAGAAGTTTGACTTCTGTATACTTTGACGCAAGCACTTTAAACTTTTTCTTTTTTACATTTTTATCGTCCCATAAAAGGGTTATAGCGAGTAGGTGACGCTCGTTAGTGTTTGGTTTTTTGACTGACCACGCTGCTACTATGCTAGTTATTAGGTTTTGCATATCCGAGGATTATTTAAAACAACAATCAGGATTAAACCCTGCAATCTCTTCGCTAGAATCCACGTCTTCCTCTATTGTGCCATCACGGCGAAGTGAAATAACTTTTACATTACTAATCTAAACAGGTCATTACATATTTTTTTAAAGTCTACTATTATAAACGGCGACAATGCGTCATTGCGCGATGTTCCTTGTAATAACAACTCGCATCTGGATGATATTCATAGAAGTGTTATTCAGGTTCAATTGCGTCATTACGTACCCCTATATTTAAGTAAAAGATTTACCCATTGAATTACACGCGGCATTTCTCATTCATTTTAAGGTTCGTAAGTTTACAGTGTTATCTATAAAGATTTTTTTATTGCGATATGGAACTTGAATAAAATAAGAATGTCGTTGAAGAAAAACAACTTTTAATTGCAAACTGAAGCTATAAAACATTTGAGATTTATAAAGCTCAATATAAAATAAAAAGTTGGATCAACGTCGTATTTGTTAACTTTATTCGGACTTTTAATTGAAATGTCCATTTCTTTTTCTTGCGTATTTTTGTCATTCCAATTCAAATCCTTGTGTTTCTCCGGGAAATTTCGAAATTGTATAAGTGCGATTGATCGCAAAGCGTGAAACGTTGGTATCATTAAAATAAAAATTAAGGGAGGTAGTTCGAACTCCTTTTACTTTCTATATATACGTCTTTCCAGCATATGGTCATGAAAAGAAATGAAATACTAATTCATAAATTCACATAGAAGAGATTTCATAAAGTTTATTTATAAAAATTCAAATGTTAAGGCTTACTAATAATGTAGAAGATAAAACTGTATAAGGAAGGTAAGTAGCAGCCCATTAACGTCCCACAGCTGGGCATAGACATCCTCACTCATATGAGAGAGGGTTGTTAGAGCATAGACCCACAACGCTGTTCCACTGCTCCTTCACTCTCATATACCGAAGTGACGGCCATCCGACACGACCGGAGAGATATCAGGCGCAGGACCGACGGCTTAACGTGCGCTCCGAGGCACGGGGGTAGATATACCGCCAATTTTTTCCTAAATTCGGGCAAATATTGAGAAAATGTTAATAGAAAACTCAATATCGATCTTAATTTGGCCCGACCCGGGACTAGAACCCAGGACCTTGTCTGTAGTCGAACATGCTAACCAAAAGACCAATGAGGCAGCCTTTGTAAACTGTGTACTTATCACTAATTATGAAGTTGTATATAAATAGAGAACTCGCGGAAATTACGTGTACATACTTCTTAAACACATACATTAAAAATGTAGAGGCCAAGACAAAATATTTTTACCTCAATTAAAACATTCCCAAGTGCTATTCGTTATTGTTTCAAGATTCATTATAACCTCGGGAAGCAAACAGCAATATTTTATATCGCTGAAATGTAAATTGTACAATACCACATCGAGAAATTATTTGAGAGTACCGTACCTTGTTGTCAAGGGAATAACGAAATAAAACCAAGGCAAAATCTGCACTTCGATCTGCACTGTCGATAAATATTTCATAACTGTTGTGCAGCGTGCAAAATTGCTTAGTTATCGTTCAAATAATGCTATGCGATGCATTTTATGCACGTCATGTAGAAGAGACAAGCTTCGTTATTGCGACTGAACGTGGTTTTTTACAAGGTTCATAATTTAACGAAATTAATTGACAAATGTTTGATTGAATTTCAAACTTCTTTAGGCGTATGAGGATAAAATTATTGCGGATAAAACGCACGACTCGCGTCACGAAGATGTGTAGCGTTTTATTATACTANTTGCTAGCGGAGGTCCCGGGTTCGATCCCTGGTAGGATGAATTTAGGAAATTTTATTTGCTAATTTGTCTGAGTCTGGACTGGTGGGAAGCTTCGGCCGTGGCTAGTTACCACCCTACAAGCAAAAACGTACCGCCAAACAAAGAGAGTTGTGTTGCGGTATGATGCTGTGTAGAAACCGTAAGAGGTATATCGCCTCTTAACAGATTAGCGCGCTTCCATCTTAGATTGCATCATCACTTACCATCAGGTGAGATCACAGTCAAGCGCTAATCTATTAGCAATAAAAAAAATTATCAATCAATGCCACTCGTCATTTAATTTACTATTTACATAAAATAGAATTATTTCACAATTTCTTTTCTAAATTTTGAATTCAAAAACAAATTGATAATAAACGTGGCATTTTTATTTACAATTCGTCATTTGAGATTTCAATCAAATTATTTGTATTAATTTTCATTTGTTTCTAACATATTTTCCTCTTTCCCACTCTCTCTCTAAATCTCTAAATCTCGGAATTGCAGAGGAGGAGGATAAAACTAACGCTAATAGACTTTTAAAATTCTACATTTGGGCTCGTCATTTTTATATACATATTAATTGCGTGTTTTTAACATATTTTCAAATAAAGCTTTTGTTAACTAAATAAAAAATAGTAAACCCTAAAGTATCTGAATTAATAGAATTTACTTCTAAGTGTCTATCCAGTCTCAGAGGGGACGTTTAATGATATCGCTGATACTAAGCATGGGCAGTCAATTTTTCCAGTTAAGAGTGCTTTTTTCCGCTGGGAAATGCATGTACGCACTCCTGCTACGAGGTAGGAAGTGTGGGACTCGCCGGCAAGGCCAAAATACCCACTAAAACCCAGCGACACCTTCCACCTCCTGAATTGGGAGTGTCAGAGGCTCCCTTGCGCATTCACTCTGACACTCTCGGATGAAACTGACTGAGGATATTCAAGGAGGAGACAAGAGGCGTTCGTAAAGATGCCTNGGCAAGTGGAAGGATGTTGTCTCTGCCTACCCCTATGGGAATGAGGCGTGACGCTATGTATGTATGTATGTATTTTCATATATTCCTCACATATTTTCCTCTTTTCCTCTCTCTAAATCTCTAAATCTCGGAATTGCAGAGGAAGAGGATAAAACTAACGCTAATAGACTTTTAAAATTCTACATTTGGGCTCGTCATTTTTATATACATCTTAATTGCGTGTTTTTCAATATTTTTAAATAAAGCTTTTGTTAACTAAATAAAAAATAGTAAACCCTAAAGTATCTGAATTAATAGAATTTACTTTTAAGTGTCTATCCAGAGTCCTATACATGACTCTCTTGTAATCTGTGCATCTTACTTCTAAACTCTCTCTAATAGGTAAGTCGATAGAAACATTACTGTTACCATACTAGCCCCACCCCCTAACCAATCAAATATTTTGAAATTATAAGGTCAAGTTCACATTAACCAGTTGAATTTGGTTAGACTGCCGGGCTAGAATGACGATTCATTGCATTTTTAACGCGAACAAACTGTAGTTCGGTATGTCGTTTTTATTGAGGCAGTGCTCCGTGTGTTTGAGCCAATTTATACGGTACGCTCACATAGACACTCTTTGGAAACAGTGATTTTGTTGGGGAAAGGGGTAATGCCTCTGTTGCTCATAATATTTGTAACAGAAATTAAAGTAACAGGAGGAATCGATTTTTCCTCCCTCCCCCTGCTCCAGACGCTTAATACACTTGTTACAGATAAGTTAAATATCTAAACGATCTCGTGATGCCCGATTAGGTCTCAGGAAGAAGAACCCAACGAGGTTTTACTAGATATTCTGTTATGCCAACAAGTCTCAGTGACGGACATTAGCTGGAAGTGTAAAGGCATTTCCTGGTACATAAAAAAGACACTCTCTGGTTTTGTAGCAGTTCAGATTCTTAATGATTAATTTACATAATCTGCGAAATACGAATATATAACATCACCAAACTCTTTATTGCGGGAAAATATCGATCAATACGCTTTTGTCCAGGCAATAGTAGGCCGTCGTGCTTCCTAGCTGAACAAAGCAAAGGATAATTTCCGATAATAAGGTGTGGTTATGTGCAATGCAAAAGGAAACTTTGTCTTTCGTAAAATGTATTTGATCGATTTATTATGTTATTAGTTTGAGAAAAAACCCGTATTTGTTATATAACATGTTCGGAACATTTTTAAATCGACTTCTATAATTTTATAAAATAAATGTCGATATTATCCGCCAAACATAGTTTATGTAATTGGTACAAAGCACTTCGTACAACGTGACACTAACATTGTATTCATTGTTAATCGCAGCAATTGCGATCTTTTATTAAACAATCATACCATTAAGTCTTAAAAGACCAACCTGGTTATTTAATGATGGCTACGTTTCTTTTTAATTTTCATAGCAATGCATTTTACGTAGAAAAGATGTCAGCAGTAAATATTCCAAAAAGATAATTTGTTTTGTAAATGTATTTTAAGTTAAAACAAAGACTTAAAATATTACAGTCTTCTACGAAATCTTACTATTGGATGGCACAAAAGCCTTACATTATAATAGCATCGATATAAAATTGAATTGATATTTATTAATTATTTTATATAACAAACAACAAGATTCTTTACTAGTTTTGGTCATTTGAGTTCTTGTTTATATCAAATCATTTCATATAATCGTCAATGTCATGTAAGGCAGTCCTAATTTTGATATAAGTAATTTAGAAGCTAAGTGCTTCAATTAATTTCCGCATTTTTTGATTAGAGACGATAGGAAAAAGGAAACATAGATGACCACAGTAATTGTCACAGCTTGTTACTAGTTATGTCCGGGACGGGTATCCTTGAGCGAGTTCCACTGAATGCTTCTCAAAGTTTTTTGTGCAATTTTCCGCAACGTGGCACAAATTACTTACAACACAAAGGCGACAGAAATAATTAACAAGACCAAACTCCGGATATTGTTACGGTGGTGTATACGTAGGATGCATCGGGCGGAAAAATAAGTCCCAGAAAATAGACTATTTCACGTATTCTTACTACATTCCTGTACACAGTCTTGGCGACTACGAGAATATACCAGAATTTTTTATCCCGGATTTGAATTTCGACGAAACTAATTTAAACAATTACTTTTGAGAGGGAGATTTACTAGAAGGCTACAGCTTTCGTTTGAAGCTAACATCACAGTAAAGAGAGTTAGTTTAGAAGTTAAATAAACTTGCTTTGGATGCATTACCAAAGAAACTCTATAGTGTCTATATAGAGTTATTATAAAATCCCTCCCTGTCAAAAAATGTGGTTCTTCATAGACGTCCATTCATTTAAAAAAAATATGCAAAAATAGTTACAACATTCTGCAGCAAATAAAATAGAGTTTCTTATGTTTTGAAACACCTGTGATTATTATATGGTAATTTTTTTTCATTTATTGAACACCAACAAAATACACATTAGACACATTAAGAAACCTCATTTACAGTTTTTTGCTTAATGGTATCTTAATTAAAGGGGAAAACTACATGGACGAAACTTTAGCAACATTCTAATTCACTTATATATAAATATAAATTAAAATCTAATAGTAAAAATAAGAAAAAGAAAATGGCTGGATAAAGAAGATATTTCTTTTAAATGTAATTTTCATTAAACCAAATAACAAACACGTTTGTATTTGGGTGTCCCAAATTATTTCATAATAATCCCGAGGAAAATAAGAAATTTTATGCGTAAGAATAATGAAATTCTGATATAAAAAGAAGACGCACGTTATTGTATAATTAGTATGAAATATGTAATACGTAGTGAATTGTAACGACGTAGTATATGCAAAACGTATTGTTTTCAGTGCACATGCTTAAGCGATTTCATTTACAAGGTTTTTTTAACATTTGCATGACCAATATCTGCGCGTTGACAACATGCAAAACAGGATTTGTAAAGAACTGGCAAAAAGCGGTTGCGTGGACGCGATCTCGGTCTCGCTAACCATCGCCATGCCAAATTTGGCTCAAGAGCGACTTGGCAACGTCTTGTCGGCCGCTCATGATATGCACGTAGCCACTTTACTGGGCGTAAACAAATGGTGTTGCGTCATAGCTTCGCATCAAGCAAATTACACCCAATGCTGAGGGCTTTAAAGCATAATTCGCCACGGGCTCGCCATAAATTTGTTGTTCACGAATTTCTTGCTACAATTCCGAAAAACACCTATTGACTGGAAAGAAAATATAATCTCACGAAGCCACGCAGTAATTCCTATCTTTACGGCCGCGAGAAACCGTATCAGTTTACAAAGTAACATCGAGATTTTCTGGAATAATGCTAATGCCAGACTAATGTTGTTTTCGTTCAATTTTGACCGAGTGACCTCGCATTGAAACCTCATAAGAAAACCAAATCCATTTGTCCCGTGCTCAATAGCTAATGTATACTCCCCAAGTCACGTTATCCCGTCACGAGGTCCAATCTTAGATCCACGTGCCCCGACAGCCAGTTACACAAACACTAGACTGTATTTTCCATCACAAAACATTGAAGTTAAGGCGTCCAACACACCGACGACTGTCTCATAAAATGGTATGGTAGACCTTCAGTAGAAATTAACTTTGCGAGTTGTAATCCTTTCTTGTAATTTAAGAACATATTCGTCGTTATAAGATTGTCTCGCTGTTAAATAAATATCTAATACATAAGCTATGAAACAACAAACACATTGAAATACACTTTAAAATTACCATTAACTGTTGAAGTAGAGGAATCATATTAATGCTAAAAAGCTAACATTAGAATTCAGTTTTATTTTAGTCAGCAATGAGAATATAATCTATTTTATATAATCGCACGGCTAAAATAAAATCGTCTTTGTTATTAGACTACGTAAGATATACGTCAGGACAAATCAATTTCTGAGTGTCGGCCTAGACGAAGGCACTGTTTCTCATATCATGTATAATTGTCCTAAAATAACCCATCCTATATATGACATTATCCCTTCCTCTGTTCCTTTCCCTTTAAATGTTGAGTATCTATTAACCCTTGTATATAGTCCCTATTGGAAATATATTTGTAAGTGTATTATGTATGATTAAGTTATAAATTATTTTTATAATATGCATATAAAATTTCAATGGCTTACCAATTATTCGTCTGCAGACTATAAACTAAAATAGACATGCGGCATACTGTCGCTCGTCTATGATACCTCGACAAGTCACAAACGTAGATTTAACCGTGCTGTTTTACTAAATTCTGTATACATAATGTAAAGGCAAAGTACACGAGGCATCGGGAATACTAAAACACTCCGCTACACGGCTGTCAGCAAGAAAATGTATGTTACACGTGGAAGTTTACGCATTTGTTTAAAAGCAACACGCGCTAAGTGCAATAGGTTACTTAATCAGTTAATAGATTTCAATACAATGTCTAATAAATTAAGTAATCCAAAAGACCTTTCAAAGAGTTGTTTTTAAGTTTACATAATAAAACATCCACGAAGTTATAAAACCAACATTTGTACGAACTCAAAGTTTTAGAGAAAACCGTTCAGTATTTTCTTATACACATTTTTACTTCAAAAGAATCCAGAAAATCTATTTGATATTATAAATTCTCCCTGTTCATTTGCGGTCAAGATTTTACGGTAAAACATTTAAATGAGGTATTTGCCTACACAGAAGGAGTTACGTTAATCAAAAGGGGCAGAATTATGCGTATGATGACGGCTCACCATTTCTCCCTGCTCGAGATCATCCTGCTGCATTCGTTCAATGAACTTCCCAGACCAGATTTGATCTGGTCAGTAGGTGACCTTCTATGCGGTCAAGATGCGAGATTGTACTATAGAAAATAGAAGCTGCTTGATGCAGAGTTCTTGTAGTATCGAGACGTTCGTACGAAACCTCAAGCATTCTTCTCCAAGACATTTCTAGAGCATCTATTTTCTGTTTTTACACTTCTCGTAATGTCCACGTCTCAGCAACGTATAAAAATATGGGGAAGGGGAATCAAAGTGTATAAGTTTATAATAAACTCCCAGAAGTTCTAGAAATGTCGCTTAATAAGTTCAAAGTCTTTGTTAAAAGAAAAATGATTGAAAAATCATACTATTATTTGCAAGACTACGTCGGAGTAAACGAATTGCTCTAATTTAAATCAAAATATATTAAATTAATATAATATTGTAATGAGCAGCTTGTTCTAGGCTCTTCTCAGGACAGCACGAAGGAACCTTCGTAACTTTAGATCTTAAGTTATTCTTTGAAACCATCATCAGTCGTACATTAGGATAAGTGTATGGAAAAGGGGAAAAAATATATTTAACGATTCAAAAGTGCTGTAAAGGCTTACTTGAATAATATTTTGAATATGAATTCGACATAATTTACCAGACTTGTCTAGCCGAGAATAAAACCCTAACTAAGTTCTCCACTATTTATACAAATGTCTCAATACTTTTACGCCAACGTAGTCACGAATTGCTAAAATCCGATAACTCGTACCGTACGAGATTATAGTTAATATTCAATAAGATATTATAAGCTGAGATAATTAATATTGATTTTTTTCACTGCTTGTTCATTATGTATGTTAACGGGTAAACAACTAAGTTGAAGCATTATCGATCGGTGAACGGGCTGAAACAGTAGAATCCACTGAAAGTATCGTATAGCGACCAGTTTAACACAATAAAGGACTGCAATCCAATTTCGGTTGGCACGTAACAAGATGCCGTGTTACTTTCAAAACTGCCCCAGATGTTAGTTAACGGTAAAGAGCATCTTAACGACAGATGTGCAAAGCGTTTACCGAGATGGAGGTAACTAAAAGGATGGTAAAGACTATTAAAAATGTAGAAATGTATTCTGATATATGCAATTAACTATCTTTATGATAGATTACCCTCCGCAGATCGGGCAGTTCGGGAAAGTGGACTTTTTTTATTGCTGACAGGTTAGCGCTTAAGTGTCACTTAATGGTAAGTGACGATATAGTCGAAGATGGAGGCCGCGCTAATCTAGTAAAAGACAATTTTACTGATATCAAAAAAACACGTACAAAGTACACGTGTCAGAGGTGAAACTTCTTTGGCAAACTAATTTTTAAGTCTAGTTTATATTTATACAAATCTATAACATTAGATATCAGAGTCATTTAAATATTAAAAGTGTCGAAAATCAATACAAGTTATTTATGATATTTTGTATTTTATAAAAATAGTATATTAAATTATTAAATGACGAGTGGCAATTGTAATTAATAATTTTAGAATGCGATCATGATGATAGACGAACAAATCGGTTGATAGTACATTTTAATATAAACACATCATTTAAAGTCGTAAAAAATATAACCAAGTTAACATATTATAATTTATTTTGAGAAATAAATATCTCTAAGGACACTAGTGTTTTAAATTGTTTGGTACCTCACAAAAAAACGAATATTATGGCCTATACGAACGAATATTTTCAGGACAAAAAGCTAGGTATATGGTAGATGAAAAAAAATATCCAGATTTCTAACCCTATTTCAAATGACTGTATCATTTATAAAAATATGTCGTATCGGAGTCAAATAAAAAGCAATCTGAAGCTTGAAGTTTCTAATTTTTTTGTCAAAATTCTTATTCCTGAGTAACACGGATCTTAATTAATGTGATAAAAAATTTTCACTCAAAGTTCCGATAGTTCAGCGAGAAATGGTCCAATCTAGACTAAAATTGAAGATGAATAGACAACACATCCAATCCATATAGTGGTTAACCTAGGAAAACATTTTTCAGGTCCACACACCAAAAGTAATACCGAAATCGACTTCAAACATCAAATTGCGTTTTATTTTACTCCGATAAGACCATTTTTATAATGTAAAAGGTACAGCCATTTGATTAACCGGTAAAAATGTGGATATTTTTTTAATCCTTTATTTCCGCTAGTGTATTTTATAAATGCATAAAATATTTACCAAAGGAACACTAATAATTATTCTACGCAAATTATTTTACCGACACTAGCTAGTATACAATAATGAAGCCGCAAACGATATCTTAGATGACATCAAGATATTGCAATTTCTTTTGCTACATAGTTGTTTATTATTTCGTAAAGGACGTCTATATGAAACATCCTTCAAACAAGAATGCATAATCGAGGTTATATATTAGCATTATCGGCGTTACAACTACACTTCAATAGTAATAAAAAATTTAAATGTACTATTTATAATGTCAATGTAAAAGATATATACATAATTTACGAAAAAATATCCGAGTATACAATATTTATTTCGGTCAATTTCCGAAACAAATACATCAATTTTATGGGATTGTTACCGGTAGATGTTAAATAGTATATTGCGTTGCGATAGCCAACTTTTGTGTGAAATGTGAAAAATCTACGAAAGGAAGAACAAAAGGTCTCCATATAGGTTAAAATTTAAGAACTCCTAAGCACCGCACATCGTTTTTTCAAGATTCATTCACGGTTGAAGTGACACATTTTACATACTTTCAAAGTATTAGTAAAAAATCATTATCATTCCCTTTACTTTATTCCCCTATAATGACGACACGACTTATATATGTTCTAATCTGATTATATTTTATATATATACTAGCAGACAGACATCGGACGAATGATTTTCGAAATGTAATTACAGCAGTACTAAATATCTTTAGCTTTTATCTCTTACATTTTTGTGACTATACAAATTGGTCGGATTGCGACTATTCAATTGATTTTGAACTTCCTGCAGCGATAATAAAGTGCAAATTGACAGTGAGTACTTGTAATTTATTAGGTACTTTATTGAATAGCAATTAAGGTCAAATTGACTTTATTTAATTAAAATAATTAGAAAACGTATGTATGGCAAACGGAAAAGGGATGGTTTTTGAGTATTCGGGGTTTTAGAGTTATGCGCTTACCAACACATTCTGCGATTCATTTTTATATTATAAATGATTATCCAAATAAATTCGACAATTATTTACAATTACAATATTACAATTTTTGTAAAGGGTTAATGGAATTCAAAAAATGAATAGCCTAAAACCTTCTACAATTAATTCCCCGTCGAATGGTCATGGTCTCATGCCGATCGGTCCAGTAGTTTTCAAGTTTATCGATAAAAAGGAAAAGTTGCTTATATATAAAGACGTATTTCATTTTTATATATATTTATGATCTATGTATTCTATTTTCAGACATTTATGTATGAATGTATGTAGTGTGTTTATCATTCTCACCACATACCTTTAAACTCTTAACTACCTTTAAAGTCTCCTTCCTTAAGGCTGTTTGGAGGAAATCGCTTTAAAGCGATAAGGCTGCCTTATGTCTGTCACTAATTTACATAGTCGAAGTCTCCTTCCTAATGTATAATTACTTTGTGTGATGTACAATAAAGTATAACTAAATAAAAATAAAATGAAATTAAAGATTCAATAGAATTTGATCAATTATACTTTGTTTTTTTGTAATGTTCGCAATTGCTGGTGTTGTTTTTTTTTTACAGTATCATAATGAATTATTGATAACGCCATAAAATGAGTAGTTATTATTAGTATCAATGTATTATTATCAGAACGTAATGCTTCCATCGCTGGAAGCAAGCCTCCCTATGGAAGATGAGGAGATTTCATTCACAACGGCAGTAAAAGTTGAAAGATTACAATATGTCATCCAGAAATGCCAGTATTACTCGTGTCGGAGATTTGATAATGCGTCCCCTTTAGCGATATTCAATGGGCCTTACTATATTACAAGGTTTAAATCTATTTAAACCAAGGACTTGGGTTTTTCCTATCATAAAATCCGCGTTTCTCCTAGTTTACCACCAGTCTACAGTTTTGAGAACAGTTATGTCATCTACCGCCTTTTTGACGTTGGCTTGGTTTTAAGCCGCTGATCTAATACATAGGAAGGCAACATCTTATAGAAAATAGGACAGAAGATGAAACTAATTTTTGCATTATTTGTGGCCCTTCTATAAGAAAATGTTGCCGATCCATGTAGAAATGGATTGATTTCATTTTTATTTTTTAACATAATCAATACTATGTTAATTAGTTAGTTTTGGTTCAGTCCATCTTTTTAAAAAAACCGCATTGAGTCTAATAACCACTAGAAAATCAATTTAACCCGCTCTAATAAAAGCATAAAAATCAAAGCATTTTTCACAATATTATTCAGATTTCAGAAGGTACGTTAAGGTAAGGTATTTGAACCGTTCTTTCTCTGACATTAGAGGGCGGTGCAGATTCACGCTTCATTTGTGTCGCAGCACCGCCATCACAAATTATGCTTTTCGACGGCTGACATTGTTAAATATTCAATGTTTGCCAGCAAATGTCAAACGATATTATATTTAACGGGTCGTTATAAATAAATTGCTGCGAGTTATAATAACATTGACGACAAACCTATTAACTGACATTATAGTTCTATCTAAATGCATAGTAATTTGAGTGTCTGTGGGCAAAATTTTGACCGTAGCAAAGACTACATTCTTCAGAAGGCAATATATTAAGCAATAATAATAATAAAGAACTTTATTTTACCAAACATGCAAGTCAGAAACATTGATACCTTAAAGTAATTTATACTTAACATAAAGTAAAATAGATAACTTATTCTCAAAATAATAACGAAATGTATATAAAAGTACAAAGTAAGTAGCAACCCATTAACGTCCCAGTGCTGGGCACAGGCCTCCTCACTGCGAGGAGCGAGGGTTTTTAGAGCAGGCATAGTACACAAGTACACTCTCTATTCCTTCACTCTCATAGTCTCATATTGTGAAAGTCTTAATAGAAAACTCAATATCGATTTAAAACTGGCCTGACCCGGAACTTGAACCCAGGACCTCATGTCTGTAGTCGAACACGCTAAGCACTAGACCAATGAGGCAGTTAAATGTATATGCATGAAGGTAAAAAGTTTGTGAATTCAGCTATAAGCTGCTTTTCAGTCCACGCCTAGCGCCACTGTTAGCAACACAGGAAACTAATAAATTTTCAAAAGTGAGAGTTAAGTTACATAAGCTGTAATTTAGTGTTTTAGAATTACTTACTATTCACCGTTAAAATTTTATGGACAATCGCAAAATAAACAGAAATTATCACTAATACATAAATTTACTGTTTTGTTTCTGAATATTTGGAAGCCATTGCAAAAATTCGGCTTTAACTGCTGTTATTGATTTAGACGCTCTAATTGAAGGTAGAATGTCATTCCAGTAAAGTAAACATGGTCGAGGAACGATCAAGTTTAATATCCTTGATGATCGGTAGTCAGCTGTGCCTTTGTTTTGAAGCCATTTCAATTTCGCAGCTAAGTAGGGATTACTGGTAATATATTACTTAATTGTTAATTTGTATAGGGTGCAACCAAATAAGTAAGTTTGGTCAAACTTAAGAGACAGAATAGGTTTGAACCTGGTGGTACTGTTAACATCAAAATTTTCTCATAAAAAGTATAATACAACAACTATCCGGTTAACTAATATATGAAAAAAATTGCAAACACCGTTATCAAATATAATTCAACTACAGACATATTTATCTGTAAGCCTACCCGGTGATAAATTGTCATTATCTTTAGAGATATGGGTTATGGAAGTCTGACGAAGTATTATATTAGTGTACAAGTTTTATTTTAAGACTAGCAATGCCCCTCGGTATCACCCACGTAGATACCGATCTCGTGGCAATGGAAAGTCTACCAAATCAGCCTTATTTTCTTAGATTGACATTTTAAAATTCGTTATATTTTTTTAATGGAATGTCTTAAATGAATAATGTAAAAAATATTTTACAGGTATTGAAACGGTCTTTAATAAAATATCATTTAATAGGATGAGGATTAGTACAGAGGTATGAAGATTATGGTTTTATTATTGTCGGACCTTTTATTAACTTTTAAAATTTATAAAAGTAGCTCCACTGGCATAACTACAGTAGTTGGACATATGGTGGCACTTACTTTTTTGTAGATGTTAATACGTTCTATAACATTGTAGAACATTTTTTTGTTCTAACATCAACAGTTTCAGCAGCGAACGCGATAACAGATTTTTTGTTTCGGATTTTTCTTAGGGATCCGTGGATTTGGTGTGAAAACGTTACAAACATACGTACATACATAAATACTTACACACAAAAGTTACCTCTTTTTTTTCCAATGCTGGACTGGTACATCACTCTCAGGAGTAAGAGTTTTTAGAGGCATAGACGCTGCGGGCATAGTAACACTCTCTATTCCGTAACTGTCATAGTCCGATGTGACGCCAAAGCGAGAGAGATCAGGCGCAGGACCGATGGCTGAGCGTGCTCTTCAAGGCACCGAGGTGGATCACACCGCCAACTTCCCAACTTCGGGCAAATATTAAGAAAATCTTAATAGAAAACTCAAAACCGATTTTGAATTGGCCCGACCCGGGACTCGAACCCAGGATCTCATGTCTGTAGTCGAACATGTTAACCACTAGAGAAATAAGGCAGTCTTCTGATAATTGAATAGGATAATTGACGTGAAGCCAATATTTGACGATTTACGAATGACATTCACCAATTATTATAAATTAAACTCTGTTACATAAGTATTACTGAAAAAATCGTTGGTCCAGAATTGTATTCCCTTGGTTATAAGTTATTTATAAAGTCACCATTAACGAATCACACCGTATTCGGAGTGCACATGTCAATACATTATTCTAATTGTGTGTCTAAAGTAAACCGTGGTGCCAACGCGTGACCCACTCATTCATCGCCGCGTGAGCGATAAATTGAACGATCGCTGAAATGTTCCACACAGAACTAGCGTATTTATTGGTGGGCATTAGAAACAAACGATTCTATTTGTATTCTAATTTATACATTAACCGATGATCTATGGAAAACGACACAACATACAGTGGGAAGAAAGACGGAAATGAAATAACACTTCGACCATTTCATTGTTCGAACTCTGAAATGTCCCTTATATATGCATATTCCTTATATATGCAAATATCTGCAAACGAGAGAGAGAGAGAAAGAATTTTAAACATATAATTGGTTAAAATTGAAACACACTCTTAAAAGAATCAATTATACTGCTATAATCTCCTCAGTGATTAGAGGAAACAGCAAAATAATGTTCTTCCAGAAGACTAAACAATGAATGTCGATACATATTATCAAGAAGGGGCCAAAACAACTAAATCTCTACTATTGGGAAAGTAGCGGCAAAGAATTATAAACAGGATACACTTGTGTTTTTGCAAGTATGTAAACTGTGCCGTTTTCAAAAATATTTTAACCATTAGAAAACTGCATTTTCATTGAGCGACACAGGGTATTACTTATATTACTTTCTCAAAAAGAAATAGGGATCCCTAATACAGAGTATGAAAAAATTTGTCACAAAAAATCTTTCATCGTGTAGCGCTGCGCTATTGATGACAGAACAAACAAATCTTCTACAATCTTATAGAAGGTATTAACATCTACAATAAATTCCGGATACCATATGTCCTACTACTGTAGTTATATGCCACTATAACTACTTTTTTACATTTTAGAAGTTCTTAAAAGTGCCGACAATAATAAACCATATTATTCATACCTTTGTATTAATCCTAATCCTAAAAAATGTTTCAATACCTGTAAAATACTTTTAAATTATTAAAATCGGACATTTCATTCAAGAGATATAACGAATTTTAAAATGATCCTTACAACTGTGGCAACTACTGGTGCTCATATTCCAAGGATACCAAAGATACCCACCGATATACCTATTCTGTTTTTATTTTTATCAAGCTTAAAATTACTGGAGTGATTTAAGGATTTTGTGTAGTATGTCCAAAATAAATCAACCTGATAGGGCTTTTCTTCAAAGCATAGAAACAAGACGCTAAGTAGTTGCTACTTCACAACTATCATATAAAGTTTTCTTTAAGATAATAAGTATCAAATTAAAACGGCAATTATTACTGGTAAGTACCTTGCAATAAGTGTTGTCAAATATGCTCTGTGGTCGTTGATGTAGCGAGGGACTTAGCACGCGGCGCTTGTTGGTTGGCTGCGCCGGCGAAAATGCCGGCTGGTGACAGGGCGGCTCGGGTTTACTGTTACGATACTTCGTCGACTCCGGGTACATGACATGCATTCCCTAAAAAGAAAACATGTTACATTAAGCGTTTAACATCAGGTATATGTCCGCCTTACATCAGACTAAGTGACACTGGCATCTCCACAAAATTGTTTTAATGAGATAATTAAAGAAATTATCACGCCTCATTCCAATAGGGATAGGCAGAGACAACGTCCTTCCACTTGCATCGATCCTTGCATATTTATATATACATAATCGCTTCTTTCATTCTTATTAAACCTTTCACACAAGTTCGTCGGTTTAAAGTACTCTTGACTTGGCCCTTATTTAAAATGTTCTGGATTTGATCCAGGAACGTTCGCCTTGGTCTTCCCCTTCCAATTTTCGCATTCACTCTTGACTCATAAATCCTTTTTGTTAGTCTTTCGTTCATTCTCTCTTCATTCCCAAACCATCAAAGCCCAAACCGTCTTCTTTTATAACACAACGTTCTCTTATCACACTATTTCTTACTCTGTCACTCAGTTTTAATCCACTCATACTTCTCAACGCTCTCATTATTTATTTTACTTTTGTGATTCTTCTGCCATACCCATATGACCAATTTCGGGTCAACAATGTTCTAATAATATCCTGCTAGCATCCTTGGAGGGATATACATACAAGGTACTAGGAGACCGCTTCCGAAAACGAAGGCAGACTAATGACACCTTTGATGATGGGACGAAAATAAATCGATCCTGATTTTAAAAAATCATATTTTTAAAATGTTTTATTAGCATTTTTTACAGCCCATCAGTTATTTGATGCGTTCAAAGAGCAGCTGTTTATGATTTTGTCTTTCATTGCTGTTTTTTTTCCTAGTAATGTATTTTTTGTAGTTTCATTTAGTTGTACATACATGATAGAGCGTGAATAATGCTAATAAAATGAGATATTTTTTTAATCAGCATCGATTTTTTCCCCTCTTTTTATAAAAAAAATATGATTCGAATAGAAGATGTATTTTCAGGGGTCCCCGCCGATAATCAACCTGTGTTTCATTTTTATTTATTTCTTAAGTCTCACTCCAGCATAACCAAAAGCAACATCTATAGTGTCATAGCTGGTGCATTTATTATTGCGACATCGAGTCCCACTCCATTAAAGCCAAAAGCAACATCTAGCTGGTGTATTTTTAATAGACTCATCGAGTTTCATTCCAGTATAGCCAAAAGCAACATTATATTGGACTAGCTGGTGTATTTCTCATAGAATAGAAGAATATTGGTTCAATATTTGGTAAATTCGCATTGGTATATAAAAATTAACAATAGCATTTGCATCTATCTTATAAAAATATTTGCCAGATAATTATCAGATAATAATGGGGTGAAAACCCAATGTTTTACAAAATGTATGCCGACTTCGTTAGATTTCGTCATGCTTCTAAAAGGTTTCCCTTTTCAAAACAACGAACATAACAAATAAATAATTATAATTTTGAAGTGGATTTAGGGCATCGTAGTTTTTACAAACAAGCGCGGTTTCTTGATTATGCTACATTCACACACGTGACAACAATGAAATTATATATTGAGAAATACAAATTCAGATTAATTACGGCAACGTGATGCATCTTACGTTATATAAAATTGTGGGAACGGAATTCCAAAGAACCGCGATAGCAAGACAAAAATCGACAAATAAGCAGCACGAACCTTTTGATGACAACATGGTTACACCAGAGCGACCTGTTTTGGATTTTTATTTCTTTAGAAAAACAATTTTACTCTAAAATATTGATTATATAAAAACTGAAATTGTTATCGAGTAAATTTTTAAGTAATCTTATCTTATTGCAAATCTATCGCTACAATAGAAATCGATTATAATTAACCACTTAGCATAGACGATAATAGACCTCAACTTAGATTGTATTATAAAGGGAATTTGCATATTAATCTACGAATTAAAACAAAAAATACTGATATTGTGTACAATATATTAAAATAGCACCAAATGACGTGGTAATAAGACACGTTAATACCTATAACATTACTGTGTGATAATAAATACTGTGTAGTCTTAAGAAAATTCAATGTAAAAACAGTTTTATTTTAAAAAATAACATAGAATTAGTAGAAAATTTTGTAGTTAATCGTATTCTCTAGGATAAAGTCGCTACACATATTATATGGAAACATAAACATAAGGGAAATAACACAAGGATCATTCTTGCCCGCGTGACTGCAACGTGATAATGATTTTGTCCGCTGTAATGAGGTTTGTATTGAAGAATTATACCAAATGGACGTAAACAGTACAAACATATTCCAGAGGGTAATGTTTTATAATTCTAAAAGTTGTCTTTAAATAATTTCGAAACCGAAAATGAGTTATAAGCCAAAATAAGTTATAAAGTGAAAGGTCGAATGTCTTAGACAGTAAATAATGTTAGCCACGCCCAAAATTAATGACCGGCTATAAGACATTGATCAATTTTAATATTTTCGGCAAATGGACCAATGTAATTCCGCTGAAAGCGTCATAAAACCAAGTTTTCATTTGCTAAGAGCCGTCATTAAGTTGAAGCATGTCACCGTACCCTAAATTCCTTAGGTAAGGAGGACGCGGCGCGGAAAACTAGATAAACTCTGTATAGTTTGATATATACGGCAGGTTTTTCCGTCACTGAATAAAATTTTCCGTTATTTTTTGTGATATCATGGTATTACATCATTTAACGTCAGTCTCAATGGCATGAGGATTCGCTTCGCTAGCAATAGCTCTGGGTTCAATTTTCAGCACGACAATTTTACGAAACTGCTTTTTTTCACTTGAGGCTTTGGTCTTGACTAGTTACCACCTTACCAGCAATGTAAACAATGTGCCGCCAAGCAAAATAATTGCGATCTAAAACGATGCTCTGTAGAAAACATAAGAGGTAAACTAGCTTTTGCCAGGTAAACGCGGTGCCAATGCTCACCAGCAAAAGGGAGTGGAGAGCGGTGGCCTCCTTTTGCAAGGCTGTTAATTCGCTGAAGCAACCACATGATAGGCAGAGGGAAGACACTGTTGGTGTCTTTTACTCACGAGGAGGAGGAGAGGAGCAGGAGGTTGGGAGGTAGAAGGCTTAGAATTACGCTTCTTATGCCTCCTCCTGAAGCCTCCCAGAAGAATCTTCCGGAGTATCAGGGTAGACTGCGTCTACCACTCCTCTGGTACTCCACTAAAGGATATGGAACGTATCGCTGTGTTTAATGAATATCCTGGCTTATCAGCGAGTTCCATACACCCGATACGATTTTAGGTTTTCCCAGAGTGAAAAAGTTAGTGCGCTCCACTTTTAGACTGTATCGTTACTTACCAGGATATAAGATTTCAGACCAACAATAACCAAGGCATGTAAAACACATGCAAGCCCGTCGTTGAGTTGGTCATTCTATTAATTCTATTCTATATAATCTAATTTATTATAAATAAATTCAACTCTATATAATCTTATTTTTGTCTCTCTCTAGCTGCTTTGGAAGAATAGTGACGCAATTCATAAAGCTAATTTTAAAGCCGATTCAAATTTAATAAAAACTTTTAAATCAACTAATGATAATTGGTGTCAATATTGGCGATTTGAATATTTTGTTGTTTTGAAATAGTAAAATCCACATTAAAGTTAACTTTATAAAATCACAAGCTGGTCGTCTTGGAACCCGTGACACAATCATGTCGGAAACTTCTTTCGAGACATCCGCATACCGTGACCTGAATAGTTTCTTTATAATTTTGGACGCGACTTTTCTTCAGTTTATATTCAGAAAGTATAGCTGGATTGTTGACTTTTTACTTTACTGTAATATAATATGTAGTGTTTTATCAAGTTAACTGTCTGAGAGAAATATAGTGAAGTAATTATGTAGATTTATTAAGCTTTAATTAATCATAAGCATACTGAGTTATTTCCGATTGAGGCCTTCATTTAAATCACAGCTGTACTTTACGTCAATATAAATTCCTATGGAGCAGGTGGTTACCAAAACCGTGTCCTTCGCATTTGAAGTATACAACCGTTTAGCAAACCAGTAAGGTAGTCAAATTTACCGAAGTTTATTACTAATTTCAGGTAAGCAAATTACTTGATAGTCTGATTAATTCCACCTCCAGACGTCGAAGGGATTTCAATAGATGAGGAAAACTAGAGTTATTGGAGATTGATAGGTATTAACAACCTCTTCTTTACTAGTTTCCTCATTCCCCACATGAAACTGGAATAGAACGAGTCCACTGGTCGAGCTGGTCCAAATACAAGAGATTGTCAGTGACAGTTGCACTACGCTCTGTGAGAATGACTGGACTGATATATTCGCATTCTAATAACATATCATATATACATATATCTGCATAACACAGTTGGCACAAAAAATGAAGTGTGAAAGAATTTCGGTATACTATAGAATTCATTTTAATACTATTTTTGTTTCAACTTTTCTATCTGGCTTTGTACAAAACAAATAGCAGAAATGCCAATTCAAGGTCACAATGGTCAAGAAGAATTGCGAGTTGTTTTTATGACATTTCTTTTGGAATATGGGCGATTTTCCTCATAGTTAACCTTTGACAAAATAGTGTTTTGTTGTGGTATAAAATGTTGTTATTGGATATTATTATATTTATCGCGTTCTGGTCGTCTATCTTTTAAATAAAAACAACCACAGTCAATTTTCACAGGGATTATTTAATACTTTAAACTAAATTATTAATTATTTTTTTAATTAAATGACAATAACTAATAATTTATGGGTGCAAGGTGTGCACCCGGCAGCACTTCGAGTAAGAATGCCCGCTAGCCTAATGCAAGCCCTTTCATACTAGTTTCTGCGAGTGGGGGTAGTTCGAATGTTGCTAGCTCGCTGCACACTTTGTAACCAACATTAAAAAACGTTGCCGCCGTCATATTCTTTACTTTCTTTGGGTTGTCCAGATTACATCTTACACTACTTTGAATGGGTTACTTATAATCTTCATAAGCAGCTTTTGAACAATTCATCACATTTTCTTATAATAGCATGGATGTACTCTGCTCAATTCCTATTAATGACCTTTGATGCATCTAATTAGGACCGGAAAGAGAACGGAAGCATACAGATCTACTTAAATATGGCTTCCATAAAATGCGTTTAATTAACTATTACTAAATGTAGCTGGCTCTTGCCTCATATATGTGCACCTTGTACCAAATAACCATATCTACGCGATCGCAACAAAGTTACGGTACAAAAACTTGGTAAAATATTTACATGTAATAAAACAGGCTTATATGATATTCTTTCGAAAACTACAGAAACCTGAGCGGAGCCGCACAATCTAGGCTTACATTGAAACCCGATTCAACTGGAATCGGCGGGCTTTAACCAACTTAGCTGAATGTGAAATCCGCTTATTAAAATAAATCGAGCCAGGGCAGAACTTGTTAGGTTGCAGCAATACTAGACGTGGCAGAAACACCGGATATTTACCTACGTCGGCCATGGAAAGCTTACGTCGTATTATACATATTTGCTGGTCCGCGCATGTTTGTCTGCATTACAGAAAAGACCACAAATTTAATTACCATAAAAGTGTATCTTAAATGATAGACCATACGTTTTTAGAAAATGTTATTTTCTCCGTTTTGGCACTATATTTCAATGATTCTCCGCTCCTATTAGTCGTCAGCTGCCCTCAATTATTAGACAGAAGTCACCTAAATATGCCTTATAGACTACCTAGATCTGACACAATTAATAAATCCTTCCAACATAAGTATACCGGACTTTTTTGGGCTATTTCACCCCTGTTAATAGGATAGTTAGGCAGTCCAATGCACTAACCCCAGAAAGCGGCTATGTAGGTGAAATCTTTTACAATAATTTATTGCGTTTAAGAACAGCTCTAAACAATATATAGATGTAATATATACATTCTTAGTTAGATTAGTTTAGTGCTAAATTATTTTGTTATAATAATTTTCCAATTTTTTTTAAGTTTAATTTTCACTATTATTCTAATAATATAATTTTTTGTCATGTGCACAATTTAATTGTTTAATTTGGCACACAGGAATGACGTAAAGATCTTTAATTAGGAATGGGAATAAACGCAACATTTCCAATGTAATTTTTCTAAAATTAATTTAGGCTATCACTCTCCACTGAATAGGATTATGAGGTCATACAGCGAACTTGTAAAAAATAATAATTAAACAGATGTTTTTCGTAATTCCAAAGCTGTATTAAAAAAAAACTATTATCGTTATCTAGCCTATAAGCTCAATTTTATATTTCACTCTTTTGTTAATCTCCCTTTTAATTATTAGTTTATAACTTAAACATATAAGTAAATTACGTTATTGTTAAAGTTTTGTCCTTTTAGTTTTCACCTTTAATTAAGATACTTTTAAATGTTAAATGAAGTTTGTTAATGTATATTTGTTAATGTATATTGTTTGAAGTTTGTTAAATGTTAAATGAAGTTTGTTAATGTATATTTTTTTAGTGTTCAATAAATGAAAAAAAAATGTACTTTAATGATCATTGTACCCTTTGCAATTTTATATAAGCCTATTTTGTAAGTGAATACCTGATGTTATATATAATAACTTATAAATTTCCTCGAAAAATGGGATATCCAATGTTAAAATAAGTTTTTCAACTCCAAACAATAATTCCCGAGATAAGGTATTCAATAAAACAAACAATCTCTTTAACCTTTCAATAGTTTAGATGTATATTTCTTCCTAATTAACATATATACTCGTAACTTCACGACACGTTATTGTTGGTAATTCCCAAATATACGTAGTTACTTAAATTTGTTAGTAAAAGAAAAACATACACGATTAAATAAGTGACATTTTACAGGTTTTTTTTTTACTGCTGGGACAATGCAACCCTGAGCATCGCTGATTATTTAGATATCTAAAAGATATTTAACGATACTCCAACTGACTCTTGTCGCAAGTTTTACATAATTGACATTAAAAAACACATTCATATTAACTTAATTTATTATAAACGTACAAAATGTTAGAATTCAATACGTGCATGTCGACAAAATTTCACGTCGGTTTGCGTTTCATCTGCAAATGGGGGTGGAAATGAAATCTGCATTTCTGGATGTATGACTTTCTAAGATGCTCGAGGCATGACTTACTTGTTCGCGTATGGAATGAGATTCATTTGGTTAATTAAATCTCGAATTTTAAAGTCACGTTTTCCATCTGAATATACGTGATTTACTATTCTCATCTTGTGAGAATAATGGATACTACTGGATGGTTATTTAAAATTCTAATTGTATCCCGCGTTTTTTTATGTAATTAATATAAAGGTTTTTTTTGCAGAAAATCCTCATAAATCTAAGGGTGCACTGGCAATATGGCTAGCAATCGTTAAGGACCCCTAATTATATGATTTGTGTAATATAATGTATATAGTTATCGCTGTCGTGTGGTAGATATCTAAAAATTAAATTATCATTCTATTATTTATCTACTATCTGTCAAATTATCTTAAGTGCAGACAAATTATACCGAACTTACGGTCTAGGAAAGAATGTTATGCAAAGATAACCGATGTCATCGAATTAAACATGAATATTTCGAAAAAATCTAATAATTCGAATAATGAAATGGATACTGCATTAGCTATGCAGTATTCATTTCATTATTATTATGTATATAGGCTGTAAAATTTATATTTGAATATTGAACATAAGAGACCCGGAATTGAAAATACTCGAAAATTCACGAATAATTCGGAAATTCGATTCGAGTTGCTTCTTTTATTAAAATAATGAATGATAAACGTTTATATAGGTTGAGATAGTGTTGGTGAACTATATATTTATTGGCAAATAAATAAGACTTTGCAACCATCCAACTGATGTGTCACAAACAATGCGAAAATGGTTTTAGATCATCAAATCCCATTCACACACTCATTAATCACAGGACTTTTAAAACTTTTCGCTAATTATAAATTTTAAATCAAGCAACGCAACTCTTAGCAACCTTAAAAAATATAACTAGTTATGAATTATTTGTTAATGCAAAAGTGCTGTAAATTCCATTCGGCTGCATAAAATTGATAATTCATTTAAGGGTAACTGTATACATTTCTATAACAAGCTCCCAGAAGATGTAACAAAGATGTCTTTAAGTAAATTTAAATCTTTTATTAAAAGAAAGCTAATGGAGAAATCGTTGTATAATTTGAAGAAACACTTCGAAGACTAAAAACCTGGGAATGAATGAAGTGCTCCATATATATTTTGATAAAGAATAAATTTAAAATATACATTGTAATGATGACGGTAAAAAAATAATAAAAAATACACAACTGAGTTTATTTTGGGCTCTTCTCAGATTAGGGCGTGAAGGAACCCTCGTAACTTAGTATAAGTCGTTCTTTAATGTTAACATCAGTCATTCATTTAAATAATAGAAATGCCTACTTGAATAAAGATATTTTGACTTTCGACTTTAATAAGTTTGGTCGAAGTATCAATTTTACTAATATTATCGGTACTGTCGGTATTATATCGTCGAGGTCCAAAAGTTAGATGATAATAGCACCATATAATGCTCACAGAATTCTCGTTTACCAAAGAGCATATAAGAAATATGGTAGATATCAATCAACGACGTCGCATCACATTCTCTTAAATTACTAAAAGCCGCGGGCAAACTGCCTAGTGCGTGTTTACCCTTAGTCTAGCATTATCTCGTTTATCTGACTTTCTAAACCAAATTGCGTGGGTGACCCGTATGTACATATGCAGGCAGCGAAATAAGCAATTTAGATTAACGACTACAGAGCAACGATATAACTTAATAGCCCGAAAAAATATACACAAATTATAAACTATAAGTTTTCACCAGATAACTAAAAAAACTAATTTTTAAGTCTTGTTTATATTTATACAAATCTAAAACCTTAGATTTTCGAGACTTAGAGGATAAGAAAAAGGAAGATACGTTATCATAAAGATACGTCATTAAAATTAATACAAATAATTTATTGAAATCTCAAATGACGATTTGTAAATAAAAATGCCACGTGTTTTAATGTCAATATTAGAAATTATTAATTAAATTTTGTTTTTGACTTAAAAATTTATGAAATATTTTTATATTTAAAATACCACATGTTATTTGTGTATATTAAAACTATCTAACCTTCAAACGAATTAGCATAAAAAACGCTGCACGTCTTCGTGACGCTAATAACGCGTTTCACCCTAACGCGCCTAAAGAAGTTTCACTTTGAATGTACTTGATCCATTACAGCAGCGAGACCTTCAACTGCGAGCGAGACTCATACCCCTGAGTAAAGAGTATTGTATTTACCATGTATTCTGATTGAATATATACAATTACCAGTAGTACCGCTATCGTTAAGACCAGGGTCAAACATGAGTGAACGCTGTTCATGTCGAAGAGGTCGCGCTAAATCGAGCCTCGGTCGTGAAATGTCGCGCACCGTTACCTGGTGCGCCGGCGAATGGCACAGCGGAACATTGTTGTCTCGCAATGGCAAGCAATATCGTTTTCACATCACAAACTCTTGAATTGTGTTGCAAATAATGGAAATTTTACAAGTTTCACATTATTAAAATATTGTCTGTAGTAGAAAAAAACTATAGAGGTAGACACAACTACTCCAACTTACAATGTCGCCATCATTTAAAAAAGGTTAAAAGGAAGAGGCACTTTGAACAACAACAGCTAAAAAGCCAAATTCAGAGAAGTTAACATAATGACCGTTCACTGCATATATATATTAGAAAACTTGTATGTACATAAAAATATTGACTCTTGTCTTTTACTTAAGAAATTAAAATAATAAACTAACATATCAAAAATCTTTGTTAAAAGAAAGTTAAATGTAAAATCATGCTTTAAGTTGCAAGATTACTTAGATGATAGAAACATGTAGGAGTAAACAAATGGCACTAATTTGAATTTAAATATAATAAACTTATATGATATTGTAATGATGATGGTAAAAAAATAAAAAATACCTGAGTTTGTTGTGGGCTCTTCTTACGACAGGGCGCAAAGGAACCTTCATAACTTTAAATTTTAAGTCGTTTTATAATATCGTCATCAGTCGTACATTAGAATTAGTGTGTGGAAAGAAAAATTGACCATTCAAAAATGTTGCAATAGGCCCACTTGGATAAAGATATTTTGTTTGAGATTGCTATATATGAGAATGGATAGTGATAAAGTTCACAGCAATTAATAGGAGTAACTATCCACAGTTATCAGATACCTTCAAAGTTGAGCCACCTTTAGTAAAAGGTAAAAAAATCTATACATACATAGAAATATAGTTATGCTATAATTGAAAAAAGTAATTGGACTGGGAAGTACCAGTCTTTTCAGAATACCAGAGAGAAGTAGCAACATTATTTTGCTGTTTCATTGAGTGAGTGATCAAAAGGCCAATGTGAAAAAGACCCAGTAAAAAATCTGAGATCTTATGACTGGCAACACAAATGCACTGGTCCAGTAAATATTTATGGGCGACTGAATTAACTTGATAAATATTTACACATTAAGCATTAAGTTAACTGATCTGACAGGAATATAACCATTTATTCTTATTAAATGTCTGCATCACAAGAAAACCGACACTGCTATATACATGTGCTTAAATTTAGGAGAAATATTGTTGAAACACTTATTCAGATTTTACTACAAATATTACCCAAAACTTTTTGAAATAAAAGTATACTTTCAAAAGTTTCAAATATTCTAATATGGAGTATAAATTTTTGGTTTATTAAATATAGATTCCAAAATATTGATCACCATACAACATTTCATCCTATTCATCAACATAAAAATGTAATCTATCTCCTTCTCCAAGGTCTTGTTTGTAGATATTTTTTTAAGAATAGCCAAAGCTTTCACATTTATAACACTCATTTAAGAAAAATTTACTTGCACATATTGTTGCTACCTATAGGGGTATTATTGTATAAAATATTTGCCCCTACTTTAGAAGAACAGTTACACAACTCAAAAGCTATTTTAACAACTATTTGAATATATGTTTCCAACACTAAAAAATATAGATTATGAATTTTACTAACTAATGTGTGGTTATATGATGAATTTTATTTCATCTCAAGCTGCAAAATGTTAAATACTTTTAGCTATATATATCTTAATGATGTAATGCTAGTATTAAAATCACTGTATTGTAATATTTTCCATATACTTAACAAACTTGATTTCTCAATAAAATCTCATTTCAATAATACTAACAGCTGTTCAGTTGTGTCTACTATAAAAACAATAGTGTATGATGAAACACATATTAAATGTAAAATAATACCTAAAGAAGACAACTACAGGTTCTAGAGGTTGTAACACTACTAGGAAACTATAACTTAGTTGAGATTCGTTACACAGTATTATATGTTTATTTATTTCATCAAAATCATAGCTTACAAACATTAGTGTATATGTCATATATATACTATTTACTCTGTATAAGAGAAAGTTACAGAAGAACACAAGGCCTCTTTCATGAGTAACACTAGAGTTTTAAATCATTTTAAGATGATTTAAAATGTGATTAACATAATAACTCTACTTTTATGACCATTTAATTGGAAATTATCATAATGGAATAACTTTTAATAAGCTAAATATTAAATATAATTATCTGTAGTGGTAAGCTCCTTAAAATAAGTTTAATATCTTCAATTCTAAGGCTCACTTACCAAATGAACAAATAATAAAATTATGAAAGCATTTTTTAATAACATGCTTTGCAAATGCAAGTTTGCAAAATTAATGTATACTTGTAAATATGAGTAGGATATTCATACATAAATAACTTATTAAGATATTACAAATTTATATACAAATTAATTTCATACAAAGTAAAATAGGTTTTTTTTTTAAATGTTTGTCAATATAAATTGTTATTATCAGACATGAACTCTGTATTATTACTTATACTACATATGGTTGTTTGTATTTTACAGATAAAGTAAAATAATTGAGCTATAAAAATGTAACAATAAAATTGTTTATTATAGAACAACTTATATAAAAAAATGAATTCCTACTTAAAACTGTATTAATATCAAATTCCATCCTCTACAACTTAAAAAAAATTTATTTCAACTAAAGTGAATAGAGAAGCATTTTATCACCAATTCAAAATTTGAAGAAGATATACATAGGGATACTGTAAATAAGTATGGTAGAAATAGAATTGTTACGTTTTATTCTGAAATTCTAATAGGATTTCAATAACAAACAAGAGTATGAATTAGTAAACATATGATTTGTATCATGACAAATAAAAACATACGTCAGAATGATTTAAATACATCAAATAAAGTTACAAGCTTAGTAAAAATAACGTAGACCGTTTTATAAACCCTCGGCGTACCGAACGGCTTCAATGTTATTAGAAATCACACGTAGCAAGTGAGCGGTATCATATCGCTTCCATAGAAAGCAATAAACGACGCCGCAATTCCGTACGAACGAGTTCTTTTCCACTACACTTTTCCACTCTAGATTATCGTCAAATATATTACTCACCTTTCAAAGATAAACTTCTGTCTGTATGATCCCACTATCATGCTGGAAAAGCAAACGAAAGCGGACAAAGGGTCCTTCAAAACACAGCCATTTTGAAACCGATCATACAAAATGTTACGTGTTCCACGACCATAAAGATAGTTAATCGTAATACAGATGAAAGTTATCCGTTCGCACTCATTTTGATTTTACTGCACAGTAAAAACTTACACTAAACATTTCACACACTTTAGGTACGATTTCACTTCATACTTTCGCACACACCCGTACACGTCGCACCGTCCGTCGAACGGAAGCGACGAACTCACACAAATGGCGCTCGAGTTACGAATGGCGGAGCGACAAAAAAAAATAAGCAGTGTTACCAGTACAGAAATGTTAATACTACTAATTCGTAATATAATGTTATTATTCCTACACATATTTAAATAGTAAAATAATACAGGTATTAAATATATAACTTTAAGAACTTATTACATATATGAACTATATCCTGTTTAAAGTTGAATGCAAGAAAATGTATCATAAAGCAAAAGGGATTTAAATAGAAACATAAGAGTGTTAAAATGAATATTTCAAATAAAAAATAGGTTATTTAGCAGACAATATTTATGTAACACTAAATTATATCAAATAAACAAGTAAGCTGATACAGACAAAGTTTGCTACAGACAACTTACTAATAATTAAGTTACAAATAAATAAAATAAATATCAACGATGTTCAGTATCTTATTAGTATATTATCAGTTAATTATAGTCTAACTCGTTGTTATTTAAAAAACAAAGATTAATCTAATAGTAATAATTAGTAAATTGCGTTTCGATTAAAAATTTTCCACTATCATTCTGTGTCAAATTTTAAATATTTGACCATAACTAAATTACTAACCAACTTACAAAAAAAATGTTTAGTAGATTTTTGGCAGTTGTGGCAATATTTCGTACCATAGACAACTTTTCATTTGTAAAACATTTTGGCCATAAACCAGTAGATAAAAAAAAGTAGAAATAATGTAACAATATAAATAAATCTTTCAAAAATTCCAAATTTATAAATAATGAATACCGCAAGAGTTTAAGTCTTTTCACATCTCAAGAATTTGTTAATTATTCTTATTGTCATTTTTGACAGCTAACAAATGGCATTTATAGCCTGTGACTCACAGCGAGTGTTAGCGCGCGATTTTTAAATTTGTTGCTTAGCAACGCGATAACAATTCAAAACGCACAGTAGCTACACAGAAATTACAGTGACATGCTGTAATCGAACCACTACAGTTAAAAACCGTGCATTAATAATTTAATATTTCCGATGTTTTAACAATAAACGTTGTTTTACAATGAATTCGATCGTTTGTAATAAAAAAATACATCATGCCATTCATGTGACACATTCTATATAAGCAAGTATTTCGTAATTCAATTTTAAAATGGTAATAGTTTACTTTGTTATAGCCATAGTTTGTGTTCATTTAGAAAACGTTATTGGAAACCCTTACGAAGATGAGGATAAGAGTAAGTAATCTATTATGTATAATCTTTCTGAGAGTTGAAAGCCTGGACAAATTTTGATAATTTTTTTTGTGTGTGTTTTAATGAGTTAGATTGACATTTCGATTCGATATATAAATTTCTCCATAATTTGACGGGATCCACAACAACGCTGGTGACACCGCTAAGCTACTTTTTCCATATATAATTGTTCTGTACCTGTGTATCAAAAAAAAATCATCAAAAATAGCTTAGATCAGTCATCTGAACTCCTAAGCGTCTAGACTATTTTTGATGATTTTTTTTTATTTAATCGTAGCGACTTGAGAATGGTTTGAGATTTATAACTTGATCTAATAAATCACGGATTTTGCCATATTACGTAAGTGAAACCACCAAGAGCAGCTTATAGGATTATAGGAATATTTTACATATTATTGATTATTTACAAGACTAATTTTTTACTTTTTTACTGATGTGAAACTTCTTTAGGCAAATGAGGCTAAATGCCAATTTGTTTGAAGATTAGGTTGTTTATATATTTACACATTACATGTGGAACTTGAATTTGCCAATCGTCTTTTAATAATTTTATATACTATTTTTCATAAAATATAAATATTTCATAAATTCTCTTTTCTAAATGTTATTGACAAAAACACGTGGCATTTTTATTTACAATTTATTCATTAAATTTCCACCTTTTTTTCATTTTTCCCTCCAAGTCGCGGAAATATAAAGTTTTAAATTTGCATAAATATAAATATAAACTTAAAAATTAGTTTGCCAAAGATGTTTCACTTCTGACATGTGTACTTTGTACGCAATTTTAATTTTTATCGGAGGACACTCCTCTTAATGCAATGAGGCTACACCCTCTCCAGTAGTTTCAGGATGTCGTGCCTTTTGAGTCGTTTTATTAAAATTCAAAAACATATTGATTAAACTGAAAAAATATTGGACGTGTTTGCGTTCAGAAAAAATAAATAAACACATTTTTTAACAGAATGGTGATTTTTATTATTGTTTTTAAATATTCGTAGGTTTTAAATTTTATTACAAGATCTTTAATACGTAATTTATATCTCTATATGTAAGAGGTATCCAGGTATCTATTGACTCATGACGATATCTATGGAACCATAAGGCCTAGAGCCTTAAAATTTGATAGGAATATTCCTTTTGCGGAGTAGAGGTCAGTTAAGAACGAATTTTACGTAATTCCACCTGCAAAGGGGGTCGCAGGGGGGTGTTAATTTAAAAATTCTACCCAAAAATATTCTACGCAGACGAAATCGAAGGTTCAGCTAATATATTCATAAGACGGAGCCAAGGGAAGGTAACTAAGACAAACAAATTACATTTAACGAAATTTTTTAATTACAGTAGAACGACTTACGAGTTAAATATTATAAACTGTTAGTGGCCTTGAATAGCGTCCATGACAAAATTACCTATAAGTAAGTCTTTATTTAACGTATATACTATTAAAAAACGCTTCGTTGGCGGAATGGCGCAAATATTCGCGTCGTTAACAGAGGCCCCGGCTTCGTGTTCTGTCAAGGCAAATTAAAGAAATTGTTTCTTTAGACTTGTTTAGCGCTAGTCTGGTCTCTTACCAGAACAGCGCCACCACCCTTCGATGTGGTAGAACATCAAGTGAGATTACAGTCAAGTGCTAACCTGTTAGCAATTAGAAAAAAAAATACAATATATCTAAATTCTAAACTAATATTACAAAGAGGAAACATTTGTTTTGGTATGCATGTAAGAATGTATGTATGTATGTTTATATCGTTTTCACACAAAAACTTCTGGACCGATTTAAAAAAAAAATTACAATCAGCTGCATTTTCACTGAGTGACATAGGAGTGAACTAAAAAAATATCATCGCGTTCGCTGCGGAAATTACTTTTTTTACATTTTAAAAGTTGCTAAAAATGCCGACAATAATCAAACCATATTATTCATACCTCTGTATTGTTCCTTGTCGTATTAATTTAATATTTTAATCGTAATATTTTATAGAAGACCGTTTCAATACTACAGGTATTGAAACGGTCTTCCATAAAATATAAATGCTTTTTAAATTATTAAAATCGGACATTCCATTCAAAAGGTATATAGATTTAAAAAAGTCAATCTAAAGAAAATTGGAGCGATCCTTATAACTGGGCCTGAGACTGGTGAGTTAGCTCTTATTCCAAGGATACCAATGATACCTACACCGTTTTTATTTTTATCAAGTTAAAAATTCTTTTCTCATTACCTCCGTTAAATCAAAAATTTTTCAATACCTGTAAAGTATTTTAAAAATTGCTAATATCGGACATACAATGTAAATGACGTTATGAATTTAAAAATGTGTTATATATATTCGTTGTAAAGTAAAATCTGTATATTGATTAGATTATGAATGTAAGTGTATATCTGATAATCTGAAAGGACGTAATTAAAAAGTAAGTGAAGTTTTAGTAGTCTCCACTGCCACGAGATCTGGATCTACGCGGGTGAAACCCTTGTATGAAATAATAAAGTTAGCCAGCAATCAAAATATTTGCCTAGAAATTATAACTGGAAATGAAGGCAGGTTTCGGTTGGCCGCGCGTGCGCCGATCCGTCTACATCCATCCGCTTGTTGACAAAAGGTTGTGAGTACCCACATGAAACCACCAAATTAAGCCTTTTATATGGATGTTTATTTGATTGTACAAAACCCGGTTATCAACAGGATGTAACCTACAGACCCACCTTTAAATACACTGTCCACTCAACATACCTCAAGTTTATACGTATAGTATTTGGGAGCGATCTCTCGTTGCCAAACATAGTGGGTGCTATGCTCAGTGGGGAGCCAGGTTTTAAAGGCTTTATCCTGCTTCTGTGAGGCTATCATCTGCAGAAGGAGGCATTAGACAGGGAAAGGAAGAGTGCGATTGAATCCCAGCCGCCGGAGGAGAGTATGCCAAAAGGCGCAGTTTTATCCGTTTGCTTTCCGTTCTTTAAACCTTCGAGTCGGATTTATCCGGAATGCCATAGTTGAATGCGTTAGCGAACATCTGGCCCCTAGCATATGATTGAAAAGGTTTCCGCCTGCTTTATGTGGGTATTCAAGTATATAGTAGTCAGAAATGTAGAAAATTATGACGATGTAAATAATATCCTGTCACATGTCTCACGTTGGTGTTGAACTCGCTTAGCCAAAAGCAAAAGAAGTCTGTAAAAACATCCATATAGATAGATGATAGTTCATTTAAGAAAGGTATGTCTACAGTCTTCTTAGGAATAACCTTAGACTGGGCTTCAGTGGCGTGCCCATATTAGGACTCCGGCAAGCATACCTAGTTCAGCTGCATTTGCTGTTAAGAAAGTAAGCCAATACACTGATGTTGAAACTGCTATAATGGTGTATATCGCTTATTTTCGTAGCATTATGTCTTACGGCATACTGTCATGGGGTAAGGCGGTGGACATTGAAACTGTACATATTTTACAAAAAAAGAGTATTACGTACCATTTATAAATTGGGATCTAGCGTTTCCTTAAGAGAAAAATTCAAGAAAATATAAATTCTTACAGTACCGTCGCAATATATATATATTGAATAACATTTTATATATCCGTGATAATATTCATTTATACAACAAAAAGAGCGAAACACACAATTTTATAACAAGAAATAAAAACAAACCTATAATGCCATATATTAGAGTGAAGAAGTTTCAGAAATCATTTGTCAGTTTGAGCGTACGCATTTTTAATAAAATATCCGAATCTCTTCTGGGTTTGCCTCCACATACTTTTAATAAATATGTTTAAAACGTCCTATTACAAAAGCCATATTATAATATTGAAGATTATTTAAGCGACAATGATGTTTAGACTTGATTCAATTGCACATGAAAGCTAAACACACTGTAATCCACAAAAACTATATTTAAAAGAGTAGCTGTTGAGTTTCTTGCCGGATTCTTCTCAGCAGAATCAACTTTCCGAACGGGTGGTAGATTTGTTACCAACGGACTGACTACTGAGGATTCAAAAATGCTTTTTGAGCCTACTCCAATAAATAATATTTTGATTTTGATATCCACGAGCCCCACACTTCCGAATAAGGTGTTAGACGTAAAAGTATTTCCCAGAAAAAAATAAAGTTACCTTCTATATACTCGTATTAAATCATCATTGGTAATGTCGTTAAATGTTCCAAATGTTAATCCAAACAAGAGCAAGTTTTTCATATACGAAAAGCAGTCTGTTTCAAACATTAAATAAAAAACTACGATTATTTTAATGACTGTCTATAATTTTAGTAAATAATATTACTAAGCAGGATTCCAGGAGTATCCAAATAAATCAAAGTAATAAACCTCTATAGGGGAAATGCGTTTTCTTTTTACGAAACCCTAGTGGTTGGTACGGGGTGACTCCGAAGCAACTCCCTGCAATGTAATGGTCTAATTCAAAAGAGGATCACTTCATGAACCTTTTTTTTTTTAGTATTCAATGAAGTATAAAAATTAAAAGCTATATATTTGGTCGAATTGGTTGAATAAGATGGGATTTTATAGTGTACCTATTCCTGACATAAGAGGTAAAAATTGTCACTTATCCTAGTATAACTATTTACACATATATTCCTATATATTTACTGGTTAGAATGAATGTAGTCTTAATAAGTGTATCTATGTGTTAAAGTGTGTTTATATATTGTGTGTGTATGCGTGCGTAATGAGTCCGATTTTTTGGCAGTTTTTTCCCATTCCAGCTATCTTCTTAATGAATGCGAGCATAGGGCGTTGTCAGTGAGGGCAAATATGATGATCCGCAGATTTGCTCGGTGTACAGTGCCAGTGAAAATATCACTTAAAGCTTACTGCACTTTATTCTACATAAGTAGTCTGTGGGTCGATTACACTCAAAAACAGTACAGCGCCCTACGCGTGCAATAAAATAATGCATTTAGGATGCTGATGGGACTGCCCCGATTCTGCAGTGCTTCAGGTATGTTCGCCGAGGCGCGTGTGGATTGCCTATATGCAAACGTGCGTAAGCGGTATACATCCCTGTTGCGAAGAATCCGGGCCAGTTGCAACAGCATCTTGAGTGCGTTTGCTGCCAGGCTCGACTGTTAGTATTTGAACCACAGCTCATTGGTTCATGTACTGACAAGTCAGACCGGGAATAGGTTTAAGTAGCCATAATTGTATTACTAACACCTAGTTTTTTTAAGTTTATTAATGCATTTACTAATACTACTAACACCGCTAGACCGCTAATACGGTTGTAATAAAAGATTTTTATTTTATTTTATTTCAATGTCGTTTGCCTGTCGTGATTTTAGTCGCCCTACCGTTTTTTGCCGACTGGACTAGACCAGATGGTAGTTTGCATCGTCCATCTCTTATTTGTGAATCTAATGTCCATTTTAACTCAAGGATCCATTTCAGAGCATTAGTTATCTTGGTTTTTTTTTCGTATCTGTTCACTATTTATTATTTGCGGATGATGAGTAGGCACCTTTCCATTACTCTTTGACATATCGAAATTTTTGTCCGGATTTTATTGGTGAGGATCCACGTTTGGCAAGCATAGGTGAGAGAAGGTAGAATACATGTTTCCTTAACAATATTTAAGATGTAATTCTTTTCATGCGAAACTTTTTTGTAGGATAAAACCTTAAGTATTCATTTAAAAATCTTCTATACTATTACAGAAGATTTTTAAATTAATTGATTTGACATGAATAATTAATGACATAATAAAATTATTGACATCACTAAATATTCGCATGCCATTAAATGGCAAATACAGTGGAACTAATTTAATGTAACCTGTATATGGCAAATAAATTAATTTGAATTATTTCTTTGTGAGCCCTGTATTTGTTCCAGGTATTAGTGTAATAATAAAGTAATAAATGTTAAATCAATATAGTATTTTACGTATTATCGTGCTAAATTTCTGTAATCATATTCTATTCATGTACTCATTAAAAAAATGAAATGATACGAGGTGTGTTCAAAAAGTATCGCGAATTTTGAATTTTCGCGGGTTACGTATATTCGAATTTCGAATTTTTAGTGGCGTCATGTTGGTACTCATGTCTCTCACTTATGCCGACAAGCTCAGCCATTTTGAATGTTCATTTAATTGTTGACAACTGCTTTGCTTGCACGTGTTTTGGATCGTCTTCGATTTTTACCTATTCAAAAAAATGGATCAAAGAACCTGTATCAAATTTTGTGTGAAAAACGAAATTAAGTGCGCGGATGCATTCCGAATGTTGACTGTGGCATACGGAGAAGCTACCTTGGACCGAAGCAACGTTTATCGGTGGTACAAAATGTTCTCAGAAGGCCGAGAAGATGTGAACGACGAAGAGCGTTCCGGACGCCCGAGCACTTCAACAACAGACGAAAAAATTAATGAAGTGGAGAAAATGGTATTGGCCAATCGTCGAATCACCGTTAGAGAAGTTGCTGAGGACCTAAACATATCGATTGGCTCGTGCCATTCGATTTTTATCAATGATTTGGGCATGAGACGGGTCGCCGCGAAATTCGTACCAAAATTGCTCAATTGTGACCAAAAACAGCATCGCATGAACATTGCTAATGAGATGTTAAACTCTGTCCGCGACGACCCAAATTTGCTCCAGAGGGTCATAACTGGTGACGAATCGTGGGTTTATGGTTATGACGTGGAAACCAAAGCTCAATCATCTCAATGGAAGCTGCCGCACGAACCAAGACCGAAAAAAGCGCGCCAAGTTCGATCGAATGTGAAAGTTTTGCTGACAGTTTTCTTTGATTGCAGGGGCGTGGTGCATCATGAGTTCTTGCCACAGGGAAGAACGGTCAATAAGGAATATTACCTGCAAGTTATGCGCAATTTGCGCGAAGCAATCCGCCAGAAACGCCCGGATTTGTGGAAGAACAAAAATTGGCTTTTGCACCACGATAACGCCCCTGCTCACACATCGTTGCTTGTGCGCGACTTTTTGGCCAAAAACAACACACTAATGATGCCGCAGCCACCGTATTCCCCAGATCTGGCCCCCTGTGACTTTTTCTTGTTCCCTAAACTGAAGAGGCCCATGAAAGGACGACGTTACTCTTCTCTTGACGAGATAAAGACGGCATCGAAGGAGGAGCTGAACAAGATAAAAAAAAAAATGATTTTTTGAAGTGCTTCGAAGATTGGAAAAACCGTTGGCACAAGTGTATAATATCTCATGGGGATTACTTTGAAGGGGACAAAATAGATATTCATGAATAAATAAATAATTTTTGAAAAAACACAAAATTCGCGATACTTTTTGAACACACCTCGTATAACAAACATTTATATCCATATAAAATAATAGAGATGATTAGGTGAAGATGCTTAGGAATATTATACGTGTGTCATTATGTGATTCAATTGGAGCCTGTTGACATTCATTACTCTTTTTGTATACAATAAATTTTAAACTGCATTTTAAGCTTGTATTATGTAGAATAATTTTGTGTATAAAGTAAAATCGATTTTAGGTATTGCAGAAAATATCTTTTTCAACATTTCGTAGTATTTATATGTTAGTGTATATTTAATTATAGTTTTTAATATGTCATTGTTAGCAGGCAATGACCGTCATTCGAAAAAAAATCTTTGTTTGACTAGACCTTCTTTAGATAACATTTTGTAAATGTGTTTTGTGATAAAATAATACGTAAGTAAGTAAAGTAAGTAGCAGCCCTTTAACGTCCCACTGCTGGGCACAGGCCTCCTCATTCCGAGGAGCAAGGGTTTTTGGAGCATAGACCCACCACGCTGCTCCACTGCGTATTGGTATAGTACACAACTGCACTCTCTGTTCCTTCACTCTCGTAGTCCGATATGACGGGAGTCCGACACTCGCGGCGAGAGATCAGGCGCAGTACCGACGGCTTAACGTGCTCTCCGAGGGTGGATCACACCGCCAACTTCCCAACTTCGGGCAAATATTTAGAAAATCTTAATAGAAAACTCAATATTGATTTTTGAATTGGCCCGACGCGGGAATCGAACCCAGGACCTCATGTCTGTAGTCGAACATGCTAACCACTAGACAAATGAGGCAGTTAATACGTACACAGAAGTAATTGCGGGGTATATACATAGATCAGTAATTTTTTTTATTCTCCGCCACCTCTTATGAATCAAACCTCTAAATGATTAACGAAAGTTGCAGTAACTTCAGCCGGGCCAATAAACTGTAAGCTCCGTTATTCGGGAGATCACGCGATTCCCTTATGTTTACAATCTTGTCGTTTACTTTAACATTTTACCTTCCCCCTCTGTATTTCACATCTTTCAACTGGATAGTTAAATAGACAATACCGATAGATAAATTCGTAGAGTTACTATAACTATTTTCGAATCTCTGCATTTGCTGTTAGAAAGGTACACTGATGTTTAAACTGCTCAAACTGCATACTGTTATGGGGTAAGGCGGCGGACATTGAAACTATATTTATATTACAAAAAAAGCAATACGTCCCATATATCAATTAGGATCTCGCATTTCCTTAAGAGAAAAAATCAAAGAAACATCAATTCTCACAGTACCGTCGCAATAAATATTGAATAACATTTTGTATATCCGTGATAACGTTCATTTATACAGCAAAAGGGGCGAAACACACAATTTTAATATATGAAATAAAAACAAACTTGTAATATATTTTAGAATGAAGAAGGTTCAGAAATCATTTGTCAGGGTGAGCATACGCATTTTTAATAAGATATTCAAATCACTTTTGTTTTTGCCTCCACATAGTTTTAAGAAATATGTTATAACTGAAGGCATATTATAATATTGAAGATTATTTAAGCGATAATAATGTTTGAACTTGATTCCAGTTGCACTTGAAAGCTAAACACATTGTAACCTACGAAAACTATACTGAATGGAGTAACCGTTGAGTTTCTTCCCGGTTTCTTCCCAGCGGAATTAACTTTCAGAACCGGTGGTAGATGTATTGCCAACGGACAGTCTACTGAGGATTCAAAACGGCTTTTTGAGCCTACTTGAATAAAGAGTATTTTAATTAAATTAAGGACTTATGGAATTCCATAAGTGTGAAAAGATTATACTATTATGTATTTCAGAACTAATTTAAAAAAGGACAAGCCATAAAAGTATAGCCGAATAGAAGAGACATCTTGTATAAGCAATTATTATCTATCTATATATATATATGTATGTATAAACCAATTACTGTTAGTTAGTCTCGCTAAAACTCTGGAATAGCTGGACAGCTTTGGATAATTTTGGTTTTGAATTATTTGTGTAAGTCCAGGGAAGGTTTAAAAGATGAGTAAATAAGAAAAACATGCCTGCAATATAATAAAAACAATGATATTGCTTTCACTTAGAAACTATTTCTACTTGTCAAATATATGATGTTCGTCCCCTCGTTTAGAAATCAATGAAATATAAAAGTCGTGCAGAAATCAAGTAAAATTGAAGGTTTTTTCTATATCTTTGGTTTTGAATGTCAAACATTTCATATTCGTCCCGTTGTTCAGAAGTAAAATTAAATTTAAAAGAAAACATGACATTTGACATTGACAACCAATAATTCGTGATCGCAACTATAATACTTTTTGGGCTTTGGCGGGAATTTAGGCGTAAAGTTCACGTTTCTTTTGCTTACGATTTCTTTTTCTTCGGGTTTAATTTTAACAAAATTTTTTGCTATTTGAAACATTCTACAAACAGCTAGTTGAAAAATTCTGCAATTATCACTCAGCTTTTTTATTTATTACTTCTGAGGCGGTACAAAATTTGCCGAATCTGTTAGTCGTTAATATAATTAATATTTTAGGTCTTCTGAGTCTTTATAGCAAAAATAACTTTCCTATCCTTAAGCTTAAAGATAGGAAAGTTATCCAATTTTACTTAATAATACTTGATATATAGTTCATTCTTTGTTGTTTGCGATAGCATATAAACGAATAACTTTAAGAAAATATTGTTTATTCATATGGGCATTATGGTCTTTTGAATTGTCGTCTTAAAAAAATTGCCAACTATTAAGAAATCGCCCGGTTTATTCTCAATATTACTATTAGTTACTCTTTTTCTAATTAAAAGGAAAGTATTTCGAGTCTGTATTGTAATGAACAAGCAAATACCTTACTATTGAAAAGTCCTCTCACCAAAACTTCAGATTTAAATTGTCACAATGATGGGCTATATCATATATCTACAATAAATTATATATTCTTATGGTTTTATTTCCTGTTATTTATATTCGCAGTCCAAATGTTGGTATCACTGGATCAGCATACACGTACGCCTCATTTGGAGGACTTCTTCTGGACTGGATCAGGCGATGGGCCTCCTCCTCCTAATTTATCAGTTCCATTGCCATCTCCAACTGCTCCTGTGGTACGCACTACTACTGTACTGGCAACAGTTTATCTGGATGCATATCCACCACAGGTCGGTTCAAAAATTAGGACATTCCAAATATTTTTATATAAAAAGGGTTTTATTCTTTATTGGAACCTAATCACAGAATATTAATACAGGCGGTGACAGATAAGTCTAGTGGAGAGTGCATTCTTAATTGTGAAGCTACTCCAGATAGCTTGGAGCCTGAAATTCCTGAAGATAGACGTTATTGGCTTCTTACTGTCATACAAGGTTCTACTCCTGATAGCCTACAGCTAAGACTTGCTAGATTATATCAAAAGGCATTCTTAAGGTAGGAGTGAAGTATAATGTATCTAGTTACGAAATATTCTTCGAATTTATTAAATATCTTTATATATTTCAGACAGCAAGAGCGACATCTGGGTATAATAAAGTCTTTAGACGCACCCATCCCAAGGAAGAAACATGATGTACATTCTTTCGTAATTAATAAAGATAATGTATTTAATAATATTGACATTAACACTGCCCAAACTCCGCAAAAAATGTTTAACAATCAATCTATTGTTAATTTAGATGATTTATCAGTTGGGACCGAACTGCCAACTACTGAAAATTTGTCGGCCATAGACGCTATAAACAAAACTTATTTAGATATGTTTCCAAGAAATGATCATGATGATTCATCAAAAAAATCGGCAAAAGTGACAAAAATAAAGGACGTAGAGACGTGGATACTGGTTACACCAACTATTGTGGTGCATAAAAGGGATGTAAATGAAGTGATACAAAATACCAAAGAAGACATTATAGATCTGCCGCTAGAAGAAGATACTAATAATGAAACTATCTTATTTAAAAGAGAGATCATCAAACCTGATCAACAGCCTCCTGTTCACGTTCATATACAAAATATAACAGAGGTAAAAAGGGAACAGTTAGATTTTTAAATTTATAGTATAAAGATTCTATCTAGCAATATGAGTTTGTGTATTTTTCAGTCGACAGAGGGTAGTGTTCAAATTGTATATGTCGTGCTAGTCGGTGGTAGAGCAGTACCAGCTGCCGTTGCAGCGAGAGATATGCGATTAGTTAGAGATGCTGAAGTAGCCAAAGAACTTGGTGCTGTTGTAACTACTAAAGCCGAGCGTGAGTGTCAATTTCTTATTAATAAACTTGTTGTCATTATAGTACGAAAAGGCAAACATTATAAAGGCTTTTATAGCACATTTGAATCGTGAAATACAGCCGCATTTTTTCATCTTATTTCCAATGTAAAACTGATGATATTAAAGAGCTATTATAATCTACTTTCTTAATTGCATTCTGTGCTACCATTTTCTGCGTTTCTCTAATATCAAATTGCTGAAATGTGTGATGTCGCCGCTTCATCCGATGGACTTCTACTGTTGGACTTATGTCTTACCTAATGATGCCTTTAAGACCCGATCTAGCGCCCCCTCTTTATACTTTGTACTCTTTATGAAGGATCTGCCTGCACTGCGTTGTCCTGTGCTGGATCCCAAAGTCCATTGATTCGTCGGACTATGTGCCCCACTCATTGACGCTTCATCTGTGCGATTCGAAGGGAAATGAGGCGATCCATAGATTAATACAAGACACCGACTTTGTTTCGACTACAAATCGCCTCACTTCTGATTTGTGTACGTAAATAAATTTGGACCATAACTATCTCCATCGCCAGCTAAGTGACTTTGAGCTTTCGAATAAAGCATATAGCGACGATGTATCCGATCCGTAAGTAGTCACTGGTAACACGAACTAATCAAAGACAGGCCCTTTTCGTCCAATATCCATCAGGCCATGAAAAAATGTATGTGACGTATTCTAATAATGGTTATGGCAAATATATTCTAGTATTAACAAGTACTGCAGACATCTGGAGGAGTCCGACATGACTAATTACTATCCAATAGCAAAATAATGACCATTTGGTCTTTATAGAAACCATCACGCTTTTTAGAAAACCATTAAAATCTTAAATAATCTTTTATGAGGTTAGCGAGTTACTATTTTAGACAGATAAGGTCACAGTCAATTTAAAAACTGTACACTATGGGAAAAAACAAAATTATTTAATAATCTGGGTCCTAATCAACATTGCTAGCAGCTTACCTGAAAGCAGCGGAAGGTTTAGAAGGTGAAGCTGGTTCAACTGGGATCCATGGAACCGAGCTATGGGCTTTGGCAGTTGGTTCAACCGTTGCTATTCTGATATTACTTGTTCTCCTGGCTCTATTATGTTTCGCTCATAGGTAAGTGTTTGCGGATGAGTGAAAATAACATTAGTTTCAATAGATTAATTTTTGGTATAATTATGCAATATTTTAATAGTATCTGCTACGGTATCTTTATTTTACTTACTTTTTATTGTTACTGTTTGTAACTGATGTTTGTGTTTCATAACATTCGGTTTCGTGTCGTTCTTGTCTTGTGCTTTTATGATAAACAATATAAATTAAATTTAAAATCCATATCAAAATTAAGTCACGTTAATTTTATAAACATTTATACAGCCACAGTCCACTGTTGTAAATTTTTTGGTTATAAGTGTAATATTTAAATTAACAGTTACTATCAATCAAGAGAATGGAAAAAAGGCAAACTTAAAGTTACTGAAATCACTTTTTTGAATCTAAGCAATGAAAGTGAAATAAAACACAATCAGCGTTATTTTTTACGGTTATACAGTTATACACATTTAAGAAACATATTGTTTTCCTACATAAAGATGATATAAATATGCAAATTTGCATTTTATATACATTTAACTCATAAATTTTGTTGGTAGAAAGAAAAGTATGAAATCGGCAGCATCATTACGTGCGTATAGGAACGAGCTGATGAGGGAAGCAGAACGAAATCAAATGAAGCAAATTAATGAAGACAAAGATTCTAAGGTAAATGTATTTCTCCAATAAGAATAAAGACTGTAAATGTCATTGCAGATTAGTATTTTAAATTAGCGATATCTTTACAGTTAATAAGTGTAGTATCTCCGAGTAGAACAAGACCTAGCAGTGTGTTGCTGCCTATTTACAGGACAGGAAGTGCTTCAGGGTAAGTTAATTTACATAGTTAAGATTTCCTTTTTTCGAGTATGAATAAAATAATGACAAAAATTGGATGTGGCTGTGTTATAGACACGGTCGTTACTCAACGGCACTTCCCCATCCGCCACGCGCGATGTGTTATAGTCCTTAGTTAGCGTAATCAACTCTTTGCTCCTTTAATTATCCAGTGGTGTAATTGAATTTCAGATAGAGCTGATAGATATGTAGCTACAACACTAAACCGTATCCTCCGATTTTGTTATCATTCGTTGTTTTCATTGCCTCCCTATGGCTGCGATTTTAAAGACGTATTCACTACGAAAACTTATGATTTTTACAACTTTTAATAGCCGAAATCTTGATAAACAAATAAGTAAATTAGCACTCAATAGCAACTATTATATTTCTGCTTCGTAAATGCCGCTATCTCGCCTCCCACTTCACCTGTCGCATATCATTGAGGACCCATAAAGTAACGTCAACATATTACGCCTCATTCCCATGGGGCAGGTAGGCAGAGACCACGTCCTTCCACTTGCCACGATTCTTGCATATCTCCTTCGCTTCTTTCATTCTCATTAAACCTTTCATACAAGTTCGTCGGTTTAGAATACTCTCGACCTGGCCCTTATTTAAAATGTCCTGGATTTGGTTCAGGAGCATTCGCCTCAGTCTTCCCCTTCCAACTTTCCCGTTCACTCTTGACTCATAAATCCTTTTAGTCTGTCTACTTTCATTCATTAAGTGCCCAAACCATCTAATCATACCTTTTTTAATTTTAGTCACTACATCTTCTGTTAAACCACAATGTTCTCTTATCACACTATTTCTTACTTTGTCACTCAGTTTAAATCCAATCATACTTCTCAACGCTCTCATCTCTACCGCATTAATTTTACTTTTGTGATTCTTCTGTCATACCCAACTTTCATTACCATACAAAAGTGGTGGCATCAACAGCACAGCCAGTCTGGCCCTTCCAACGTCAACAATACAACTAAATTCGTGTCTCTGTTATTAGTTTGATTTGTTTTTTCTCTTGTTATATATTAATAATAGAGACCGTTGCAATGGTATTCCTCAAATAAAAAAGGCCTGAAAACAACTTAGTTGGATACTATACATTCTATCTATAAGAATGTCTTATTTATGACCATATTTATCTTACTATTCTTGTTTCTAATGTTATTTAAATTTGAACTGTATCTTTGAATAATATAACATATATTCACTTGAATTAATAAGCACATTAATTACTATATCTATATTCATATAAATTAATATTCCTAATAATGCAATATAAAAAATCTATGATCGAGTGGTGAGGAATGAGCTGTGGTCAACGTTATCTACGTTTTGGGTGAGCGATAATCTGATTCAAGCATTGAAGTCTCTCTATGAGGATTCTAGTGCTTGTGTCAGAATAAACGCGGCATACACGGAGTGGTTTCCTGTCGAAAGAGGTGTTCGGCAGGGATGTGTTGCGTCACCATGGCTGTTCAACCTATTCATGGATGTAGATGTACAACTGTTTGACAGATTTAAAATAAAGTATGTGTGGGTTAAGAATGAATGAATTACTCATCAAATATTTACTTTACGCTGATGATCAAGTAATACTTGCGTCATCCGCTAATGAGCTACAGGAGATGGTAAATATTATGAATAAAGCTTTTAAAGGGAAAGGAATGAAAGTGCATGTAAACAAAACGAAAGGTATACTTTTTGAAAGAGATGTAGTGATCTATGATGAATGGCAATATTTTGATAGATGGGAAACAAGTGGAAGAGGTGAAAGAATTTGTATACTTGGGATCTAAATTTACAAAATATAGAACATGTAAAAGTGATAGTGAAAGAAGAGTGAATGCTGGGGATATGGTAAATGGTGCTCTGCATGCCTTAATGAAAAGCCAGATGGTGTCTCAAAGGGCCAGACTTTTTGTGTATGCAGGAGTGTTGGTGCCAACACTTATGTATGGTAGTAAAAGTTGGGTATGGCAGAAGAATCGCATAAGTAGTATAGAAGGAGTAAGAAATAGTGTGATAAGAGAATGTTGTGGTATAAAAGAAGACGTAGGGACTAAAATTGAGAAAGTATGCTTAGATGGTTTGGGCATGTAGAGAGAATGAATGGAAGGAGAGTGACAAAAAGGATTTATGAATCAAGAGTGAATGCGAAAGTTGGAAGGGGACGGCCAAGGCGAACGTTCCTGGACCAAATCCAGGACATTTTAAATAAGGGCCAGGTTAAAAGTACTCTAAACCGACGAACTTGTATGAAAAGTTTAATGAGAATGAAAAAAGCGAAGGAGATATGCAAGGATCGTGTCAAGTGGAAGGACGTTTTCTTTGCCTACACCTATGGGAAAGAGGCGTGATGCTGTGTATGTCAAAAGCAATGAGCATATTGTCGACAACTCTACTCGTATGGTGTAACATGTAGGTGAGCATTCTCGCCTTTACAATCAGCGGTATGCTTTTCAGATCGTCAACTACATCTTCTGGTGTATCAGAAGTGGCAGCCGCTCTGCGCAGAAGGCAAAAGAAACCACATGCCCTAAGAATGCCTCAGAAAAAGCGAGGTTTCATTTTACGGATATTTTATTAAATATAACATTCGTTGATTGTTTCTAAGCTCCTTCTATTCTCCAGTCCCTGCAGTGACATGTTAATACTATACACATTGCTCAAACAATTAAACCATGATTTGATCAAACCTTAGATTTTATAATGGTTGTGCTTAAATTTATTATATAGTGGATCGATTAAAAAATATATAAGCCGTATATAGAAATAATGTTTATCAATTATTAAAATACACTTTTTGGGGATTTATTTCTTAAAAATATTATAATCTAAATACAGATCTTCGCGTTCTCGGCGCTCATTTAATCGAACAGTAAAATTACTGATGACGGCTCGGCATGTGGGCCCAGATTTAAGATAAGGCAGGCACCAGGAAGATGTCTAACATCTCCACATAATGCTATGAATTCACTGTAACTGCACATCCCTTTCGTCTTCAAAAAAGTAAGGGCCAATATATCCTTATGCCAACATCGCAGACCATACGGTCACTTTATGCGAATGTAGGGATTTCTGATGTTTGAGTTTCGGTTTCGTTGCACTCCATAGCGACTAAATTCTCAAGAGCCAGGCTACTGATTGACATAACCCCCGCGCCCCTTGGATACGTTGCGTTCACGCAGTAAGCTAAATAAATATATTTTTTTTATGAGACACCTAATACTAAATTTAATTTAAAATCAATTGCTGTTCGTTAGTTTCTGTAAAACTCGAGAGCAGCTGGTCTCAGTTGGCTAGTTTTGGTTGTAAATTATGATTGGTATTCCAGGGAAGGTTGAAGAGCTGTGTAAGTATATAAAAAATACTTGGAATATTGCAAAAACAACAATTTTGCTTTCTTTTAGAAACGAATTGTTTTTGTTCCGGTTTAATTTTAAACACATTTTTTACTAAAGTTGAAACATTCTGTATTTATCATTTTATTTTTCGATTCAGAGACGGTACGAAGTTTGCCAGGTCAGTTTAGTCTTACATAAATGCATAGCTTAACTGTTATTACGTATATACAATTGATATGTACAAAATGCTATATTATTACCTATAAAAATTAAAATACGACGTAAATTACTTTTTCTATATAAGTTCATCCATGTCTTACAGTGGGTACAACAGACAGTCTTCTAGAAGCAGCTGGATTGGACAGTTCGGACAGTGGACAGCCTTCGCCTATAGTACCTGCAACACCTACATCATACCTCTCTATGCCATCAGTTAATGCTTTCCCAAGGTGTGTACCAGATTTCGCGAATGCCACTACCTCGCCTCTCACTTGACGTATCAAATATTTCAGCATATTGTAATAGTTACTTATTTAAATGCACTTTGCATATTTTTAAGAAGTATATCAGACCCAGTCCAGGAGATAACGTTTAGTCATTTAACTTTCTTTTTTGTGTCCATTAATATAGTTCTGCTTCGTGTATGTTGTTTATGTAAATTACTGTCTTAGACTCTTTCTAGAAAACTATTTTGGACTTTTTCTAGATTGCTATCTTACTCTTTCTAGATTATCATCATAGGTTTCTCTATATCACCATCTAAGACTCTTTCTAGATTACTATCTTACACTTTTTCTAAATTACTATCTTACACTCATTCTAGATAACTATTTTAGACTCTTTCTATATTACCATCTTTGACTCTTTCTCGATAACTATCTTACTCTTTCTAGATTACTATCTTACACTCTATCTACACTACTATCTTAGACTCTTTCTATATTAACATATCAAACTCTTTCTCGATAACTATCTTACTCTTTCTAGATAACTATTTTAGACTCTTTCTATATTACCATCTCAGACTTTTTCTCGATAACTATCTTGATCTCTTTCTAGATAACTATTTAACTCTTTCTAGATTACTATCTTACACTCTTTCTAGATAACTATTTTAGACTCTTTCTAAATAACTATTTTAGACTCTTTCAATATTAACATCTCAACTAATTTGAATTGAAATATATTAAACTAATATGATATAGTAATGATGACGATTACAAAAAAAAAACAAAACACCCGACTGAGTTTGTTGTGGGCTCTTCTCGGATCGGGGCGCGAAGGAACCCTCGTAACTTTAGATTTTAAGTCGTTCTGGAGTATCATCATCAGACGTACATTAGAATTAGAGTGTGGAAAGGAAAAGAAAAAAAAAAAATTTGACGATTCAAAAGTGCTGTAATATGCCTACTTGAATAAAGATATTTTGATTTGAAACTCTTTCTAGATTATCATCTTAGACTGACCCATGTATATGTTAGCAATAAATAAAAATATAGTGCTTCTTCGTTTCTATTAAAATATGTTTCGTTTAACAAATAAATACGACTTAAATATAATACATAGATTTATTTTTAATTAAGATTTCTATTTTAGGGGTAACATAGTAGAACCTCTATCCAAAATCCTAGAACCAGTGTCAGTGAGACATTTAGACATTGACTCATCCCCAACGAGTCCCAAACCTATTAATAGTAAAGTTGGGAGTAAAGATGTTGTACCTCGGAGACAGATGCCATCACAATTGGTCCGATTGGGAAGTATAGACAAGGACCCTGGCGTAATAGGTCCTTTGGTGTGGGATCTGCACTGCCAGAGGATAAAGGATGGTATATGACCAATCATTATATACTTTTAGCTTAGATTTTTTTAACTATTCAATGGATTTTAATGCAGTTTTCATTAATAATAATAAACACTCACACTATGTTGTGTTGAAACCATAAAAGATAAATTTCCTCTTTTTGGGTTAGCATGCTCCCACCTTAGATTTTATCATCACTTACCACCAGTTAGAGGATAAAAATGAAGCTATATATGTTTCTAGTGTCCAAACCACCCAGTCCGGCAAAGTCTACAGCCTCAATACGCAAAGAACCCGGGTCTTCTCGGATGAGACAAAGATTCAATGAGCTGATGGATGATGCATTTACGTTATTCGGCAGTGCTGCCTCCAGCAGCAACTCACATGACACATTCACCATTGACAAACAAGACAGTAAAGACAGTATGGACCAAAAGAATCGTAAGTATTCCGTTAAGCTATTAAAAATATTTGTAACATTTTTACTAAGCAACGATTATTAAAATTACTCAACTTTGTTACTCAACTCCAAATTACAATATATTATTTTTATAATAATAAGTCATAGTAATAATATTGAAATGCGTGTCAAAAATACGTTTATTAAGCAAAGATTATTAAAATTACTCAAGTTTTGTTGGTCAGTTTACAAATAATCAATTTTTATTTGGAAATAGAAGTAAATGTTTTATATGAAAAATTCTCTTTATGTACTATAAATTTTGGTAATTTAAATTACCATTCATAAAAATAGATTTACTAAGCAATGATTATTGAAATTACTCAATTGTTCAATTTATAAATTCACTACACTTTTTAGCAATATAAGTTATGGTAATAATATTTTAATGTATTGTAAATTCGTGCAAATGTCAGATATGTTTGGTAAATTCTTGCAATTTATTACTAATGTTGGTAATTTAAATAACACTATCTGGAATGTGTTATATTTATATATATTTTCCCTTTGCCGCCTCATTGATCTAGTGGTTAGCATGTTCGACTACAGACATGAGGTCCTGAGTCGGGCCAATTCGAAATCGATATTTAGTTTTCTATTAAGATTTTCTCAATATCTGCCCGAAGTTGGGAAAAATTGGAGGTGTGATCCACCCTCGTGCCTCTGAGAGAACGTTAAGCGGTCGGTCTGTCTGTCTGTCGGCCTGATCTCTATCCGGTCATGTCGGATTGCCGTCACGTCAGACTATGAGAGCGAAGGAATAGAGGGGAAGGAACTCTTGTTGAACTCTCGTGGGACGTTAATAGGCTGCTACTTACCTTATATATTTCTTCCTAAACAATGATTAATAAAATTACTCAACTTTGTTACCCAATTTAAAATTGCAGTGTTTTTTGTAATATACATTTTTGTTATTAAGCAATGATTAATTATTAAAATTACTCAATTTCTTATTATATAAAGTTGTTCAGAGTTTTTTTGTACAAATCAGACACGTCCGATATATTTACGAATTCAATTATAAATATATAAATGTAAAGTGCCCCTAAAGATCTTTTCATTTAAAAAAATAATTATTACAGTATAACTTTTCTCCCATGGTGAAATGCGTGTCGCATCAGCTAACAGTAATCATGTATTATAATTATAATTAAAAAGAAACCCCTTGCATCGTGGTTTCATAAAACCGCACTATGTTTTTGAAGTTAAACTTCTTTAGCTACTTTTAGTCTCGGGGCCTCAATGTTTACAAAAGAAAACACTATACTTACTAGAAACTTAGTTTACTAAATGACACATCTTTGACAGTTTACTAGAGTCACTTTATTCCGCGATTCGTGAGGACTGCCAAAAAATATCTATCGGCAACAATATGGTCAGGACCTTAGCCTCATCACTAGTCCAGACCGGCAAGCAGACACCAGGTCCGTAGTCTTAGGCAGTAATTACACTAATTACCGGAACGATTTATTGTTTGAAGTAGAGCTACGGTTTTTTTAGCAATATATCGCTGACTGATTGTTTACATCTTCACTGGCATAGCAGTCGATAGTTGCAGGTCAGCGTTATTAAAATAGAATTTAGGGAAGAAATAATACGCTTTATTTGGGGAGTAAGCTGGTGAATGTATGTCGATCGTGTTACGAACGAAAGTTGAGAGGGAGATATAAGTTAATGATATTCGATAGAAAGAGACAGAGATGCGACTAATACAAGACTAATACGATAAGTAAAATGTTTTACTTCAATGGGGTGGTCTAAAGCACACTCGTTATTTTATATATTTTATTATTAAAATTACAGAGCCTGTAACACAAGCTCGTAACGACAACGTTCGCCTCCCGGGATCCCCTTACACAGCTCTTCATGTAGTCAGGGGACGTTCAGCAGGGCCGGGGTATGTATTAATTACCAATAGCTGTCTACGAATTCGTTTGAACTCTAAATAATCTATTCTTTAATGGTAAGTAGCCAAACAGGAAGCCATTACCATTTTACGTTAAATTTACAGTTTCTTGCAGGTATATTTTACCTTCCAAACCGGTGGTAGATTCATCACAAACAGGAAGAGCTTTTGCCTTGATTTTAATTGCCTTTAACTGCACACTATTGCCTTTTATGAGACACATCTCGCTTCAGTCGTTACTATTGTGCGATTATGATGACTACGTTGCATAAAAAATTTCATAACCTGGTGGTAGATTCCTCACTAACAGACGCACTTGACGATTCGTGAGAGCATTTTCAAGCATTGTTCAATAAACAATATTTTTGCTTTGATTTAAATTTTTACATTAGTCCGATCTCAGTGTCTTTTACGAGAACGTTACTCGTATCAGTCGTAACTATTGTGCGATTAAGAGAATTAGTTTGCATATTAATCTTTTAAGCGTGATATGGAACTTGATAACCCGGTGATAGATTCGTTACCAACAGACAGACAAAATAATTCGTAAGAGCTTTTTAGACATATTTCAATAAAGTACATTTTGGTTTTGTTTTTAATATTAGTGCGGTCGCTCGTACATTGATGCATTTTACGAGATGCGATTCTCGTTTCAGTCGTTACTATTGTGCGACTGAAGGGGAATAAGGAATAACTTTGATTTTGAATACTAGATATAAATAGTAACTGAGGCTTTTTCATTTTTGAAATAAATAATTAAAACCAACTTAATCTTTTTATAGAAAATAAGTTTCACTATGAAACTTTGATTTTTGTAATATTATATATTGTAGGAGAGGTAATTCAGCTGTTGAAGGTAACATTGGCCGTCCAAGGACAGCATTGCTGAGGGGAAATGGGGGGGAGAGACGCGTGCCTCCCACTCCTGCGTGGCCGTCAGCACCATCACATGTATGTATATCTAATTTTTTTTAAATCGACTAGCCTTTTACAGTTTTGTTAAATCTGAAAATCTAGATATACCGGGCTTTATTACAAAAAGTGGTCCAAACCAAAACTAGTTCGCGATTTAAATTTAGATCTTCGCTATCATTACATGGGTCGGCAACCTTTTCTTACAGAAGGGTCAAATATGTTATGACGATATTGGTGCGGACGACATTTTATCTAATAAGCACAATTTATTTTATTAAAACTAATTTTTTCTTTTTTATATTTTTACATCGTTATTCTTATTAATACGCCTGAGAGCGGTACCGTAGTGACTTATGTCCCGCAGGTTGACAAACCCTGGTCAAAAATAAGTTTTCTTATTTATTTCTTCGCAGAGTAGATTTATTTGGGAGTCGTTATTTCTTATTAGGTTATTTTAAGGTCATGTAATTACTGGACAGGCATCCTGAAGATTTAAGTGAGCCGCAGGTTGGCAAACCCTGGCCTAAAATACGTTTTCTTCACAGAGTAGATTTATTTGGGGTCATTGTTTCTTATTAGGTCATGTGTTTACTGGGCTGGTATGTTAAAAATGTAACTTTTATGATTATAAGCACACTAAAGCGAGAAAAATAAAATGACTATATCGTGAATCATATCTGTCGTCAGATTGATGACCTTTGAAGTCCAGGTAATATTAAGGTCGTACCATTACCGAGTAGTTTGATCATTATAACCAGATTAATCCGCAGCTATAATGTATAATGTTTATTCTAGCGGTATCCAGCACCCATAGTCAATCCAGCATTTATCACCGCTGAAGGTAGACTGCCCCCAGACGACCCAGCTCTCCCCCTAATATCAGCTATAAAGAGCGAAATACAACGTGTAAGAGACAACGCTAAAAAGTCGACGAATTAGAATTATTTTCCGTCAAAATTGTTAATAAATCGAATTTAAATATGTAGCTGACTCACGGCTTAGGTACTGTTTTTCAACTATGACTTCTGTCTCTGAATTGTACTTTTTTAACTTTCTGGTAACGCAGACGAATTTAAAAGGTTCAACAAGTCTTTAATAAAATTAGTCCTGTAACAGAATAATTATGTTATTTATGAATATTATTGATTGTTAAATGAAAACGTTATTTGTGAAATTATTTTGATATTAACAAATAATAGAATTGAAACTTCATTAGGCGAAAATGTGCAACGTTTTTGTGCTAATTCGATTGAACGTTATGTATTTTTAATATTTACAAATAATATACGGCATTTTAATTCACGGCTCGTCATTTTAATTAATAAACAAAATTTAATTAATAATTTGTAATATTGACAAAAAACACGTGACAATTTTTTACAAGTCGTCATTTTCAATGTGTTATGACAATTAAATTCCTGACATATCTTCCTTTTCCCTCCCTCTAAGTCTCAGAAATCTTTAGATTTATATAAACAAACAAGACTAAAAGATTTTTGTTTCAAAGAAGTTCCACTTCTGACATGTGTACTTTGTAAGTACGCACTTTTAAGTTTTATCTGTCATATTGTAGTAAATTGTTTTTAACATACATACATACATCATCAGGCCACATTCCCAAAGGGGTAAGCAGAGACAACGTCCTTCCACTTTCCATGATCCTTGCATATCTCCTTCGCTTCTTTCATTCTCATTAAACCTTTCATACAAGTTCGTCGGTTAAGAGTACTTTTGGCCTGACCCTTATTTAAAATGTCATGGATTTGGTCTAGGAACGTTCGCCTTCCTTTTAGTCACGTCTCCTTTCATTCATTCTCTACGTGCCCAAACCATCTAAGCACACCTTTCTCGATTTTAGTCACTACGTCACTATTTCTTACTCTGTCACTCAGTTTTAATCCATACTTCTCAACGCTCTCATCTCTACCGCACTTGCGATTCTTTACCCAATTTTCACTACCATAGATAAGTGTTGGCACCATAATAAATTTGTAAATGTAAATTTGTTATTGTGTTGTAAGCGATATTATTTTCAGCCTGTAACCAATGGAACTAACTTTAAAAATTTTCAATATTTTACAAATTTTCATAAAGGGAAATAAACTGTAGTAATTTTTCGAAATTAAAACGTGACGTTGTGAGTATATGCCGAAAAATGGATATGGATCCGGTGAAAAATAAAAGGATTAAACGTAGGGTAGACAGATTTTTCCCCTGACAGCTTGACACAACCGCCTAAAGAAGTGGTTTATATCGTTGTATGTACCTATTAAAGCGATTTTAAATAATCTGTCGTATTTATCGGTTTAATATTTTGGATACTATGTTAGGAACATTATCGTAAAGTTTTCCTTAAAACAATATCTTGTGTATAAAATCTTATTGAAATCGCCTAAAATGATGTTGTGGCAACAAAATATTGTCATGTTTTTTTTTTAAATTAATTTTCGTATTATCACTATTCTTCGAAAGCGATATGTAAATTATAAGTGGTGTTAGTGAATTTATTATCATGTTTTCCGTTACTTCTGTTAATGATTAAGTTATAAATAAGAATCAATAGTTATTATATAATGACATAGCTTTAGTTTTATGATGTTTTAGAATAAAGTTTTTTAATTGATACAAAATATTTTATTTATTAACAAAATATGTATTGTAATTCTACAACAACTTAATTTTTACACAAAAGAGTATTGCTTTTCCTTAATAAGATTTCTTAAAGATTATATGTAAGATAAGTGGCAGCCTATTAACACAGATGGGCACAGGCCATTCAACCTCTGAGATAAAGTTTTTAGACTTTGGACCCACAAGCTTTACTGTAGGAAGGGTGGATACCTTAAAGCATATAAGTATTTATTAAATGTGATTTGTTGTGGTAAAAAAGATGTAGTGACTAAAATTGAGAAAGGTAAGTAAATGGGAAAGTTGAAAGGGGAAGACAAAGGCGAATGTTTCTGGATCAAATCCAGGACATTTTAAATGAGAGCCAGATCAAGAGTACTCTAATACCGATGAAATTGTATTAAAGGTTTAATGATAATGAAAGAAGCGCAGGAGATATGCAAGGATCGAGGCAAGTGGAATGACGTGGTTTCTGCCTACACTGGGAATGGGATGTGATGCTATCTATGCATGTTATTTGTGCCTACACAAAATCAGAACCTGCCATTCTTAAGCATCCACATATTCAGCGAATGTTAAGGTGATATCTTGAAATCAGAAAGCATAACATGGAACCTTCTATTGACAACAAAACTGCAATCACTAGAAACTGTGTTGGTTTATTATCTACCTATTATGGCTTCTACACAGCATCATATAGTATCACAATATTTTTGCTCGGCTGCACATCATTGCTTGTTGTGGCAAATAGTCATTATGGAGCCTATCCTACCAGTTCAGATGTGATCAATTTAGAAATGCACTTTCCTAAATTTTCCTTGCTTCAATCAAATCCAACACCTTGCACCAAAGAGGCAATCATAAATATTAATTAAAAACAGACAGTAATCTTGTGCAGTATATATATTTGTACTTTGCATTATAAAAACTACACAGAATATATTATAAAAAAATATTTACATTTTCTTATTCGCATCACCCCATAATTAGAAACTTCACTTACACAAGTATGATTTGTTTACAAAATTTTAACATAATTTTATACAGTTGCAACTTTTATTAACTGAGACCAGAGTAAAAACAGTTTAAGCCATACGTATTGTAAAGAAAAAATCTATTTGACATCAATTATCAAACTGTCAATGAGTTGAGCAATTGAGAAACTGTCATTGAGTCAATCAATTGGTAGACATACTGATTCTATTATTTATCAAACTACTATTAAGTTGATCAATTGTCAAACTTTCATTGAGTCGATCAATTGACATACTATTGCTGATTCTATAAATTGACAAATTTTCATTCAATTGTCAAACACTCGCTAAGGTTATTACATACAAACACTCAAAATCCGGAAAAAGTAGCTGTTTAGTAGGTTCAATGTATGATTTAATAGTAATTTAAATATGGTATCTTTTCTTTTCTCTTATCAACTTAAAAAGAAAAATTTAATTTGTTGCAAATATACATAAATTAAATGAATTGTAAGCTGTGATTTAAATGAATAATTATATTTTCATTAATGTTAACTAAATTAATTTAAAAATCATTGTAATATGACAAAAGTGAGATATTAAGAATTTAATAGTACAAAACCTAAACAATCCTATATTTAATTACTAGTTACTAAAAACCAAACAATCACACTATATAATTTGGTACAAATAAATAACAACAAACAAAACAAACGACACTTATATAACACAATATCTAGGTTATTAAAGTATTTTCCTTTACCATTCTTCAAACAATTGTTGGAGGTAAATTACCATACAAATGATCGAGGTAAATTACCATACAAATGATCTGGGGTCTTTTGGGTACCCCTGTTCGGATCACGCGTAATTTTTTTACACTTAGAGCTGCAAAGGATCGGTATTAAAAATGGCATTTCATATATTTCAGTTACTAACAAACCTTTCTCCATTTATCTCCATCACACAACATAATATATCACTATGTACACTGTATGTTTACACTACAGTTTTTGACACCACTGCACTCTTCTTTTTTTTTAATTATCACTGAATTATTCACTCAATATCACAGTCTATTATGTGCTATGTGGAAGTTAATGGCTGAGGTGCTAGTCTCCGCCATGCGTTTGAATTCTCTGGGATTTCATCATCCTGAAAATGCACAGAAAAAGAATTAAATTAAAGAATTCTTAGAAGCTCAACCTAAATGATTTGCTTGTTTATATCAGTTGTTATAAGACATTGTCAGAAGAGATTACCAACCTGAATAATTGTAATTGAAACAGTCTCTGGCTTAATATTTTCCATCAACTTCTGTTCTGTTGTCTGATTCTGCTCTAATTGCTCCATGTTCCTGGAATATCCAGATTATTTTATCATTAACATTCTTTGTATAATACATAGAAATCGGGTAATTTTCCTGCCATGCTTCCTTTGAATCATTCCTATTATACTATATTACTTATGAAGTTGGACAATATGTCAAATAAAGATTATCAAAGTTGGTACAGCATTGGATTCTTAAAAATACTGTTTGCATATATGATAAAATCCTATCTCATAAACAGGATATGATTGATGAGATAAGATGAATTGTAACTAAACATTAAACAACACCTCAAATAGTTTTATGGTGTACCGCAGGGAAGCCTAAAAGGGCCACTTCTTTTCCTTTTATATATCAATAACCTACATCTCAAGAAGTTATTAATTGTGTGCTGCAGGGAAAGCCTAATTCTCAAATCATCAAAATGTTCATAACAGGGAAGATTTCTAGGGCCACTTCTCTTCTTTTTAAACTCTCTCTTCTTTCTTTTTTATTAATATGGTTAATCGCAATTTCTTTTAAGCCTATGATTACGTTTAGTATGTTACAACAGTTATTGTTCTACTTAATGAATAATAACGCTTTGCAAGCATTTCTAAAATTTAAAATAAATTATAATTTGAATTTTTAAATCCATCCGCAATCCTCCTTCTTCATGTTTTCCTCAGATGTCTATTCCTCAAATATCAGTGGTAATCTTTTTTTTTTTTATTTATTAGGTTTACTAACGAGAACTTACACTGATACATACACATATTTTATAGCCTAGTTTTTATATAAATGTAGCTACCACTTAAAAGTAAACACAACATGAAGTAATAAAAAAAGTATAGCAAAAAGTAAACAAAGCAACAAAAATAGTATATAACCTAAATTAAAAATAACCTATAGTTAGCAGTATAGTACTACGAAACCTGGAAAGTGAATCAAAATTAACATCAATTACATTACTAACAGTGTTTAGTGTTTTACACAATCTGGGTTAGGGTGAGTTTGCACCGAGAATTGTTTTTAGTTTTCGAAAGACAATCCCCCTTTTGGGGGGCAAAGCGGTGTATTGGGCTTGCGTGGACAATAACTTAGGACACGGACATTAAGATTGCTTAAGAATATTTCTTAAGATAGGTTCTACAAATTTAATTTAATAATATAACTGATTAATAAGAGTTATTTTTATATTTGTAATATTAGAAATCCATAAATATAACATAGTAACAGATGTATCTTTTTCCTGTCAAAATATTACTTATTCAAGCTGGCTTGAAAAGCTGTTTTCGTTAGGAAAGTCGATTCCAACAAGAAACTCAGCAGTTACTTCTTTAAATACAGTTTAGTAGGTAACAAATACTTACTTTCTACTACCAGAGTTAAATCTACCGCCTTCACCTCTTATTCTGTTCATTGCGTGCCGGTGTCTCGATTCATGAAGATATTTCTGAAAGGACATATAATTTGCTATAAAGAAAGGTGGTCAATTAGGAGATTGATTTTGCAGTATCTTTTCATACTGCTGTTCTTTAACTATATAATTATTTTATGAATACTTTAGGCAGAGTGTGATATGTCACTCACAGGTCTTTCCTTGGGTATTTTTCCTTGTTCATGCAACTTTGCTCTAGCAGCTCGTCTTTTAAGTATTCTCTTGTACTGCCTGGCGTTAACATATAGCAGTGGCTCTTCATCAGAACCGGCTGTCGATGATGTGGCGCCCTCTGTTGAAGCTGCAGCCGCTGCAGCACTGCTATTACTGTTGACCATCTGAAAATATTAATAAAATACAGGTAAGCTGTTTAAAAATTGAAGAAATTGTTTAAACAATGACTAATGCATATAACTAATATGTAAATAGAATAATTATTTGTATAAGATAGCAGAAGTTCATTATTTATAAGTTATTGAAGTGAACCTTCTATAGGCACATGAGGGTGAAATTTTGATGGATGAAAGCGTCACGAAAATGTGCAGTGTTTTTTATAGTGGTAATTCGTTTGAAGGCTAGGTTGATTTAATATTTACAAATAACATGTGGCATTATAATTTGCCACTCATCGTTTAATAATATAATATACTCTTTTTCATAATATATAAAATAAAAATGTTTCATAAATTCTCTTTACTAAATATTAAATTCAAAAATAACATTTAAATTATAATTTCTAAGATTGACGAAAACACGTAGATTTTTATTTATTCACGTCATTTCAATAAATTATTTGTATCATATTATTTTAATTCCAATTAAATTATGAAATTATTAACATAATATTTTCCTTTTTCCCTTTCTCCAAGTCTCGGACATCTAAAGTTTTACATCTGTATGAATACAAACAAGACTCAAAAATTAGCTAGCCAAAGAAGTTTCACTTCTAACATGTTGACTTTGTACGCACGCACTTTAAATTTTTTCTGATTACAAACAGTATTTACGAAAAATACTTTATATGTGTGGGAAATAAATAAAGCTTATTTATTTTACAAAACTAATATTAAACAGATGATCAATGTCAGTTTTAATACTAATATCAGGTATGTAATTAATATCATATATATATATATAAGTATAGATATAATTATTGTCAGATACAGATAGTGGTTAGCATGTTTGACTACAGCCACGAGGTCCGTGATCTCTCTCCGTGAGTGTCTGATTCCCGTCACATCGGACTATGAGAGTGAAGGAATAGAGAGTTCATTTGTGTACTATGCAATCCTGGCAATCCGCAGTGGGTCAATGCTCTAAAAACCCTCGCTCCTTGCAGTGAGGAGGCCTGTACCCAAAAGTGGGACATTAATGGGCTGCTACTTACTTACTGTCAGATATGTATTGATGAGTTACTTAACTGATAATGTATATAATTAATATTAGGTATGTAATTCATATCAGACAGCCACAATAAAATCCTCAACTTCAACTTCAGAATCGCATAATATGCTGAATACCACTATAGGCCACGTTTATTAAAAGAACAACAACTTCACTGTTACAGCGCCATCTGTATGTCTCGTTACGGTAACAGTTGTAAAGCTAATATTTACCAAGATATATTTTACCCTTTCAATCAAAATATTCTTGAATCAAGAAAGAACAAGCTCTTTTGTATCGTGATGTCTGTTAATTGGCTTATTTTATAGAGATATATTCTCTTACCATGACAATATTTGGTTGGTTGACAATTTGCTGGGGTTGAACTGCACTACCAACACCTGCCACTTGTACTATATTGCCATTTAAATTGATGAGTGTGCCTGCAATTAAAAAATAATATAACAAATAAAAATATTTAGTCATACTATGTGTTATATACCCCTAAATGAGTTATTGTTCTTAGAAATAGTACTTAGATCTCTCTAAAAAATATAGACCAAGTTGAGAAACCAGTTAATAATCATATTTAGACTCTTTTGCAAAAAATCACGTTTTTATGAAATAGAATTTTTAGCAACATTGATTAATCTGTTTATTATTAAATGGACAGAGTCGCGGGTAACAGCTATAACTTATAACCTTATAGATAACATAATTTTGATATAGTGAAATTTTTAATAAAATTGATCAATAATGAATGTCAGTCAGTTAATCTACCAGTACAGTTATAGTCAAAGAACCCTGTAAACTCCTTATCAACTCAAATCCAAACACATTTTACATTTAAGTAATCTTAAACTATAATATGCCCTGAATATCTTATAAAGATACCAAAGAGCTATAAAATCCTACATGAATAAAAAAAATTAAATTTGGATTTGTAATAAAGTTACATATTTTTATCATTTCAACTAATTTATCAACCTATTTTTTTATCCAACCTATTTTTTTACGTTGAAAGTTTTTTATTACAAAAAGTTCATTTTTATTTGGAATATAACACAATATTTCTTCAATTGTTCCTACATACACACCTGGTTGATGAATAATCTGGTGTTGATCTATTTGTGGTTGTGGAGCACTGGCAGTGGGCTGATAGATGTATGTCTGTCCATCTGCTGTATGAACCAGCTGCATGGGCTGAACACTACCACTTGCTCCTACATTGAAAGCTTTGTTATATATATTTTTTAGGTTTAAACTTTTCCTTATTTTAATTAATTACCTTTTATACATTTTCTTTTACATATTATAGCTTAGTCTTAATAATTAGTGAAAACTTGGCTAATTTTTGTGTATTTAGTTGTAATGTAGTTCTTAAGGTATATAATAATTGTTCGTTTCCCAAATAGCTAAATAAATGTGTGGCTAAAGAATTTAAGAAATATAAGAAATATAAATAAATAAATTCAATTCACTTCTTAAACTCCTTATATAAAAAATCATTAATTTTTTTTATGAGGCTTCTATTCATGGTGCTGTTCTCATTTTGGTAAATAAGATTTTAAGTAATTCAGGAAATATTATTTAAAAAGAAACTGTATGCACATTAATGGACAATTACAACAAGATTTTACTCGTAAACATTCCATTAAACTATCGAAAGTTTGAACTATAGTAACAGTATACTAATAAGTGTTAAGAAAAAGTCCTCACCTTGAAGGCTGGACAATGGCAGAACTTGCAACTGTTGTAGTTGTTGACCACTTGGAGTTGCCACCTACAAATTTAATAAAGTGGTAATGACACTATTAAAACTATCCATACAATCTTCTCCTAGCCGAATTTCGGTCGTGATGACCAATCTCATGCATATATTAAATAAGCGTGGGAGATATTACAATGGGAACAATACTAGTACATGTGGAAACATTCAGTCTCCATTCCTTCACTCTCTTAGTAGGATGCAAGCAGCAAAACTGACATAATTGGAGAGACAGAAGCAGGTCTAAGGGCTTAAAATACAGGTAAAGCACTACAAACTCCAGGCGAAAACCGATTATTTCGTAATAGAAAACCAAATATTGATTTTGAATTTTTGGCTTGAAGCCAGGAGTTGTTTTATATAGTCCAACAAGCTAGCTATAGTAACAAAAAATACCTTAAAATGTGAAAGACTATCCTACCTGAATTTGAGGAGTTCCAATCTGGATTGCATGAAGAGATAAAAACATTTAACAAATATCCAATTTGATATCATAATAAACATAATTCTCAGTATATAAACATTTATTAGTGTACATCGACTTTATGGACCCAGATATCCTTTTATATAGATACAGAGCTTTAATTGATCAGGTTGTTGAAAGATAACTCAAACACAGTTAAGTGATATGCATATTATGTCAATATAATTTTTTTGTCAGAAAAGGTCAATCGCATATATATCAATATAAAAGGACAAACTGTTCCCAACACAATTTTGGATACCTTTTTTTATTACAAGCTAAAAACATCAGCTGTCTCACAGTAAAAGTCATAATCAGTTCAACCATTACATATATACATATACTTTAAATTATTTTTATAAATCAGTGCTGTAGACTCTTTTACATGCAGTTAGTAAAAAACCAAATTAAAAATCCAATTCAATTATAATTAAAATATTATAAATTATTTTTTAAAACAGGTTCTTTAATATATGGATAGCCATTGCATAACAAATAGAGCCAAGTTTAAAATCCAAATTTCGTAAGACAGACACGGTTTCAAAGATAAATTATTTATTGCTGTACTTTTTGTACTAATGTATTTTTAAGCAATAAGTTTTATTAAGTGTTATGATCAAAAAACATCAAAATGTCTAAATTAAAAATTAACTTTTCAATTCAATCATCATCATCATCATTGTCACATTCAATCATCTTATTATTCTTGTGTGGGGATAACTTGTAAGCTATACCAGTCACATGTGTTCATTGCATTATCAAATTTAGTGGTATTAGTTTAAAATATATTTGTTATGAATTTTTTAACAGGTTTTCTGTCAGTATGACTTTGTTTCCAACTTTACCTATTTCTTTACTATACTATAAGTACATTTACTTTACTTCACCATTATAAAAACAAAATTAGTTCTGTAACAAAATACATAGTGATCTCTAAAATTTCTCATATTTAAGCTTTGGAACAACAGTGACATAATTCATTTTATAGTAAGTACAGCATTATTTTTGCCAAATTGAATGTGTTTTTGGCACAGGAAAATATGGAATTTTATGCTGTACCTTCAACATTTCTTTTTTTTATTGAGGTCATATGTGAATAAAGCAATTGTAAAAATTTTAAAAAAATTGATCTGTGCGTCACATGTGATTCTTTGGAAAAAGAACTGGTGAATTTTAAAGGCCTTCAATTGTATTTTGATAACCTTAAAATTGGAAATTTGATGTTAACTTAAAAAATGTATCTAAAAGTACCTGTATTGTCGGTGCAGTTGATGGTATAGCATGAATTACAATCTGTTGCCCATTGGGACCTTGTATCATATGAGGATTGTTGTTCATTTGCAAAACCTGTAGTTGTTGTCCATTGATGGTCATCACTTGAGACCCATCAGAAGTTTGAATTTGAGCATGCTCCATGCTTTTAAACTGCAAAAATTTTTTTTTATTAAACAGTTAAACTTACACACAGGCCTCCTTTCTCACAGGAGAGAGGGCTTATAGAGCATAGACCCACCATGATGTGTAAAAGCAGGTTTTCTTCACTAGGTCATCATGGCTATTGCAAATATTTATATTAGATTACCTAATTGCTAATGCTAGATGCCTAATTTTATGCCTATTCATATATATGGATGCAGATTTTAAAAAAAATTCTCAGTATATGCTCAAATTTTAGTTTTTGGCAGTTTGCTATATCCCCATACCTCGGGGAGTTACGTTGAGCCTTCGGTTCTTCGCCTGATCTCTCTGTGAGTGTTGGATTTGCCCAATCCACTATGAATGATGGAAAAGCGAGTGCACGTTTGTACATAAACTGCAGCACTATAGTTTCGGTCAGGGTTTTGCTCAGCCGTGGCTAGATACCATCCTACCAACATAGATGTGCTAACATGCAAAATGTATCCTACTCTAGGTATTTACTTAAAATACTGTAAATTATCTCTTAGCGCGGTACCATCATAGACTGTATTTGCAGACAGGTAAGATCACAGTTAAAGGCAAACCTGTCAAGAATAAATAAAATTATATTTGTTATTATAAAATTCTATTAAAAAAATCCTTATTAGATTATTATTAAAATTTCCCAAGAAATTAAGCATACGTCATACACTCTAGGTCAGGAAAGCCAACGTAATCAAAATGGCTGCTCTTCAAGTAATTCCCTCACATATATAGAAAAGTTTACAAAGAAATTTTAAAGTTTTCCAAAAGAAAAACACCGGCACGAACATAATAAATTATTATTCGTCAAATAAAGTGAACTTACATTGGATATTCCTCACTGGTTTTCCAATGATTGGTTGACAAAGGCTAGACCAATGGCCGAAGTCAATGATCACAAGAACGCTGTAGATTGGTTCGGCGTATTACCACTCCCAAAGAAGCGCGGCCGATGTACTGTCCAATGCTGGTTGCTCTTTCAACATCGAAACATAAATATTGTTTATGGTTTTGTAAGTTGCAGTGTTTTGTCTCAGAAACTCGATTTCATTTTAAACAATAAATGTATTAACAATTAATGCTGTATGAAAAGGATTATAAAAGGATAATAAAAAAAACAGTACTTAAGTGTTCTATATTTGGTACTATTTCCAGTTACAAAAGATATGTAGCAATTTATAGTTGTAAGCAATAAATTATTGCCAATAATGTAATGACATTAGGATGATATTAAATAATTTATTGAAAGCAGTGGCGACTTTATTACTCCCTTGCTCGCTCCTCACTCATACTCTCTGTATTGCCTTTTGGCGTGACATAGCTAAGCGTAAAATTAACCTAATGATATTTATAATTGCTAGCTGAAATATAAATTAAGGCGTTTGAGTGAACCTTCTTAAACAAACTTTTATAATACAGTTTCATTATCAAAGGATATTTAATATTTAAGTAATAAAAATGGTAACCATAGACAATGGGTTTTTTATTGATATTTCAAATAATTTTTCTCTATATACTAAACAATAAACATTATAGTCTGGAAAAAAATGCAAACTATAACGACCGACGCTATCTGTAATGTCAAACATGTGTCATTAAGCTAGTAGCTTTTTGTTTTTAAAATTAACTTCTAAATATTTCATATGCGAAATAATTGAATTTCTCAGCGCATTAGATAGCATTTGTGTTGGAAAACATAAGATGAATTCAAAAACTTCTGACGATACAAGCCGTGAACAGTTTGCCTTAGCAACAGCAAAGTGTTTAAGTAGGTTATGTTTGTTTGAAAATAGAAAATCATAAGTTCTTTTGTTTTGTTTGATTTTTCTAATTTATTCGTTCTCTCGCAGAAAATATTTACGAAAATTCACAAAAAGTTACAACGGTCCATAAAGAGTTGCTCGATATAAATTTGTCTGTAGCTGCATATGTAGAAGAGAGTAAGAGTCGCTTGGAAACATTTCGCTTACACTTGGCAAACTCTGCGCCTAGTTCACAAAGAGTTGTAGAAATATTAAGTGATAAATGTAAGTTGCTTTTTTTGACAAATTATTGCTTTGATACGCTATTATTTTATGCTTTAGTGGTTGGTGGCGTGAATTCTTATTCAGAGTCGTGGGTTTGATTTCACTGGCATTGGGCAGGTACCATTTAATTAGGTGTTGGTTGGTGAAGGAAATCATGTGGAAATCTCCATAACCAGGGGGAAATTTTGAAATATGTAAAGCCTATCAAATTAAAGGGTGGCTCCCTGCTTAAAAACCTTGTAGGTGTCCAGCCATGAGACATTACATTATAAAACAAGGTATGCTTTATAATTGAATACAATATAGTCTCTATGATAAATGGAAGGAGAAGGCATATTTTTTACAGACATAAGGCTTTTGTTGCTTTATTTTAAATTTAATTTAATTAAATAAACTTACAAATATTTGGTTAATAAATTTGTCAACATAATTGATTGTTATAAATGATCAAAGAATTTTTGGACAATTTAGTATGAACTAATTGATGTCTGCAAACACAGATCCATGTAGTGGGCATAATGTGCTTGTTTCATGAAACAGGGATCCCTGTATTCTACATACATAGTGATAAAATAAACAATGGAAAATATATTTGAAATTTCAGAAAATGACAGGCTTACCATTAACACCGCCGTCAAGAAAAAGTCATAGATTAAGTTCTATAGTTAAGGAAAATAACAACAACATCAAGTCAAAGTTTTCAAAACAACAATCTGCAAGAAAATTCTCATCATGGTATAAAAATCTCATAGACAATGATAGACAGAATCTCTGCCTGTATTTATCTGATGACATTGTATTAGAATGGTTTGGAAAAACTATTAAAACAAGAAAGAAGGCATCATTTTTCCTGAAACATGATATGCAATGTTCTAGACATGACTTCACTTCTATTGAAAGTATTGATAGTTTCCCAACAAGACATGTACAATGCAAAAGGTTTGTTATATTTATTTTTGATGTACTTGCTTGTCTCGCCTCAATATTTTTTTGCTGACAAATTAGTGCTTTGCTCAAAGCAGACCTGATGGTAAATGATGATACAACTTAAGATTTAAGTTCACTAATTTGGTAATAAGTGACTTGCCTCTTACAGTTTCACAGTATTGGAACACAGTTCTCTTTGCAAGTCCAGACTCAGACCAATATGTAAATGCAATTTTTTAACAAGTTAATCTAGAGGGACTTATAAATGTCTGTGTAACATCATGTCTAATGTAAACAATTGTGTGTACGCATGTGACATATGGATCTGTCCTTGAAATAATTCGACATTTCCATATTTTTGTAAATATTCATTTCTATTTAATTGTAATTTTATATTTTCCTGTGTGCCAAATACATATAAACAAAAGAAAACTTATATATTTCATTTTATTTTAATTTATTTTGTACAACCTGGCATGATCAAGTGAAACAGCTCGCACCCATTATTAAAAACAGAATTCCCCATTTAACAGGTTAAATTCACCCCAGATCGAACATAGGGCCTCTGCTAGCAAAACAAGTACTAGTACCACTGCACCACTTTAATAATATTTTATATCCAAATTTGACCTTTTAGCAAGTTATGTCAAAATTATTCGTTTTTTTATTTTCATTTTGTAATTTATTTACAATTAAAAGTACCACGAAACTTAAAAAGAAAGTCATAAGTGATGTTTTATTTATTAAATTCCATTATTGAAGCAAAGAGGCGATATATTTTTGTATGATATTGCCACCAAAAAACCCATGGTGAAATTATACACAGGTGTTTTGTATTTTGCTGTTTCAATACACATTTTAATTAGTTTAGCATCTCTGTCTTTATATACATACTAAATAAATATATGTTATATACCATAAAAAGTGTATTTTAAATGACATACATAAATTTGTCTTGCTAGGTCTTTAAAAATTGGTTATACAATAAAAATATTATTTTAATATGGTTGTTATTTTTGAACTCATATCTATATATTGCAGCCAAATAGATTTACTTCAACAGCAAACTACCCTGCAGTTTTGTTAAAACAACAGAGTGCTTAATTAAAGAAAGTGTGAACTAATTTTTTGCTTTACAGAAGTGAAGACTCTATATTGGCTAGCCCATTACATTCCCCAGAAATAGGTCTCTCTAGGAGATCTAATAAAAGAAAACATGATATATGCAAGAGTCCTGAATGGGCTGAAGGCTGTAAGCCAAATGATGAGGATGATGACATAGAAGCTACTTCAAGGAAAAGGGTGAAAATACACGATAATATTTCACAAATTAACATTAAGAGTGAAGTTTGCAATGATATTAGCAGTAAAGGTGATGGGATGTCTGAAAAGTGTAAACGTAAACTATCAGTCACTCCGCCTAATAAAGAATGCGGACAGGGAGACTGTCTGCCATCAACGAGCGGTGCCTCAAACTCTGAAGCATCGCATGACACATTAAACGCTCAACTACCTAAACTAGCCTTAGAATGTAACGGTTATATAGAATTTACTAGAACAAGGAACAATCGTAGTGCTGACTCTATGAAATGGGAGAGGAAGTGTAAAGTGCAGATTAGTTATTCGGAGGACCCTCTCAATGTGGGGGAGTATGTAATCTGGGCTTTGCGTTATAGCGATGAGAGTAAATGTCGCAGAAATTTACTGGCAGCCTTTGAGGAGGCTTCGAAGGAATAAAGCAATAATTGCAACTTATACTGATCTTATAAAGATGTATAATGTTTGTAATTTGTAATTTTTGTAAAATTACAATTCATATTTATTAATGGTAGGAATGGGTGTTTAAGTATAATGTAAGCAATGTTTTCAAATTACAAAGAATTTTATAGACCTATCTGAATATGTTGAAATAATAACTTGTTATCACCACTCAACCCAAATGATTAATTATTAATAAAAATGCTTTATATTTATTATATAAAACATATTTATTAAATATTTATTGTGAAATTAAATTTTAGCATGAGATTATTTATAAAAGTGAAATATTTGTGTCATTTATTGCCTTTGGACACTACATCCATTTTCTACATTACTAGCAAAATATTCATAATATGAGAAATCATTATTTATTAGTTCATCCTTCCATGATAATGTAGCAACATATAGCTATTAATTGAATGTCGTTTTTTAGTTACTGAAAAACATTTTAAAATAAATAAAATACATTTTATTTAGCATAACTCAGACAACATCTGTTTATACATTTTTAGAACAAAATATAAATAACAAAATAAAATAAAATTTCCTTAACATAATACAGTTAATTTTTAAGAATTCTGTTATTTTAATCTTATGTAAGATGCAAGAAATTGTAAAGAGGAAAATAAATTAAAACTACATAATACTTGAACACTCCCAAAATTTGCATAAATTTAGTTAAAACAACCTAGTGTTTTTAGTATATATTTGTACTAGTTATTTTGTTATCATGACAATGTAATTTTGAATCGATATGAATTAAACTATTTTTACGCACAGATATATGGATTAAGAGAGTTTATATAGAGTGATTATATTATTGCTTTGTATATGTATGTATTTAAACTGTCCGGCTCACTCTTAAATTCGAAAAAAATTACTCCTAATCCGAAGGTGGGTACTAAAAGACCCCAGTTCTTTTATACGTTACATATTACTTCTGTTATGTTAAAAAAATCTCCTTATAGCCCGAAAAATACGATAAACATATTATACCACCGATTATAATGCTTTCCCACTTTATTATATTTTAATTAGTTCGTAGATGTAGCTTTTAATATTAAATAGCTATAGATAGGTATATAGGAAACTTTATTCTTAGTTTTATTTCATAGTTGACATGTGATAACTATTATTCTAGGCTGATATATGTCGATACAGGAGATTGACTTTTATAATTCTTAGCTGGCGCTATTGCATTTAAAACTTTATCTGTAATAAATGTATGCGGGAGGAAAAGAAAATTATAAATAGCGATAAGAAATTAGTTCAAAATACTGTTTATATATATTACAAGATTTACCTTTCCACAAAACAATGTTCGTGTAGTATTTATTATTTCAAATATCTATATGTAAATAATCATGTTTGAAATAATTGAATGCAATATAAAATAAAGAACATGTCAAGGTTTTTCGTTCAATTATGTTTTATGTAATATTCATTGATGGTTGCCGGTTGCAAGCACGACTCCATTGTCACGTTCCAGCGATAGAGAGGCGCGATCTATCTAATTCTATTGTGTATTACAAAAACAATTTGTCATCAATGTTTTCTTATGACGCTATCACTTAAAATTATCGTCGGAAAACCGAATTTATAGATACTTTTTATAAAACATCCCAATTCAAACTATTGCAAAAGGCTTTTGAATATTGTTGAGAAATCTAATTAAGTTAATTGCCGTTTCACGTGTGATTATTTTATTCACAGATAACTCGGTAATTGATATTATAAATTATATTTTGAAAATTGTATCCATGGGAGGCAATAAAAAACGAATGATAACAAAATTCGGGGATACAGTTTGGTGTTGTAGCTACATATCTATCACCATTGGATAGCTAAATTATCAAAGAATTTATAACGCCAAGTAAGGACTGTAACACATCTCGGCTTTTGAAAGGGGGAAGCCGCTTTTTTTTCGCTGGGAAATGCATTTAGGCACGAACCCTTACCTATAGGTCAGGAGTGTGGGACTAAGGAAAGGAGCAGACCTCGCAATGCCCACTAAAACCCAGCAGAAGCCTCTTCATCCAAAAGTGAGGCACCAGGTGTTCAACTTTCGCATTCGTCCCTGGAACTGTGCCTCCTACGGCGGTTAGGGGGAGCATCCGCTGCATTCTCCCTCTGTCGCACGTGGGCTTCTTTAAGCGAGACTACAGTCTCGCAGAAGTAGGATACTCCTGCCCACATCCTCTCATTAAAGAGCATCGCACCTATAATACTCCCAAGCGAGAGCTCACTGCCGATCAGCGTCACCAAGAAGTGACGTTGAGGTCACCAGGCTGCACAATCTGCCACAGTGTGATACGTTGAGTCGATAGCTGCACTACAATGTTGACAAGCGGGTGACTCCTCCCGGCCAATTCGATGAAGGAATTTCCCGAAGCATCCGTGCCCGGTCAGAACCGATCTGCAGGAGAGCGAACCGGGCTCTCTGGAAAGCCATTGCTCCAGAAGAGATCGCATCGCCGCCACAGTGGCCACGCCTGCTACTAAGGGGGAAGCCCCGTTACGAGACTTATTCATGTACAATAGACGGCTATGTCCATAACACAATCACATACTTTTTTTTATTTGCCATTAGGGTTTTAATAATTATTGCGCATTTGTTCCTACTTTAATAAAACCAGCTTAATTAAAAATTCTCAATATCTTAATTTAACTAATTCATGTTATGTCTCAATTATAAACCACACACATAATGAGTTCACAAATGATAGTTAGTAAACTAAATATTTGTGTTAATTCACTTTATGTATTTTTCTACCTTATACAATTATGTGCATTTTAAGTTTGACGGTAGTTGTATAAGACCTATTTTTACTTATTGTAAAGCGTTACTTGTGAAGTGACACGTTTTTGTTTCATTTTAAAAATGTTTAAGATTAAAGTAAACTTGTTTAGAAATAGAGAAGTGTTTTATTTATGTAGTCGACGTAAGTGTATATATTTTACCTACATGTAATTTTTATTCATTTTCTCATTTCTCAGGGTGATGTAAAAAGTATTTTTATCATACCCGGAACGAAAGTTCGTCATTCGGCCCTATTTTGAGGGACTAAAGTACCACATTGCCCGCTGACGCAGTCAATGAGTAAGTTAGGGTGCTTGCGATTATATTAAATGTCAAAATATTAATAATTTGCTATGTTGCGTCATTAAAACATTTATTTTATTTCATATAATTCAGCAGAACTTATTTGGTTTCGCAGATTTATTGATGTGAAACTTCTTTAGGCGCACAAGAGTAAAATTTTTCGAATGAAACTCGTGTTTAGATGTACGTCACGAAGATGTGAAGCGTTTATGCTTATTCGTTTGAAAGTTAGCTAGTTTTAATATTTACAAATAACATGTGGCATTTTAATTTGCCACTCATCATTTAATAATTTAATATAGTAAGTTTCATCTAGTTAAAATATTTCATGAATTCTCTTTTCTAAATTTTACATTCAAAAATAAAATTTAATCAATAATTTCTAATTGTGACAAAAAACACGTGGCACTTTTATTTACAATTCGTCATTGGAGATTTCAATAAATTGATTTGCATAAAATATATCAATATAAATTTTAACAAAAAAAGAACCGCCTTCAAAACCAACTTACAAATGACACCGACTCCAAATATAAGAATACGAAGAACACTATAAAAGAATATGCAATTATTTCTTACTTTTTAGAGCATATTAATGTATTTGTTGAAGGCGGTTCTTTTTTTTGTTAAAATTTATATTTATTTTTTGATTTTTAGTGATCGCCACACCCGGGATCGAGCCCGAAACTATTATACCACCGCTTCACACATAATTCACCTTTCAAATATTGCAATGCAGCAACGTGCAAACGTAAGGTCATTGGCATTTGATTACAGACAGTTATAGATTTTGCCAAAAATCACACTCTCACCGTAAGCCGTTGAGGAGTTCCTTTGATCTTCATATTTAACTACGACTAGCACTTGACCATACCGAAGTTACGGTAGGCGACTCAAATATCTGGATAGCTTATAGAAGATACTGCCGAGTATCGTAAATTTGCTCGTCACTTTGTCATGGATTCCATCATCAGAATCTAACCAAACTATCACAAAACAACCCTTGAAGTATATCCTTTCTAAAAAAAAAAGAATCGGTTTGCGTGATCTTGAGTTATTCGTCCATTTGTCGCGCACATGCTTACGTAAATTTAAGACTTATCCGGTTATGTCGTGGATGCCATCATCAGAACTAAAAAAAATGGGACACTATGACGAGCACCAACTTTCATTTCAAAAAAAATCATCAAGATCGGTCTACCCAGTCGGGAGATATGAGGTAACAAACATAATAAAAAAAAAATAGACGAATTGATAACCTCCTCCTTTTTTTGAAGCTATTTTAAATAGTTGTCGACTTAATTGCTAATAATTCTAACGAAGTATAGTTTGGGATGTCTTTGTATACATAAGATAAATACTTTATTACAAACAACATTGATATAAAAGGAAATTACAGAACAACTTAAATTGTACTTTAAGAAACTGCCTCATTGGTCTAGTGGTTGGCATGTTCGGCTACAGACATGAGGTCCTGGGTTCGACTTCTGGGTTGGGCCAATTCAAAAAACAATATAGTTTTTTTATAAAATTTTCTCAATATTTGCCCGAAGTTGGGAAGTTGACGGTGTGCTCCATCCTCGTGCCTCTGAGATCACGTTAAGCCGTCGGTCCTGCGCCTGATCTCTCCAAGAGTGGCAGATTGTGAGAGTAAGGGAATAGAGAGTACACTTATGGGTGAGTGGGTCTATTTTCTCTCCTTTAAATGAGGTCTGTGCCCACCAGTAGGGCCTTAATGAACTGCTACTTACTTTGGGAAACACAGCATACAAAGGTGATCTTATTGTATAAGCTATCTCATAACAGACAACCTTTACTTAGGTAAACTATAAATAAATAAAGTAATAAGTGAAAGTAGATACATATATATAAAATTCTTTTGTGCACGTGTTTTTTGACGATTTTTTTTATTATTGTTGACAGTTTAGCGCTTGACTGTGGTAAGTTATGATACAGTCTAAGATGAAAGTGCGTTATTCTGGTAAGAGGCGATATACCCCTTATGGTTTCTACACAGCATTGTACCTGAACACAAATATTTATATTTGGTGGTACATCTTTGCTGGTACGGTGGTAACTAGCCACAGCCAAAGCCTCCCACCAGTTCAGACTCAGACAAATTAGAAAGTATTATTTCTTAAATTAGCCTTACCGGGGATCGAACCCTGGATCTCTGTTAACAAAGCGAATACTCGCACTACTACGCCTGCGAGACCATCGAAAGGTAGATTGATAATTCGATTCGGTAAATAATGTATTTCCAAGAAATCATCTAGTAAACGGGTGACATCGTCTGAAATTGCTACCTGTATCAAATGTAATCCAGTCTCGTGTTATTTAATAATGCGATGAAAAGACAATTTAAAGCAAACTCAATTTTTTTTTGGATATACATAGATGTAATATTTGTACTGCAAAGAATCGCACCCTTACTGTAAGCCGTTGAAGAGTCCCATTGATCATCATATTTAACTACGACAACTACTTGACCATACCGAAGTTACGGTAGGAGATTCTAATATCTGGGGATCTTATAAAAGATTCTGCCGAGTATCGTTAATTTGCTCCTAAGAATTGAAGAGTTCCATTACTTTGTCTTGGATCCCATGATCAAAACCTAACCAAACTATCATCAAAAAACCCTTGAAGTATATCCTTTCCAATAAAAAAGAATCATCGAAATCGATTGGAGTGAAGTTATTCGTCCATTTGTCGAGCACATGCTTAATGCAAATTTAAGACTTATCTGGTTTTTTCATGGATGCCATCATCAGAACTGGATTAACATGGGAACCTACGACAAGCACCACCTTTCATATAAAAAAAATCATAAAGATCGGTTCACCCAGTCGAAAGTCGAAAAAATACAGACGAATTGATAATCTCCTTCTTTTGAAGTCGGTTAAAAAAGGCAGTTAGTGCGATTTACGACATGGGTTAAAGATAATCACTAAGAGAGAAATTTAGAGCGTTTAAAAAAATTACAGTTTATTGCGTATACAATAAACTAGTACGCCCATGAATATATTGATTCTTAAAAAAAATGAATACACCACATTAAACTTAAGAAATAATATTAACAACACATTTAAGGGTAACTGTTTACTTTTTTATAACACAGTCCCAGAAGGTTCTAGAGATGTCTTTTATTAAATTGAAATCCTCTATTAATAGAAAGATTATATAAACGATAAAAACGCGTGGGAGTAAAAGAATTGCTCTAATTTAAATTTAATATTTTAATGATGATGTTAAAAAGAATACGACTGAATAAGAAGAGTTTTTTGCGGGCTCTTCTCAAGACAGGGCACGAAGGAACCCTCGTAACATAAGATTTTAAGCCGTTCTTTAATATCAGCATCTGTCATACATTAGAATTAGTGTATGGAAAAAAACTATTTGACGACTCAAATGCTGTAAAAACCTACTTGAATAAAACCGTTTGAATTTGATATAATATCTATTCACAAATTGATATTATTATTGGTGTAAATTTATAGATAAAAACCACATTATTAAGTATAAAACAATATAATAGCCATGTCACATTGAAATAATTACAATGGTATATTATTATTAACTACATAGGTACATTTCTTCAGTTTAATTTATACAATTTTTTGAAGATTTTACTATTCAAGAAAAAAATCTCACAATTCGTATTGCTATTTGATTTAAATCAATTTGATTCAGACGTGTAACTATTACTTACCTATCTACGTCTAATTTTTAATCTAATCCGAATTATTTACACTTCCATGCGATGGAATACAGGCCTTGCAGTCTCTTACAAGTTACGTCTATCAATTTTACATAACATAAGTTTATGCATTCTAGGTATTGGACATTTTCAGTAACAAGGACGAAATATACAATATAGACTATGAGCCTGTTAAATTAAATACAGCAAAAATTTGTTGCATTGGCATTAAACCGTTGGCTTATCTTTAACTCTTGAAATCTATTCCAACCTTTATAATTTTGTTATTAAGAGTACGAAATGTCAAACCAGCAGCTTAAAACATCTTAAATTAAACCCAATTTAAGAATACTCCCACTTTTTTATTTGGAGTATGACGTCATCACATGGAGCTTCATTCTACTTTGCTATGTTACCAATTATATCCCCAGATTTAAAACGACTCTTAATAATTACTAAAAAATAATTCATAAAATATTGATCGTATATTTTAATATATGTATAAAATACAATGTTTGGAATCACCTGCGGAACGACAGGTCTGATAGTTTTTCGACCTGATGGTAAATAGTGGTACTCTTATGGTGGGGAAATTATATCTTAGAATGCGTTAATATCTTCGCTGGTAGGTTAGGTTTAGGTCCCGAATAGCGGGCATGGTCTCTGTGAAGGCGATCTGCCCTCACCTGGAACAATGGTTTTCCAGGAAGAACGGGTTGCTCACCTACAGATGGGTGTAGGTTCTGACCGGACTCGAATGTATCGGTATGTTCCTGCACAGAATTAGTCGCGAGGAATCACCGGCCTGCCATGAGTGTGGTGCTGACATCGACTTACCACAGTGTACTTTGGCAGATTGTGCAGCCTCGGGACTTCAGCGTCACCTCTTGGTTGCGTTGATCGGCGCGGTCCTCTCAATGGAGAACGTTGTAGGCAGGACAAGGGTTGTATCTTCTGTGAGACGATCATCTCACTGAAGTAAGCCCACGAACGAGAGAGGGAGATTGCAGTGGGTGCTCCCTCACACCGTCGGAGGAGGCGGGATACAAGGCAGCGCCTGTTTGTGAAAATCTTCTCGCCTTCATGAATTCTCAGTCGGTTTCATCTTGAAAACCAGGGATGAATGCAAAAGTTTAACCCGTGGTGCCTCATTTGTGAATAAAGAGAGTTCCGGTGGGTTTTAGTGGATCCACACTCATGACTCATGGATCATGTGTATAATGGCATTTCCCAGAAAAAAAAACAAAAAAATAAAGGTTAGCTTAGGAAATTGAAATAGCGAAGTATTCAATTTTTCTAGGCTAGCTTCTATGTATTAAATTTACTCTTATAGAAATTTGAGTCTCTGCCAGGGAACCACGTACTTGCTCTATTACGCAAGCAAAGCTTATTCGTGCTAACTATACCACTCTATAGAACACAATGAAAATAGAAGTGTCTATAATATATTAAATAATTCTCAATAAACATGCAGGCCATCAACTGAGGTTGGAGGTATTATTTGAATTTCAAAAGTCATCATAGACTAACCCCAAAGTTCACAGATATGTAACTGGCATGACGTCATATTCCATAGAATAAAGAGATTACGTTGTGAACAAAAATGTTTGGTAATTTTTTACATCGTGTTTATAACCATATCTAGTAGCGGTCAATTACGACAACGTTAAAGTGACAAGCTCAATAAGGACGATTACAGCATTGGATTGCTTCAGAATTTGTAAATAGGGCTACAAGTATGCAGACCCAGTAGAAATATACCCAAATTAGGCATGTGTTGCTAATTAAGTAAGTTTAGATCAATCAATACATCAAAAATTGTTATTTTTATAGCAACAGTTTGCTGGTTTATTGAACAAACATGTTAATAGAGCTTGAGGGGTTGAGAAATAATTCCAATTGAATGCATTAAACACATTTTAACTAAGGCCAAGACGAATTGATTGTGCATAGTCAAGAGATAATATATAAAACTGTACTGTGTTTAAAAAAAATCAATCCATAAAGAGCAGTACTATGCGGGTAGATAAGACCTGTATAGTTAAATTGTTCATGTAGTTGAAGCTTGATTTTCAACAAATTGCATAACATATTTTGTATTCCTCTTAGTTTAAGTTACAAATAAGCTGCTTAAGCAAAACAGTAACGATTACTTTAAGAAGATTAACTGTTTAGGTAACCCTTTACTTTTAGTGCTCGAATAAAATTGCATTGAACCCGTAATGTTTATATACCTCTTATCCTCTTGGAACTGAATTTAAAACATTTTAATTCTTTTTAATACATTGATAACTATTTTAAAGCTACGACATATAAATAGATAAAATAACAAAAAAATTGAGCAATAAATAACATAAATTGTCAGATCTAGGGAATGTGGCACCAACATGGCTTACTTAATCTCATATTATAACGTTGTATAAATCTAGATAAAAAATGTGGGACGAATTCTAATATTATACGTGCAATTTGTTACGGTTTGCAGTTCACGTTACGTTGTAAAGGTATATCGAAAAAAATATTTTTTTAACAATACATATTGATTAAGAATAATTAAATAAGATAATAAATAAATAATGAAGTCCGTTCTATCTTTTTTTTTTCCGACTAAGGAAGTTTGTAAATGATTGTGAGAAAAAATTGGAAACACGAGCGCACGATTAAGACCTTGAAGCGAATAAATGACGTCTGTATTTAAATATTTCATCGTACAATGCAATGGAGTAACTCAATATCGAAACCAAAACGGACTCTTAACCGAAGGTCCAGTCAAGTCTATAAAATGGCTGTAAATTATTTTAAACATATATTTTTTGCGTCGACAAGTTCAGAAGTGAAGAAGTTAAGGAGTGGAAGGCTATCCTAGTATGGACATGTCATGAGAAGGGAGGATAGCCATGTATGCAAGAGGGTCCTAAATATGATGGTAAACGGCAGGGCCGGGAGATGGCGACCAAAAATGTGTGGATGAACTGTGTGAAAGAGGATAGAGTGAAGTGGCGAAAGGAAACATGCTGTGCCGACCCCACCTAGTGGGATAAGGGCAAGGAAATGATGATTTTTTGCATATTGACATTTAAAAAAAAATCAAGTATATTTTAAGAGAAATCAAATGATTATTATTTCATTGTAAAAAGAAAGGTATGCAGTTAACGATGGAACACAAATCTACTGAACGGAATGCTTGGAAGGTAACTAGCCATGACCGAAGTCTAAGCCTCCAACTGGTCCAGACTCAGGCAAATTAAAAATGAATCATACAGTTTCCCGTCGTTAATTTCTTTCTCTTTACATTAAAATTACCCTCAGTCCACAATGTCAGCAATTAACCAGTGTTAAAAATGATATACGTACAATTATCTCCAATTTTTTTCACATTGAAAAATTCATGTCAGTCAGTTATTTATTTAAAAATAGCACACAAAAGTTGGTTTAATTAAATGATAGTGAAAGTACATTATATAGTTTGGATCTGGTAATCGGTAGTCCCAGTTTTTTAAATAACTAAAGCATGATCATATTCGAAATTTTATACTTTGATTTCAATAATGGCTAATTTCGGACGACGCGGTTTTACGCAAATATTTAGTATTTTAATTCAAAATTTATTATTTTTATCAATAAAATTTTAATGCTAGCATATGGTAAGCCGAATTATATTTTATTAACTATTCGATACATCAGATACCGCGTCATTATTTGTGCTATTACACTTGTACTATTACATTTGGTCATACTTTCACAGTCATTTTATCATCAAATATAATAAGTAAGTTTGCTATTTGAGCACCTGTCAATGAAAGCAGCCTACTCTCGCTGTGTCTAAGTGGATGTGTAACATATATTTATTAACACATATATTTCTTTAGTATAGGAAAATAGTGACACAAAATAAAAACAATTTAACAGGAGAGCTATTAAAAAAAAACCTCTTAAAATCAACAGATTTCATGATGATATTTTGTGATGTTAAATCATCTTTTTTGATGATTTTGATTGGGAGAGTGTAACCAAAGATTGTGGATGTTGTTTTTAAAATTTTGGAATATCATTATTCATCAGAAACAGCGTCAATGTAACAATTAGGAATTTAATATATGAGTCCTCACACTCTCATGTACATATAAACTTGTACAGTGTAACTTTGAAAATAGTTATAATATTGAACTAAACAAATAACAATCTCTGTTGCAGTTATTGGTTAATTGCAACATTGTAAAAGAGATGGCAATATAAATAGATGCCAGAAATATAGACTGTGGCCTTAATTAAAATGGCTGCATGATTTCATGTTAACTGTTTGTCTCATATAAAACTGATATCAATGTTGTATACAAGGTTCTTATATAACAAAAACATAACTTTTAAAATTTCACATAATTAATTAACTCATCTCCTACTTGTTCATACAAATATATACCAGTTAAACAGTTTAATAATATTAGAACCAAATTAGAAGAATAGTGGAATAACTTGAGCCATTGGAAAGTCCTTTCAATGGACATTATTGTCCAAACATACTTAAAATTGAACATTTGGAAACATTAGATAGATTTCCTTAAAATAGAGAATAAGAATTCAAAAACTGATGACCTAATCTTGAAAACATTCATTTAATTGGTCATATTTTGTGTGCAATGTATCATTATAGATTTTAATAATTAAATGTGAAAGTTTTACCTAAGGATGTCTGTATGTATATGTATTGTAACAATTTTGCTAACATTTGTGATATAAGTATCTTTTATTTCTACTTCTTTGTAACAACAGAAATACATTCTGCTTCGCATTCTAGGTGATTGTATTCTATATTTAAATTTTTATACTATTTTCTAAATGTCAGAAGCTTTTAAAATTTGAATGGATATTTATCATATATTTATAAATGCATAGAGTATTATCGAAAATTTAAAAACCACAACAACACTTTCAGACAATTTTTATTTCTAGGAGATATAATCTTTTTCTGATCCATTTATAATATACAGATCACAGATACCTTCCAAATGTGGGTACAACAACAGAACTTTGTTAATATTATTTAAACTGAATTGAAACTTATTAAACTGGTTAAATATTTACTGATACATAAAGACCTCCAATAGTCTACAATGTGTAGGTAATTAGCCTTAAATGTACCTATTAATATGTACAGTGAACATAAAGGCACAGAAATCTTTTTTTATTAGATGGATGGTTTATATTAGATGTACTATATATAATCTAAATCATATAAACATTGTCTATTGATGTTAAAAGAAACAGTTTAAGAATTTTTGTCAAAGCCTAAATTAAACACAATTCTTTATATGTATATTTAAATAAACACATGATTTGTGTTTGACAGAAAACTATTTTAATTGTTTTTATATAATGGTGAATATTGTACAGTCACATCTCATGTTTGACAAAACACACTCTTTTATTGGTTTTAATGCCCTAACTCTTTTAAATCCTTTCAAAAGTGGAATGTGTAATTGTTAAGCAAACACAAAACAAAGAACAACACCAAAACAAAATGTTTGATTTTAAGAGATTCATATTTAATACTTACATTTTACGAAACTTATATGGGTTCCCAATAAATAAATGCAATTACCTATATTAAAAGTTATCAATAACTTTATGTTAAATTGGAAAAAGTTAAATTTCTCAGTCTAAAGCAGCTGATTATTTATGGACAAAATATTTCCATTAGGATTTGTCTATGGCAATTTTGTATAGTATTATTTTAGGCATTGGATATTTCTTCATGAATTGATTTGCATGACTTTACAATATTATAAAGTCTAATCCATTATATGACACATTATAAAATACCTGACATTAGAATCATACCACAGAATAAATCCTTAATATTTATCACAACTGTGGGGCCTCCTGTTCATTAGTTGGTTTTACTTTAAACATTACTGTTGTTCAAAATTTTCTGGATCATTCAGTGCACTAGGATCCTCCAATTCCTCTTTTGCATTATTTTCAATAACAGGCTCTTTGATGGGCACATTTGCACTCAATGCTGGACTCATTTTCGGTGGTAATGCAGCTGGAGTTACTTTAGAAGGCACTGATGGATTTGGTGCACTCTTTGTTGTAATTGAGGATTTTAATTTCAAAATTTCCTTTTCCAACTCTTCAATCCTCTTCTTTCTTTCCTCTAATTGAGTTGTTAGAGTTTCTTTCTCAAGTCTTAAAGTTTCTAATGTAGCAGATTTACTCATTTGCAGATTTTTTAAAGACTGTAACTCTGTTTTACAAAGTTCTACATCTACTAGAGTTCTGTTGATTTGTATCTCGGATTTCATGAGCTTGGCCTTATATTCTGTTATATCATTCGTCGCTTTAATTTTGAGTCCTTCTAGATCGTTTACTTTGGTACTATAAATATCTCTTTGTTGTTGATACCTTAAAGATTCTTCCATACAGGATGTCTGTTGTCTTGAACATTCTTGCAGCTGCGTACCGACCTCAGATAGACGGTTTTTTAATTCAGTTTCCATATTCCAGCTATTAAGCAGTGAAAGGGTAAGTAAAATGGATACCGCAAAAACTATATACATTGGCCACCGACGCATGTTTTCTATACCCATATTCCACAGTCAATACAATTTAAGAATACGTCGGCGTTGTACACCACAAGCTATTTTAAAAAAGTGAATTTACTTCAAACAAATTAAATTTACCCGACAAAACACCAGCCATGGGCGTTTTGACTCGTCAAATGTCATTGACATCAAATCAAGCTATTTTTTTTTATATATATTGGATTCTAGTTATTTTCAAGTATACCAAGTTCAATAAAAAAAATAGAATTTTCATTTACAAGGACTTTTTTATATACAACATAGAAGCTAGCAATACAAAAAATTTATTTTACAAATATCATACACTAATTAAAGTTTTTAAAGGCTTTAATGCAGAAGTTTTATGCAATTATTGATAGTTATAGCTTTAATATGGCAATCTTACATTGCAGGTCACGTGATCAAAAAGATATAGACTAAAATCCTTCATCGACTTCTTTGGTTTATAGCCACGAGGTTTTTAGCTATATTTCAATTTATTAGTGAATTAATAAAAAAGATAACTCATATTCTTTAAATAAAATGCCACCGAGTAATCCATTGCCGCCTAAAGAGAATGCTCTTTTCAAAAGAATTTTGGTAAGTTCACTTGTAAACATTTAATTCGGTTCAAGTGGCTTGTCATTCTTACCTATTATTTCCAAATAAAAAATAGAGCGATTAGATTAAAATTTAATATAGTATCAGTAGAACTTCCTAGTGAATCTTATGTCTTGTAACATTAAATAAAACAATGAATCATCAAGCATTTCGCCTCAAACCCTTTACAAATTATATCTGCATTATTTGGGTTGCATCCAACAATAATATAGGTTAACGATGTAAAATAATTGTCTATTTTTTCAGCGTTGTTACGAACATAAACAATACAAAAATGGGCTGAAATTTGCCAAGCAAATATTATCGAATCCTAAATTCGCTGAGCATGGAGGTATGGATTTATCACTTTTATTATTATATAAATTATCATAATGACCAGGATTTATAATAAATATATTTTAAAACTACACAATTTAGATAAACTTTATTGACGCTACTTTAAAGATATTGTTTTGGTTTCTTAAATTCCTATGCTGATATTAGTTTTAATGGATGTGCAATGGTCATAAATATAAAACACCAATTAGCTCTCTCTTCTCCAACATGTGCTCTTTATAATAACTATATATGCTACATGGCTGTCTACATTTACAATAAACTCTAAGAACACAATATTAAAGAAAATGACACCAATTTTAAAGGACAAATGATAAATATCAAAGTATAATAATATGTATAATTGAAATAGTTATTGAAAATTATTTATCTTTTTCTGTATATAATTTCATCAATCACTAACATGTTGAGTGGTACTAAAATTTTGTACACCTAATGACTAAATAAATGAAAGGATTTTGAGTTAATTTTGATTTTCATGCCCATCTCAGAATATTTTTTATCTTTACACCCATGATTCAAGCAACAGGAGTTAACTCTTACTCATTAAACATACCTGTGAGGAATATTTAAATGACAGAAATGCTTGGATTTGAATCCAATTTCATGTATATAAGTTCAATCGATTTATGTATGTGGTCTAATGTAAAGTAACCAATGAGTTTCTTGCTGCTATCTTCTAAGTAGAATCACTTATGAACCAATGATAGGTTACCAATGGACTGAATTAGATTGACTGAGGTTCTTAAGCCTACTTGATTAAAGAATATTTTGATAAATGTGTAGTAATTTAGTAGGAGTTGTCATTTTAAATAGTAAATTAAAAGTAACTTGTAATTTTTACAGAAACTCTGGCCATGAAAGGGTTAACATTAAACTGCCTTGGTCGTAAAGAAGAAGCTTATGAATATGTGCGTCGAGGGCTTCGCAATGACTTAAAATCGCCTGTATGTTGGCATGTCTATGGCCTTCTCCAAAGATCTGATAAGAAATATGATGAGGCAATAAAATGTTACCGAAATGCATTAAAGTGGGAAAAGGAGAATATTCAAATTCTAAGAGACTTGTCCTTACTCCAAATACAAATGAGGGATCTTGAAGGATACAAGGTAAAGAGCATCTTTTGTCATACTTTTTCAACTCATACTAATAGTTTTTCATTAATTTTTTGAATAAGCTTTTAATCAAAATTAAAATATATATATAATTTTTAGTGCATGTTATTAGTTATCTAACTTATTAATTCATTATTAAAAATGTAATTAATTATTGTGTCTTTAAAAATATAAATGTGTAAATTAATTAAATAATTGTATAATTAAATATATATAGCAAGCTTAGATAAAAGTTTCTGTCTTTTTGAAAAGTTTAATAAGAACATGTTAGCTGGTGTTGTTTGATTTGAATTGATTTCTGTATTACTTTTTTGTGATTTAATATAATTAATTGCCACAAAATATAAATATTGCAAAGGCAAATGTAAAAAAAAATTACATTTACTTTTAGGAGCCTTATAATTGGTATTTTAATATGCTCAATTTTGTAGATTAAAATGTTCTTTGTCAACATTTCAAACAAATATGGATGCACTTATTTTAAGGGTCACCAAAAAATTTTTATCACATGTATATTCATTAAATCTCATGTACACATACAGACTCAAGACTAGCTGTGATTGTTTATAAGACATTGTTAATATAAGAAAAAAAAATTACAGGATACTCGTTATCAATTGTTTATGCTCAGGCCGACACAAAGAGCTTCATGGATTGGTTTTGCTATGAGCTATCACCTATTGGGTGACCATGAAATGGCGATCAACATACTAGATGCCTTCCGTACCAATCAGATGAAAGGACCCTATGACTATGAACATTCAGAGTTATTATTATATCAGAATATGGTGTTGGCTGAGTCAGGACAGTATGAAAGAGCACTGCACCATTTGCAGAAATTTGAAATACAAATTTCAGATAAGTTGTCAATTAAGGAGACCACTGGGGAATATTATTTAAAACTTAGAAGGTAAGCGCAAGCACTTAATAAAACTCTAAAATATACAGTCAGTTATGTGTTGTTTTGAGTCAGAGGTTAGATTAAATTTCAATTGGCTTTAAGCATGCATACAATGAGAGTACTGATTTGAAACCAAATAACAGATGGAGAGGGTTTTAAAAAAGGATTGTTTAAGAGTCAATTTGAATTTTTATTTGGATATAGTGGTCAACTTACTAGTCTACATAACAAAAGGTCCAGGATTTGAAATCAGGGTGGTCCTATTAAATCTATCTTTTATTACTAAAACTTTAGACCTAATGATTACGCATGCTACAGTCATCAGATGGTACAGCCCACTGAAATAGAGCATACTAGTGTCCTAAAATATCTCTATGTGGCTAATCTTTTGCTATTAACCTATATAAAAACATTTAATAACTTTATATGTGAGTCAGATCTCCCTCTGGTTGTGTAGAATTACCATCCCATCGAATTATGAGACTCAAAGACTTGTCCATTATGCCTACCAAACTACAGTGGAGCAGCATGAGTTTATGCTCTAGAAACCCTCTCTCCTACAGGTCATTATGCTACAAATTAGTGCGGAGACATGTGCCCAGCTGTTTGATGTTAATGGGCGGCTACTTACCTAACTTTTTTAATATAAAATATTTCAGATATAAAGATGCAGAAACAGTATATGACGATTTGCTCAAACGAAATCCAGAAAATGTGATGTATTATGAGAAACTTGTAGAAGCGAAGCAATTAAGAAATCCAGATGATATTGTGGCCTTCTATGATTTGTACAAGTAAGCTTTATTTTATATATATTATTTTACTGTATTAAACAATTACAAAATCTTAAGTTCTAATGGTGCCCTATTCTGCATCCTGTTTTATGAAGAACGCCAAACAGACTCAGTCATGTATCCTTTATTCATTATATAATACTGATGATAAAGTGTTATAATATGAATATCATTTCTATTTATTTTATATTAGAATAATTAAATGGTGCCTTACTTAGACTTACTATTTGTAAAGAGTTTACTTGCATTGTAGATATTTTCATGTTTTTGTAATTTTGACTATTTATAATATACATACATACATAGCATCACGCNATTATATTCATGTGTGTTCATCTTAACTATATTACTATGGGTCACAAATGTTATGAGAATAGTATAGCTTGGCACAAATGTTATGAGAATAGTTTGGCTATCACAAATTTTATGAGAATATTATGGCAGGCCACAATTGTTATGAGAAGAGTTTTGCCTGTCACAAATTTTATGAGAATATTTAGCCAGGCTATATCTTTTCTAACAACAGTATTTTTTTTTATAAAACTATGCTGGGCCGAGTGGTAGTGGCATACGGGCCACCGTAGGCGCCTCTGGTCTATATAATCCTTCAAATTACGATATGATTTTAGAAGTGGTTTTCTTTGAATACAGGTTAATTTCCTTTTCTATTAACATTTATGATTTTAACTTTGCTTTATTACAGAAAAGAGTATCCCAAAGCAATAGCGCCGAGGCGCCTCCAGTTGACTGAAGCCACAATGCCTGCCTTCGCGCGGCTTGCTGATGAATACTTGAGACATGGTCTTCATAAAGGCATCCCACCACTCTTTGTGGATTTGAGGTAATCTTCATCAGCTTGTAAAGTTATCTGTTTATATAAAACTGTGTCCCCTTAAACTCAGGAGTAACTCTATTAAATATAGCCTACCATATGTAATAGAGACCATCTGTTTTGATTTTTTTTACACATTTGTGAATTTATAACATTATGAGGTCACACGTGATTTCTATTTAAGCTTTTAACAAATTTCAATTGTTTATAATTAATAAAAATACTTATCCCATGAATAATCTTCAATACAAATACATAACTGATTGAGGTATTATAGCTATAATCAGGATTGTCCCTCATTTCCAGGTCTTTATATGAAGATAAGAGTAAAGCTGACACAATAGAGAAATTGATTTTACAATATATAGAGTGTTTGTCCAAATTAGGGACGTTTAGTTCGGAGCCAGATGAAGTAAAGCAACCGGCAAGTGCCTTACTATGGGCGTATTACTTCGCAGCACAACACTATGACCACAAACAGGACACAGACAGAGCTCTGCATTATATAGAGGCGGCAATAGAACATACACCTACATTAATAGAATTATTTATTGTTAAAGGAAGGATATATAAGGTATGTCTTAATTAATATAAAGAGGAAACATTTGTGTTTTTGTATGTATGTCAGTAATGTTTTCACACAAAATGCGCTGGACAAGTTTCAAATTTTTTTCACCATGATATCTGCATTTTCATGGAGCGACATAGCCATATTGATTTCTCAAAAATCGTCGTCGTCGGCGCTTCAACCGATGGACGTCCACTGCTGGACATAGGTCTCACGTAATGACGTCCACAACGCCCGATCTTGCACCACCTGGATCCAGCGGCTACCGGCGACCCTCTTTATATCATCGGTCCAACTTGTAGGGGGCCTGCCTACACTGTCGCTACTCCAGCACCTTCGGCCCCCAACGTCCATCGGTCCTTCGGACTATGTGCCCCGCCCATTGCCACTTTAGGTTCACGATTCGTAGGACTATGTGGGTGACTCTGGTTCTACTACGGATCTCTTCATTTCTGGTTCGATCACGTACAGAAACTCCGAGCATAGTCCTCTCTATCGCACGCTGAGTGACTCTGAGCTTCCGCATGAGGCCCATAGTCAGCGACCACGTTTCCGATACGTAGATAAGCACTGGCAACACGCACTGTTCGAAGACTTTAGTCTTCAGGCACTGAGGGATATCGAACGAAAATATCTGGCGTAGCTTCCCGAATGCTGCCCAACCGAGTTGGATTCGGCGGTTGACCTCTTTCTCGAAATTGGACCTACCTAGTTGGACTATTGAGACTTTGAGACATATAGTCTCAAAAATAGGGATCCCTAATAAAAACGTATCAATGTAACCCAAGTTGTAAAAGAATTAGTCTCAAAAAATCTATCATCACATGCGCTGCGGAAATTATTGATGATAAATCAAAAAATAAACTAAACTGCCACTATAAATACTTTTTAGATTTTATAAGTTAATAAAAGTGCAGACAATAATGACAACATAATAGTTTTACTATACTATCAAATTATATGTATGTTTCGCCTACAGCAAAATTAAGTTTACTATTTAATTATTTTTATTACTTTCGGCATTTTTGAGTTCAACAAAATGTCAAATCACAAACTTATACTATAGCATTTAAAAAGTTTTTTGATTCTGGTGAAAAGTTTGTATTTTGAGACTTAACTTACAGCAAATACGATTTCTTACTTCAATATGTATATGACTAGAAGAAAAATATTATTTGGGGTTAATGAAAACATCATATATAACCTCTATAACAAAATTATTTCTAAATTTATTGTTATAATGCTAAAGTTATATTGAATCACAAATTTATTTCTGAACAGAGTGCCGACAGAGTACACGTGACGTCACAATGTTATGTTCTGCTTACAGGAGTACACAGCTGTTTTGAATTTAATTTATTCATAAAATCCATAATATATTATTGTTTAAATTGTTGTATATTTGAAAAAAATATCCTTCGATTTTTTTGTTAACATATTCGTAAATATATTATGATATCAAAAACATGACAATTTTTGCGAGTTTTCAATTGCGTGATTATTTTTGAAGTTGTACTTCTTTTGGCGCGTTAGGGAAAATGATGAAAGTAAATTTTTACGATGCTAAATGATTTTTTTTTTAAGATTTTTATCTTGTTTTTCACATCAATTATCAATATTATTTATAATTAAGCTTTACCAATCACTTTCAGCATGCAGGCGATCCAGTGTCTGCATACAAATGGTTGGAGGAGGCTCAGGCGATGGATACGGCAGATCGTTACGTCAATAGTAAATGCGCACGATACATGTTGCGTGCGGGTCATGTTAAACAGGCCGAGGAGATGTGCTCCAAGTTTACGAGGGAGGGTAGGTGATAAATTGTCCAAAAAAACATGTTGGGATAGGTACATATTTAATGTATGTAAATTCTTGATTCGCGGTGTTTGTTGCCAAACTTCTTTGATATAGCACTGATTCTTATGAATTGTTGTGTATATATGGGGTAGGTGTGAGAATCTCTACATCTATTTCTCAAACCTAAAAAAAACCATCTTTTTGTATAAAATTGTCGAAATTATTTTTTTTATGATGCTGCTTAATGCAACATCACGAAAATCCTAAACATGACATACAACCCTAAATTTTCACTTCTAACTTCAACTATCAATTTTTTAAAGCAATATTAGTTATTATATAGCAAAACAATCTCTCTGGGTCATCTACTATATACATACTATTAAGAATTATACCGTATTAAGAAAATTGGATTTACAAAACGCCAACTGTTCAGGACTGTGTTGTAAAGTTAGTTTCAATAATAACAATATTTGATATCTAATATACTTGAAGCATGATACTCCCTCTTAATACACAAGGCCTAAGTTGTCTGTTTCAGACATTTTTCCAATGAAACTTACTTCAAACTTCTCAGAAAAGTTTCTAAAATAGGTAAATTGAAAATTTTACTCGGTTAGTAATATGCTAGTGAACTCACTGCCACCATGTAGGATAAATTGGTGCATTTTAGGAACTCTTCATTACACTGTCAATATGAAGAATGAATGTTAACCTCTTCGGTCCTAAATATAAAAAAAAATCGCATGATCCGAACAGGGATATGTTACAAATGCAGACAACACCATTTCATTTATGTAACCAGTATGGACATCTGAAATAGTATTCGGATCATATAAAGAATATGTTATTTATCAGATCGATTTGTAAATCTAAATCACTTTCATCCAAATGAACATACAAAAACTTCGACAGTATTATTGTAGCCGTTTACTATTCCACCACATACCTACATAAATATGTACAAATGATTCAATGACTTTTGAAAAAAAAATCTCTATCAAGAAAAGATCAAATATAACCAAACAGACTCTGGTATGCGTGACGTCATAATGTTAATTTTCCCCTTACACTAGTACACAGCTGTTAGCAAAATGAATTATATTAAATAAATCTTTGTGTAAACGTGATTCGGTATCTTAGTAAACATTTTTTAAAAATATGACAATGACGTCACAAATATGGCGACCAATCGTTCGTAAAAAAATGTATATTGGTCACTTATATACTTTTTCAATCAACATACTATTCTTTTCTTAGGTGTACCAGCTACAGAGAATCTAAATGAGATGCAATGTATGTGGTTCCAAACGGAGGCTGCAGCCGCCTATCAACGACTGCACCAGTGGGGAGAGGCACTTAAAAAAGCGCATGAAGTTGACAGGGTAAGCATTATTTTATGTTATATTGTATTGTTTTAAGCCGAAATACGCGGCTCTACAAATCGGCGAAAATGAAAACATTATTGTACATTTCTCTCGCTCTTTCCTTACGGTGGTACCGTGTTGTTGGAGCGAGAGAAATAATATGTCACTAGCAGGCTAAAATAAAACGTGCTAATAATAATAACGTAGATGTTGCGTAAAAACTATATGGGCTTTTCGCCATCAAAAACAATATTTTTAAACGATTTGCGCCTTAGAAGGTACACAGAAATTTTTCGTTATATCAACCCGTATTTGTTATATAGAGGTTAGGGTACGTTATTCCGTTCATTCAAACATCGCGGTACAACCGTAAGGATAGAGCGAGACAAATATACGGCACCGTATTCGTTGTCGCCAATTTGTACGGTCGCTTATGTCGCTGAATCGCCTCATGAAATTGTGACGCGTGGTGTTTTGGTGACTTTGTGTCACATTTCCATACAAACTAACTGGGGACATTTTGTACCCCCGTTCGGATCACGCGTTATTTTTTGAAATTTAGGTATCTTAAAGTGAAACTTCTTTAGACACATGAGAGTAAAATTTTTATTGATGAATCGCGTGATAAGCGTCACGAAGATGTGCAGCGTTTTTTATGATAATTCATTTGCAGGATTGGTAGTTTTAATATTTACAAATAACACGTGGAACCTTAATTTGCCACTTGTAATTAATTATTTTAATATGCTATTTTTCATAAAATATAAATTTTTTTTTTCATAAATTCTCTTTTCTAAATTTTAAATTCAATTAACAATCTAATATTGATTAAAAACATTATTTGTATTAATTTTCGAAACTTAAAATTTTAATGACAATTAAATTCCTAACATATCTTCTGTTCTTCCTTTTACCCTCCCTCTAAGTCTTGGAAATCTAAAGTTTTACATTTGTGTAAATAAAAAGAAGTTTCACTTCTGAAATGTTAACTTTGGATGCACACACTTTTTTTGCTGACAGATTAGTTTGTCATGATAAAATGGAAGCGCGCTAATTTTTTAAGAAGTATAATACCACTTATGGCTTCTAGACAGGATCGCACCGTCTATCGATCGGTACGTCTTTGCTGGTAACAAGACACGGCCGAAGCTACCCTCAAGTCCAGACTCAGACTGATAAAAAAATGCAATTTCCTAAATGTTGTAAAAACCAACATGGAGAAAAAGTTTTTTTAATTCGAAAAGTATTTATCGAACAAACGTTGTACAAAAGCCAATTTTTGATTATCTAAATTTGTGTTGATAATTATTACTTTGTTATCTTTTACAGCATTTCTCTGAAATATTGGAGGACCAGTTTGACTTCCACTCGTACTGTATGCGGAAGATGACTCTCCGCTCGTACGTCGGTTTGTTGCGGCTGGAGGATGTGCTCCGTTCTCACCCGTTCTACTTCCGGTGTGCGCGCGTCGCGATACAAGTGTACCTGCGGCTATACGCGTACCCTCTGCAGGACGTGCCTCAGACAACGGAACCAGATACAGGTCAGTAATATACTCCATAAGATATATATCGGACGCTGGAAATCAAACACTTAATCCGCAAATACATAATTGTTCATCGGAATTGATAAACTTATAAAAATAATAATAATTAAAAAAGGGAATAGCAAAAGTTTGCATATATCAATATACTAGCTGAACCCGCGACTTAGTCTGCGTGGAATGTTTTTTGGAAGCATTTTCATTAATTTAGGCAAATTGTTTTACAGATAACTAAACATACCCGCACTGCCCTTTGGAATTGCCCAAAATGTACTTTTGATAGATTCCATTATGTAAAAAAAATTCTTACCAAGCGTTACATAATAATTTATTTTTAATGTCAATATTTGTTTTTTTTTTAATTTCCACCCCACAAGCCTCCTTTGCGCGCAGAATTTCGCAAAATCCGTTCTTAGCTGACCTCTACTCGGGAAAAGGAATATTCTTACCAAGTTTTAAGTCTCAACGCCTTATAAAAAGGAGTACTGAAATAATAAATAAATAAAAAAAATACACTAACAAACAAACGCACAATTAAAAATATAAAAAAATAATAATCTTACATTCCGGCCGGTCACTGTGGAAGAGTACGATCATAACCCTCCAAAAATAGATACCAGAAAGGTTAAGAACAGAAACAAAGAAAAACCACAATGTTTAGATTTGGAGGAGGTCTTTAACCAACCTGGCGCTCTTGCTAATAACCAAACATAGTGTTATAAATAAAATAGCAAAATAAAAATACCTATAGTTATTGTACCGATGGCCGAGGTACTGTCATTTTGGTACGACCGACTGCGTCGCCGGCGTAGTGGTGCGAGTTCCTTGCTAGCAGAGGTCCCGGGTTCGATACCCGGTAGGGGATTATGTGTTCATTTGTTTTTTCATTATGTGCAATAAAATATACCCAGTAATATTCCGTATACAAAAATTGGCGGCATTAAACAAAATTTTTGTTGAAACATTATTTTGCGGGTTACTGAGTGTTTATTTTCCAGTGTTGATGTACAGTGTATGTAAGATACAATGAAATTGAAGCGATTTGCAAAATATTTGTTATTTTTAGTTTGATACGTTTAGATTTTTTATTTTGAACTATTTTTCGTTCTAACAAAGCAAAAACTCATCCAACTACATTGATTATTTTAGGAAGAATTTAGCGTATTTGAACTCTAGCATAAAATTATACTAAAATTAATAAAATTTAATTATTTCGCGTTATAGTTTATATATGATTATTTTGAAATAAACGAACATATACAATTGGAACTGAGAAGTCGATTACAGACGATATTTTTTCGTGATAGTGTTTTAAAAAAAGAGGCGTAATCGGCCTAATTGGCCGATTACGCCTCTCTATCGCTTGTTTCGCGCACTTGGTCTCACGGTGGCTCAGGCGGAACGTGACAATTTTTGGTGTTTTGCAGTAAACGTCGATTTACAAGACGTTATCAAATCATTATATAATACTTTTTCTTTTCTTGTATTTCGATAACATGTTCAATACTTGTTTTTAGGTAAGAACAATACAAATGCTCTCATGATACATGGCAATGATCTTATTTGTCATACCTATTTAATACAGTCAGTGGCGTTATTATCTAATATATAAAATTCTCGTGTCGCGATGTTTGTTTCTATTTACCTCCGAAATGGCTCTACCGATTCACATGAAATTTTGTGTGCACATCGAGTAAGTCTGAGTCAGTAAAAATCAATTTTTCATACCGTTAAATGTTAAGGGTAGTCCAATTTTTATTAAAGTGAAATCTCTTTAGGCGCGGAAGGTAAAATTTTTACGGATGAAACGCATGTTTAGCCTCACGAAGACGTGCAGCGTTTATTATGCTGACTCATTTGAAGGTTAGGTAGATTTAATATTGACAAATAACATGTGGCATTTTAATTTCCCACTCGTCATTTAATAATTTAATAAACTGTTTATCATAACATGTTCTCTTTTCTAAATTTGAGATTCAAAAACAAAATTTAATTAATAATTTCTAATATTAACAAAGAAGTTTCATTTCTGAAACTTTGGTACGCACACACTTTTTTTTAAATAGCAATATTAGTTATTATACGGGAAAACAACTCTGCAACATGTTATATAAATCATGACAACTATTTATGTTATAAATGATATATAAAAGCGAAATTAAGTTAAATGAGCTTCAACTATAAGAACGACCTAATCCCAGAAATCCAGGCTTTTACTTCTTAACTGCTTTATACTAATATAAGAATTTTATACAATATTAGAAAGCTATATATGTCTTTATAGTATTCATAAAATTATAATTAAATTTTCAGACTAATTCTCTTTAAATATATAGAATAAAATAGTTGTGTGAATTACAAAGCGAGTTTATCCAATTCATGTATAACCAACAGAATACAGTTTCTTATAATTTTTTTTTTATTAAGTTTCAATAGTCGGTTTTATGCAATTTTGTAATGTAAAAAATCACTTTGATGTAATATCTGTTTCTAATTCAGATTTGAATTTCTAAGTATCCATAATAACAAGTCTATTCTCAATGCACTTGTTTGCTGACCTGATTGTTTTTTATAAGGTTCATGTTTCTGTATTGAGCTCATTTTTGCTAACTTTTCATTATGATTTAATTTACATAAATATTGGCTATGGTTATATAATATAATTCACTTTCCAAACTTATAAAGTCTGATGTTATGTAAAGTTAACATAACGGCCCGATAAGGTATAACATGTTATTGTCATTTCGTCATACTGTAATTATGAAGAAAATTATGTAAATTATAATTTTTTGTCTCTCCTTCCCTAACGTCTGGAAGAAATCGTTTTAAAGCGATTACACCTCAGCTTGTCGTCTCTAACTTATAAAATTTGTCTCTTTTTTGTATTTTAATTCGTTTTTATAGTGTATATAAAAGTTGGAGTATTAATAGGGTATTTTAATAATACGAATGAAAAGATGTGACATTAATAAGAGTGTTATATTTTTTATCTCAACGAGTTCAAAAGAAACACATTTTTTTTGTATTAAACATTTTATTTCTTATTTTTAAACCTTTTTCTTTATAAAGACATACAAAAATCACAATCGCTTGTCATTAATTTTTTTTTATACAACAATTTAATAATAACAATAGACAGTCATATCACCATTTGCAACAATGTTCGCAGTCACACCCATTCACAGTATCACATCTAATGAGTTCAATACTGACATACGTGAATAAATTACTTATCACTAAGCTTGCACCAGTCTCTTAACAGTAATAATTTAATAAATAGTTCTATAAAAACTTGTTAGCGTTCCTTTGTTTCACAACAACAGTCGCACTTCACTGCATTTTAATAATGCGTTAAATATTATGGCAATGCGGGCGGCCCGCTAGTCTTTCATTCTAATACTACTTAGGACACTTAAACATCACATTTGCTTTTTATGTACACGTACCGTCGCGTGCGGCGTACTGTTCAGACTAGAGCTTTGGTTTCACCGACCGTATCCAGGCGATCTGTACCTCTCACGGGCTGCCTGAGCTGCTTGCGGCGTCAAAAAATACACGTGCGCACCTTCCCCGGGTAACCTGTATGACACGAAGGAACCCGGTCGCCCTTCCCCTGCAGTATTCACAGGCCTTATCCACTCGGCATCGGGATTTATTGGTGGTAGAGGTCTTCTGTAGTTTACAGCCGTGTCCCCGCCCAATGATGGCCTATTCAAGTCATACTGCTCACCAGTATACTGAGGCCTTTGTACTTGCGATTGTACTCTATATTGTTGTGAGGTCCTGATTCCAGGGTTCGGTATAGGTATGAACTCGCTGTCAGGGTTTATTTCCGGTCGTGGTAGTCTGTCGTTTACTACGGTGTCATGTAATAACGAAGGCGGTTTTGGTGGTTGCACTAGTTCTGCATTGGGTGATACTTGGTGTACCTGTTCGCTATAAGGGTTGATTGTTGGACGGGGTGGGCGTTCGTTGACAATGGTGTCCTTGTGTAAAGATGGTGGATTTGGACTTTGTGTGTCTATTATTTCGTAGGCATACTGTAGATTGATATTATTGTTAATTGGTGTCTTAACTGCATCAAGTGGTGGTGTAACAGCTAAACCATTAACGTCATGTGTTTCATCTTCTAATTTCTGACCAAATACATCGAAAGAATTTTTAGTAATATCATCGAGGTATTTCTCATCTTGTTTGGTATAATATCCGTGACTAATTGGATTAGGTGTAGTGCTTGGATGTTTGTTTACGTGTAGTACTGGTTTGTTGGTTTGGACTGCAATATAGTTTATATTATTTTTGGGGGTTGAACCTTTGTTATAAATAGAATCTTCATATTCATCATCCCTTGGCTTCGTTTTTGGATAATATCTAGATGATGTCGGACTCTCGGTGGTTACTTGCGCATTTTCAACAAGGTATTGCTGATTATAACCTGATGATACTGTGGGAGTAATAGCATTAAATTCGTTTTCTAAATTGAATGGCTTACTGTAACTCACCATCGGTCTGAATGGCTCAGGATCTAGTTTAGGTGCTCTAAATGTTAGTTTTTCAGGACGAGCTTTTGTATCGTAGCTGAATTCATATACTGGTCTTCCCGTTATGGCTTTTGGTTTTGTTGTATGTGGTCTATGGGATTGCGCCTTCGGCCTTTTTGTCGTGTATAATTCAATAGTCTGTTGAATATCAGCTATTTGTTGATAGAAGGGATCGGGACGCTTGATTTGCTGTACATAAACTTGTTGCTTCGGTTTTTGCACACTAAAATATTCTTGAGTGAGTGTTCGAGGACCTTGTTTCTGTGGCCATAAGAATAAAGCGTCAGCTTGATCGACAGACCCGTATGCAACATCAACGTTAGGAGAAAATCCAGACTGTGAGTTTACATTTTGTTTTTGAGAAAGCGGACGTTGACTTGGTACAGTTTTGTAATAATTACGTCCGTCAAAGTAAGGCTCTGGTAAGGGTGGTGAAGTTTTCGGTTGTTCGTCAAAGAAATAAAATGACGCTATTGCGTCGTCGCTTGGTTTACGATTATATACTGGCTGTAATTTAGTTGTAGGAACTTCGTCATTTTGAGTATTGGAGTAATAAGCCCTTAGCGGCACAGATGTGGACGTTATATCTTTAGCAAATTCGTTATTCGCCTTTTGTGGTACCTTATAGACAATATATGGTTTTTCTGTAGTCGTCGGAGTTTTATTATCATAAATTGGTTCTGGATAATCGTAGAAGACTGAAACCGAGATGGGTTTTGATGTAAGTTTTGTTCTTGTTTTGTGCACAGGTTTTTCGGTTTTTGGTTTAATGGTAACCTCGTCTGGAAGGTTATGAACTCTTACTGGATTTCTCGGAGGTAATGGTAAAATGCGTTGGGGCTTTCGGTATTTAGGAGCGGTAACGATTTCTACTGAAGGTGTTGAAGTCGTGGTTGGAGCTTCTGTTGTTCGGGAGGATTCTGTTGTAGGTCTTGTTTTGTATTTCCCTCTGTATACTGTGGAAGGCTGTTTTGTTGTCATTTTCGTTCTTGTTCTATGGGTCGTTGAGGTTGGCCTTGTCTTTTTAATCACATCAGTAGTTTTTTCTTCTAGTGGCGCAAAAAAGTCAGGTGGTGGTGGAAGTATAATTCCAGGTACAAGAGGTCCAGCTGGTACAGAGTTGTTGTAGTTAGTGTGATAAGAAAAATTGTATGGCGGCGGATAGTAGATCGAAGGGTCGTCTTCGTCGTACAGGTCGGTTTGGTTGCTGGGTGGTGGTAGAAATGCTGCGCCCGGAGGAAATCCTTCTGGAAAAGAGCCGTTCATGGATCCAGGGTACGGGAATGCCCCTTCGCTCTCATTCCCGGGTAGGAATGGGAACGGAGAATTTGGCAACGGCGCTCCCCCGGCAGAAGTGTTTCCCTGATTATCACCCGAGGGGTAGAGCGCTCCTTGTGGGAAAAGGAATGGCGGAGGATATATAGGGCTTTCGCCTTCTCCTGTAGGGTAGGGTGGGAAAATGGGCGCAGGGATACTGCCGTTTGGTGTAAGGAAGACAAGCGGTCCGTCGTCGGAGAGTCTAACTGGAAAGGGCGGTGGTATTTTAGGTTTCTGTGGTAATTTTACTTGCCTCCTAGGCGCCTCGTAGCTATCGATCGGTGGCCAAGGCCTATTTTCTGCTTCTTTAGTGCGCTCCGGGAACGAGCCGCCTTTGAGAACCAAAAGGTGATCTTCTGCGAGCCATATTTCTTCTTTTTTGAGTCCTCCAAGGCTTTGCAGATTATCTTTAGTTCTAGTTTCTGAATTTGGTTCATAACTCAGAATTCCGGGTCGCTTGGGCGTCTTAGAAAATATTTCGTTTTGTATCAGTCCATATTTGCCTTCGGCCACTTGATCAGATAGCGTCTTTTTGTCTTCATCATCCTCTTTCATTTTTCCGCTATCCTTTCCTTCGCCAGCGCTGGACATGAGCATCCCGTCGTCCCAGATTCCTTGGTTCCATCCCACGGTGCCGCCTGATAGTTCAGGTACAATAACTCCCGAAAATTTGCCGCTTTCAGTTTTTGAATCGGAACTAATGGAATTTTTCAAATTGCCATGTTCCTTTTCTGGTTTAATTTTCATATGACCACCAATAAGCCGTCTTATCATCCGCTGGGACTCCGCGGGCTCAGAATCAGGTCGTGGACCAAGAGAGCGCTGATCTCGGACGAACGACTCAGGCGGCAACACGTAGGTGGGCACAAGGACGCTGGCGCGAACGACGCACGCCCATGCCAGCGCTAGCGTGAGCACTGACGTCGCCCCTCTCACCATCTGAAAGTTTAGAAAACATCACTTCTTAGTTATTTTGCACGGTTGACACAGATATACATTATCACATGCACAGTTAATGAACTCATCTCAGATAGCGATTATTGCTTTGTTAGTTGGTCACACCGCGTTGTCGGTCATGAGCACAAGAAGTGAAAGGACGCGAGATAAAACGTTCGGACAGTGGTTTGAGTACTGGCGGGCCGCGCGCTACCACCCGCCTTTTATGAATTCGTACAGATTGACCACCTCCGATCTAGCTGGCATTGAGAATCAAGCGTTTAATTTGGAAATTAGCAAGTAATGACTACAAGGCAGGAAGGCCGTGTGGCTGGCGACAATATCAAATTGTCATTTCATTTGAGACCGAGTCACTTAAACGTTCTCTTATGTACTCCTAGATAGTACAACGAAATTTGTTTTTAACCGAGTACACGTTTCTAAATATATTTAAATTGCCTTCTATTATGTCTCATGTCATTTATGTAATTGTATGCCAATAAGTTTCTAAATGGCCTTGTAACTTTCATAACGGGCAGCTTGATTTAAATCTTAACGTAGACTAATACGCTAGTCAGAATTTGCCTCACATTATGTATGTTTTTACTTTTATGGTAATTGCATTGATACCGGATTCATCAAGAATTTATTGAGGGGTCCTTAAGTATTGGTTTGTTAGATGTCTGACTCATATTAATGTGTCTCGATTGACCTTCATTGATTCTATAATTCAATTTCGATATGTCGTACATTCTGTTAATACTCATAAGCCATATAAGGAATATTGTTTCACCAAGACTTAATATGAAATTAGTGAGTTTGATTTGGTAATCTCTGGTAGTGAGTATCAAAGTTCATTGCAAATGTTTAATAAAGTTTGACATTTGCCGGGTTCATCTCGAAGGCATCCTTTCGTTTATATAACTTGTTTACCTTCGAAAAGCTCAGCAATTGTTCCCTGTTGAAGTTCATACATACAAGATATTTTACTTGACAAACCATATTTTTCATGATTGTAGTATGTTTTGTTTTATAAAACGTATGATTTAATTACTAGACATGAGTGTTTGGAACTGACACGGTCTCACGGCTGGCCTCGCTTCACAAGGTGCCCGATTTTACTTTGCGGTCACATTGAAACGTTGAATGATTTATTAGGGCTTAAAATTGTTATAAATTACTTGATATTTGTCTCTAACTCGCTAAGGACTACTCCTTTAATTTCTTGAGAATGGACAATTATACAACTGTTCAAAATGCACAAAGAATAACGGGATTGGTGTTGCAAACAAAAACATTTATGAATTTATGGAGTTAGTTATGTTTCTGGAAACCATAATTCATTCAGATACAATAATTTACTTTGTTATATCACTTTATATATCTAATATTGTCAAAGTGGTGCACGAACGAGATGACTTTCTTTATTATTTTCTTTAACAGTGTTGGGAAACTGATCCATTGTTGTTAATTTGTATTCAGAACCAAGCATTGTCAACTCGCCAACTTTCCAACGGCCTTTGTTAGTCAATGATACTGTCGGTCAGTATATGCCGATTTTTTTTATTGAAACATTTAAATTAAAGGCTTCTTTTTATTTAACTTCTTACTGCTGGGTACAGGCCTTCTCATTTATATGTATTTATCTACCTTATTGCATTATATAGAAGTGTTGATGGCGGTGGAAACTTAGTGATGTTTTCCCTAGATTTTAAACCTAAATTTCTCTTAATGAAAATCCAGGGGTTCTTGTGGAAACACTCATCATTGTCATATGCTAATTGTATTACTTCAAAGTTGTTTCTAACAATGTTTCTGTCAGGATCAATTCTAAATTCCATATCTAGTCCGTGTCCTATATTTAAGAGGCAATTTGCGTAATTACACGCAGCCTTCGGTATCAGATCTAAAGGTAATTTATTAATTTTATATCGATCTCCTTGAATTTGCGGAACAGACAACACAAGTTACACAAATATTCTTATTTATACATCGTCTATTTTTATGTTGTATGGAAATTGTGTCTACTAACATTATTATATTGCTCGCGGCAATAATGTTACAAGTTAATTACACAAGTTGTTTCGAAATGTCTAGCTCCATTTAATTTGTGATTTCTAGGACATTTTTATGATCTCAATAATATTTTATGGCAACAGCCTATTATTAAGCTAGGTTTCCTTATGAGTTAAGCGAAGGTTATTGAATTACACGTTTGTTATTTATGATTGTATTTTATTTGTAACGCTTGACTTCTCACATGATTGTAAGTGGTGATACAGTCGTAAGCTGGTGCCATACTAATCAGATAAGGGAAATAATAACTTTGTTATCTTAATTCTCCAACAACTTAAAAATGCATGTGGCAAGAGCTTACAAGTGTAAGTACAGTCTGACCAACGGTTTGCCCAACAAAATGTATTTCTTATTTTTCAAGTGAAACTTTTTTAGTCGCATGTGGGTCAATTTTTTACGCATGGAACGCGTGATTAACGTCACGAATATGTGCAACATTTTTTTATGCTAATTCGTTGGAAGGTTAGATAGTTTTAATATTTACAAATAACACGTGGTATTTTAATTTGCCACCTTTTAATTAATTATTTTCATAAAAAAATATAACCTTAAAAGTATTTCATAAAAAAGAAATTCTAAATTTTAAATTCAAAATCATTTGTATTAATTTTCGACAATTTTTATGATAAGTAAATTCATTAAATTCCTAAAATATCTTCCCATTCCCTTCCGTCTAAGTCTCGGAAATCTAAAGTTTTAGATTTGTATAAATTTTGTTTAAATAAACAAGACTTAGAAATTAGTTTGTCAAGGAAGTTTCATTTCCGACATGTGTACTTTGTACGCACGTACTTTTAATTTTTTTTAAATGATTTTAAAATATCGTAAAATCTGCATGTAAAATAAAAATAATTTAATAATAAATTTATTACATAACATAATAAAATCTTATTAAACTGTAACGACATTATTCTTTTTATCAGAAACATGAAAAGCTTATGTGTAAATTCAAGCCTTAAACTTTGGTATTTTATTTCAGGTTTGTGTTATTACTTTATATCTCTTTTTGATTAGATTTGATTTAACTATATTACCGATACTGACAAAGCGTATTGTTAAAATGGTTGGTTCGCATTGCAAATCTAATGATGCAAATAAATTAGCTCGTGCCGTCTTGTCTGATATCCGATTCATGTAATAAACAAAATTAACTCTTGTACCGTCATTTGCTTTACTACAACCAACCATAAAGATGAAAATCAAAGCGATGGTTTTCAATCTGTCTGTAGCCAGTAATTTGGAATTTATGACTGTAGTACACCGAATCTTTTTTAAAGCCATTTTACTCAATAATTTATTTGAGGCTAGCTTTCCGTGACTTTATGTGAATATAATAATTTAGTACTTAAATTTTTGTGACTGAAGGATATTCTAATCTATATGGAATTCTAATTGTGAGTTTTAATCCAAATTATAAACATGAGTGTGAAATTGTGCGTATGATTATGGAATTTCCTGCTACTTTATAAATTTCGTGGGTAATGTTAGGTCATTTATTTCATCAGCTGTTTGTCAGTATATCTTTTGTCTAATTATGTGTATCAAGTTGGGTGTTAATCCGGTATAAAAAGATGGATACAGAAAAAAGCATCACAAAAGTCGTTTTCTTTTCATGTAAACATTACAACAATAACTTCTATTTTATTTTAATAAACCACATTGTATTTACAATGTTTCACAACTATAGATCATTAATTTTTATAGTGCTTCGTTTCCCATCGTTGTTAGTTGTTAATTTTTTTTTTAATTTGTTCCGGTGTTTACGACCTCTTGATCTCTTACATTGTTACAAGTTCAATAATATAATAATCAAGGCAAAGTCATTTTACAATTAAAGGTTCAAGCAGTGAGATACGGATAAATTAATTTCTATTTTCGATGTTTATTTTTATATCGTACGCTGATTGATTGTGATTATAATTAACTTGGGAAAAGGAATAATTATTCAAATATTAATAGTATCGTATGAAGATATACTTATTGAATTGTGAATCGAAATAGGGACGACTGCTAGCCATTCCAGCAAAGACTATTATTGTATTAAAGTCTTTAGGCCTTTGACTAATTTATTCAATGACTCATTATTTATCGATAGCCAAAACAAATATCAAAGAATGTCAGGGCTCACATTATGCCTGTCATTGCTTGGTCAAGGCGAAGCCTTCCTAACAACCTGTTTGAAATTGTTTGTACTGCACCTTAAACTTGCATTATGTCATCCCATATTATTATAATAGCCTTAAATAGTGCTAGCTGATGCTTTCGATTTCGTCTGTAGTATTGGGAAGGTCTCTACTATGTTCCTTCTTTTCTATCTACAAATAAACTATACATACACATGTCCCTGAATCTAAAGAATAATTGATTTACGCGTAAAAAATTATCATTTATTTTACCTTCATTATTTAATTAGAGTGTTTGTCTCTACATATAACTCTAGTGAATTTGAGACTTGAAAACGTAACAGACAGACAATGATTTTTCATTTTTTATATTTGTATAAATTTAAAGACCTTATTAAATAGCATTAAAATTATTTTTCATATCTTACGACCTTGTTTGCTTGTTTTAATGTGGGAATTGAACCGAATGATATTAAGTCCAATTTATTTTGTCTCGCCGTGCAAATGACTTGTGTTGTGGCAATTTTATGCTTTATTTTAAATTTTTACCGTGTTTAGAAATTTTTATTGCGCACATGTTTCGAAGCCCACATATGTGTTATGTACATATTTAAAAGCGAAGATAAAAATAGTTCAGTACAATTTACCTCTTATTTAAAAAAATCAAAATGACTCCAAAGCTATTCTCCCAATTTTAAATTTGATCTAGAAGCTCGGAAACAATTGTCCCTATAGTTTCACTGTTTAAAGAACGCAGGTGGCGGGCTAGTAATTACATATGCATAAAGAAACATGAGTGAGTATAGCTGATAGTATTTGTTGCGCGTAAATTATGATATTGTTTGTTTTTCTTCAATATTTTTTTGCTGGAGATTGGTTTCATTCTTCTTAAAAGCTTGCTGTGTTAAGGTCGATTCACAAAAAGCTACTGCGAACTAAAGATTCGTGACTGACTAAAATACAGTTGTGAGTGCGCACGCGCCGCTTCGGGGCCGCGCACCGAAGTATTTCGAAGTATGCCATGTTCTCTGCCATGCGTTTCATTGTTGGCGGATTTATGATTTATAATACCTACGCTACCTTTGAAAACGCAAGGTTATCAGGCATTGTGTAAGCATTTCGTATCGGCATACCAAATAATAATCAATAAGCCCCGGCCTAATTATAATTTTATTGCTTGTTAGGACCTAGTATCGGTCCTTTTTGGTTTAATTGATTGATAAAGTAATTAAGTGTTGTAACTGCCTTTTTTCTATAGACTTCTAAACATTATGTATGTCGTCAACATATTTTTTATAAGAAAAAGGTTAAGTGTTTTTAAGATAATAAAACAGAACATTGCAATGAGACATTATAAAAAGTATTTTCCATATTTAGACTTCCTAATTTTATGCGATGACATTTAGATTTGAATATTTTAAAATGAAACCTTCCTGAATCTAGAACTACGTGTTATGCATACTCAGTGAATACAAACTTTCTTTTCTTTTGTTTGTTTGCGACTTTCTTGAATCTTTGTTTCGTAATTTGTCGTTGGGCACATTTGTCTTTGTTGTGTGTAATTCCCCGTGTAATGCTAAGTTGTTTGCTCTCATGTCGTCTCCAATTGAGATTACGACATCTAGAAATTTTCGTACATTTTCACATAATTTAAAGTAAATTGTATCCCGCGGACGTGACTCGTTATGTCGCCGACTTTCGATTACAATTTTTTCTTAAATTGAAATTTACTCTTGCATAATCAATTAACCTCAAATTTCTTGTTGCAGGTAAGAAACTTTGTATGGACCTACACGTAAGTACACTTGTCGAGATAGTTTCGATCGGATGGAGTCGGGAATTGCAATGGAGTAAATAGCCAATTAGTTGATTAGAGTCTGATAACGGCTATTAGTTTTATATTGTTTAATATGAGTCGCTTTTGCAATAGGTTTCAAAATTTTTCCGCTGTTCTGGGCGCGCTACCTTTTAGTGGTTTTCGGAGCGTGGCGAATAATAGGCAACCTTATATTGCGCCGGAGTCCTTCGTTAGCAAGGAAAGCTTTTTCCAAAAGCAAACTTCTCTATTTCAACAGAACGCTCTAGCCTTCATTATCCAATTGTAATTGGCTAATGGACTAATTTCATATTCAAGGCGTTACGTTTTTTTTATTTTAACACTAAATACAGCGACAATTATTTCAATAGATAAACGTGTCAACGCAATAGTTAAGAAAGTTTTTTATACCATTGTTTTTATCGTCTAAACAAGATCAATAGTATTTGTGCAACAGATTTTATTTGAATTTATCGCGGACATATAATATGATCGTCACGACATATAAGCCGGATTCGCTTTTTTATTCGCGTTTACAAGAGGTGACGCAAGCGCAGGTTTGTACTATCATGGTATTTAAATGGTTGGAATTTAAGATCTGTATAGTAAGTAATTGACACGTTAAAATTTAGCCTTTCGAGGTTTAGATTAAATAGAAATATTAATTCTAATGAAAACGTCACAAGATTTACAGCCTTTATAAATAAACGGAAATCATTGAGGATTAGTTGATGTCATAGGACATGAAACTCTTTAGAGTTTATTAATAACTTCCGTAGAGAATGACGTGTTGAAAGATTCATTCTGATTCATTGGTTGTGGTTATAGCTGTCTAGACACAAGGCGACAAGTTGAACAGTTGAAAGGTTAACCGATTCAGGTGATTTATTTTGTCATAGCACATTTGTTGCCTGGGAATGCGACATTCTTATAACCTAGAAGCGTACGATTTTCTTAATGCCGTCAGCCTTTATTTAGCGTCGGACGGTATGCAATAAAACTGGTTTCACAGCTAATGGCATTTGATGGTAGCCTTCAATGTTCCTTTGGTAGGCTTAATATAACATTGAATTTCTCCATAAACAGATAGTTGCTCTTTTGTTTTATGAATATATTAGACAATGGCGTAGCATAAACTTTCCGATATTTACTTTGTTAACTGTATCATGCCTTTACTACTCGTGTGTAAGCAATGCGACTAAATTATGTCACAGATTACCGGTGAAATTGAATAAATAAACATTTAAATTTCCGAGTCTGGTGGGTAGCTGTTTATTTAATCTTGTTTGTCGGCAGGAATAGTTATTATCTAAATTGAACTAAGGTATATCTCGTCATCAAGTCTATATAATAACAAGTCTAACAATCGTGTATCACGGTAAAGTGTTATTTCGTTTGACCGTCTAGATTATAATCTGTGTTGTGGTTATATCACTATTAAAGCAGTTAACTAGTTACTTGCGGTCCGGGAAATAGAAAAATATCTCACGTTTGTTACCCGCATCCGCCTCTATTAATTGTTGTTTCACATACATTTTTTAGAATTGCCACAGAATCGAATAACGATTAGCAGTTTACAACACTTCCTTTAGCTACACCTTGACTAATCTCGACATCGGTATTATTGCCGATATCCGTATATACGAGATTGAAACAGAGTGTGTGTTGATTATTTACGGTGTTATATAATCGTGAATACAAATTCTACACTTTCGTTATTCGCGCTACTGTCATCTCCTGTATTATATACGCGTAGCGTAATGTTTTGCATTTGCGATGTTTGGCAATATATATTATTGAATTAATTTATTTGCTTAATGCCTTACTTGTTAATTCTTGAAATGCTTTGGAATGCCTCATTATACAAATGATTTCATAAAATTTTCAAGGTTCACTGCAATACGCTTATAACTTTCGTGCAAGTTGCAATAAATATAAATGTGTATAAGTTTTGTCGCAATCGGAAGAACGGTATGGTAGCGCATAAAATACGAAAATTGATTATTATGAATGATAAGCATTATATATTTTAATTTCTTTTTATTCATCTATATTGTTGCTAGCTTTATCCACAATATTTTGGGAAAAGTCGTTAAAACGTATTATTTTCAAGTCAATTATCTTTAAAGATGCCTACTGGCTTTATATTGTTTCCTCGATGTATACAAGATTATAGAAGATATAATATATTAAACCGTTTAGTAAACTCTTCAGACTAATTATTATCTCTAACAATATCTTGCTAAACGTACTTATTTTAAATATTATAAAATGTAATATCGTATTTATTTTGTTTACGATAAGATTTTGCTGTTATTAGAATGAACAACCGAATCATTTTGTTTATAATATTGTTAAGATTCAAGTTTATGACGTGACGTTCAAATTACAGTCATGCTGTATTGAATGAATTATAATAATCAGTCACGTAATAAGTGGTGAGACATCAATTTGGTATTTCTCACGCATCGCATCGGACTCCCGTTACGCGGATGTATTAATTTTGTCAATAGCTGAATTATTTATCACATGATCGGGTTTTTTTAAATAAATTTTGTCGAATCCTGTTATAGTTATTCCCCAGTTTTACATATCGTGCTTATTTAATTTGAATGTTTATTCTTGAGTTATAATAACTTTAATAAAGTTTCAATCAATCTGACATCGTGTATCATCACGAATCCATTAAGCGAACATCATTATTAGGTTTTTATTGGATGACACGTTTCGTACTGGGCTACATTTATGAAATGGATGTTGCAATGTAGCTTTAGAGACAATATATATATTAACTAACCTATTCCAAAGTTTATTATTCATGACTTTTGATGTAGTGACGCGTGGGCAGAAATAAGTCCCACTTGCTAATCTACAGCGAAGCCTTAATACGTCTGTCACGTTTTAGTTGACGGATAAATTTTCCGATATTTGATGTTTGCTCACAGAATATTTTTCTATGCACGTAACAATTCACTGAAACTCTTTTGTTTACATGTTCTCACAGGTGTTTCTTTAGACGCTTGTCATTGAGGCTTACGGCTGCCACTGTGAAACTCAAATTTAATATTTGTGTCGCTATAACTATTGCATTGTCTCTGGAGCCACTAATTACCGGTTTGCCGTCGGGGTTTTCGTCCGTGAGATCTAGGTCGGATTTAGTATTTTTTGTTTACGTTAATAATTAAGTTATTGGAATTGTAACTAATAATTCATTAGGGAAATATTGAACACTGTAGATGTTTTTGTATGAAAAAAACACAAGCTTACATTTAAAGTTAACGGTAGAGGCTGCGATTGCGATAATTATCACTTCTGCTCACTCTTCAGCACATATCACGATGAGTGTAAAGTCACTACACTATCACTGGCGTTAAGTCACTGGCACATGCTAGTTGGAAATGTCCAAATGTCGTGGTCGCAGGGTCACAGGCTGTGGTGGGGTGCGCGTGTGGTCGGCAGGTCGCGCGGCGCATGAGTGGCCCCGGTGGTAGGGGCGCGAGCGTAAATACGCCGCGGTAGGCGCGTGCGCATTGCACGCACACCAACACACGCACCGACACACACTGCGAACGATGCACCCGATACTGTTGAGTATTTCGTATCGATTTGTATTCAACAGTTCCCAAATGTTACACGACTTTGACGAAAAACATTTTTTTAAAACTCATATTCCTAAAATGTGGACTAAATTTAATATGACGTGATGTGTTTTGGGGATGATTGTAAATATCTCATATTTTTTTAGGCAGGTCGTTACAGACAGTTCCGAAATATTATTTATTTAAGCCTAATAAAATATTGCGTTTGTTATAGTAATTGTAAAGGTGCAATAGAAAACGTGTGATGTCATTTTGGAATGAATATTGTAAGTTGCTTTGTTGTTGCTTTTGGGAGCTTATTATGTTATATATTTCGTGCACCCGATAATGATGAGTATTTCGTATCGATTACTATTCAACAGTTTCGAAATGTTACATGACTTTGACGAAAAACTCATATTCCTAAAATGTGGACTAAATTTAATATGACGTGATGTGTTTTTGGGATGATTGTAAATATCTCATATATCTTTAACCTAATAAAATATTGCGTTTGTTATAATAATTGTAAAGGTGCAATAGAAAACGTGTGATGTTATTTTGGAATGATTATTGTAAATTGCTTTATCGTTACTTTTGGGAGCTTATTATCTTAAATATTTTGCGACGACCTTCTGCTCAGAGCAGTTATCATTGTATTTTATTTTTTTGGATTTCGAAATAAAATAATTAATTAGACGAAACGTAATTTTTAAAAGTTTGTAAAATTTGTAGGTAGGCCTCTGTTAAATAATCCTTCAGCATAAAAAAATAGTAGAAACTGTAAATATAACTGATATTTCGGTAAAATTTAGTATCACAATATTATATCGTCAAAAAAATAATGTTGTCGACTCAAATTTAAGGGAGATGATAGGTATTAAAAATAAATAAAAGTAAACAAACATACAGGAAAGTGACTTAATCAGTATTTAGAAATTATTTTCATGGTCTTACATCGCGAAATAGGATATTATTGAGAAAAATTTTTAAATATCTTGCTATTTTTAACATTGTTGTTCATAGTCAATCAAGAAATATGTAATTTTCTTTTTTAAATTAGGTCAGTGAGTAATGTTTACTTGTGTTCGTAAGTTATTGTTATTGATTCCTTGTAGATGTTATCTAAACCACTATATATAAATGTTGAGTAAATTTCTTGATGTAAATATAGGTTACAACGCGTAAATTGTACACAATTCTTTATAAGTAATTTCGGAGGTATTGAATGGAGTAAATTCTTATTAATTTATGTAGAGTATGCGTATGCTCGTAAAAAAATCAAATCTTTTCTTTTAAAGCATTAATAGTAGCTATAAAATTTTATTGTTGAAATTTGTTACTGTCAGATATTCGTAATGTAGGTCGTCAGCGTAACGATACAATTTTGCAATTAGGTTTAAATTGGGCGCGTAATTTTATTAATTTACAAAGTCGCTTCCAAATTTTCATAGGTATTTTTCGTTTATGCAATTTTGTTGATGACTCTCATCAAAGAGTTTAATATAACTATAATTTGTATATCTTATGGGATTTCTTTACCAAAAAAATAGTCGCGCTAGGTTCGTAATGTATTTTATTTCTCTACGTTTTTTAACGTATCATATAATTTTGAGGACTACATGTAGAGTATATATGTATAATATCTAACATAAATTTAACAAACTATATATGTATATCCAGGTATCTAATGGCTCATCACGATATCTCTAGAATTATAAGGCGTAGAGACTTGAAATTTGTTAGAAATACTCCTTTTGGCGAGTAGAAGTCAGCTAAGAACGGAATTTTCGAAATTTCACCAGCAAGGGGGGTTGCGGGGGGTATATTTCTTATTTGTAAAACAATTTTCCTAAATTATTGAAAATGATACCCAATATACATTCCACGTAGACGAATTCGTGGGTAGTTAGTATATATATATACACCGAATTAATATAGAAATATACTTTATGTATGTATCTATAAATAGTAATGTTTTTTACATCTTTATATCGCGTCTCTTCCAATATCCACTAACTATGATCCATTTATGACCATGAAAACCACTGTGCTCTATACATCGGAATCATTCAAAAAATATTTAAGAAACCTCGCAGTTAACTTGTAAAATGCGAAGGAACATGTTTTTTTCGTATACTCATCATACGAATCTATTTTTAAGAGTTTGTAAATTGTGACGCTTCTTTGGTCAGAGATAAATAGTGTTTCAATAATTAGCTGGCGAAATTTCGCATTACCACGTAAAATTTTGCAAATATCGATAAAAATTTATCGCAAAAAATAATTTATGAAATGTTGCGGTAAACTTGTAAAATGCGAAGAAACATGCAATTATATTTACGTGTTCTTTTTCTCTTTTTTTGGTTTAATAGCTCGTAATACTTGTAAAGCGTAGCGATTGCGATTATACATCCGTTCCCAGGCGGTTTCGTGTGTAAAAAATTCTGTGTATAACGAAAAACGCTTCACTGAGCGAAGCCTCCGACCGGTGTCATCGACATCGTGGCGTCCTCGAAAGGTCGCCGGTTGAGAACGGGACCAATTTGCATAACACCTAATTCTTTATTTTACTTATTTTTCCGTCGAGTGGTCTTTAATCATGCGAGCATCGCGGATCCCGGATCTTTTTTTTTTTGTGTGTGTGCAATATTCTATAATTGTGTACGCGGAACGTAGCTAGATTACAATTTAATATTTTCCACTTAAACTTCGTATTACGATTGTAATGTACGTGTTAAATGTATATTGTAATTAACCATGATATCATCGTGTATTATTGTGGTTTTTATTAATTTTTTATATACTGTCACTGTTTTAAGACGATATTTTTCAATTAGAAGAAAAATGTTGTTTTGAAGTGAAACTTCTGCAGCATTTTTTATGCTTATTCGTTTGAAGGTTAGGTAGTTTTGATATTTACGAATAACATTGGCATTTTATTTTTCCACTCTACATTACATAATTTAATATACTATTTTTCATAAAATATAAAATAAAACTATTTCATAAATTCTCTTTTCTAAATTTTTAATTTAAAAACAAAATTTAATTATTAATTTCTAATATTGATAAAGAACACGTAACATTTTTATTTATAATTTGTCATTTGAGATTTCAATAAATTATTTGTATTGATTTTCGACACTTTTAATATTTTAGTGATTATTAAATTCCTAGCATATCGTCATTTTCCCCTCCCTCTCTCGGAAATCTAAAGTTTTACATTTATATAAATATAAACAAGACTGAAAAATTGGTTTGCCAAAGATGAATCGCTTCTGACATGTGTACTTTGTTCGCACGCACAATTTTTTTTTTTAGAATACTGTCAATTTTCTTACGTGATTAATTAGTTTTCTTAAAGAAAATGAAATTGAGGTTGTATTTCTTAAGCATGTTTTTTAATATGGTATTCCAATGGATTTAATATTTGGTAGCCGTTTTCTGGACAAATTCGTGTTATTTTTATAATGGCTTCTCGATCGGATCTCAATAGAGATTAGCATTTGCTCTTCACACATAATTGACAAAGATATATGTAAATAAACTTAATCTCATAGCTCTATATCTTACTTCCTCAGTAAGTTCAAACGTAAAACATTTATATGGCTTTATGAATCGGCGAAATAAGAAGCATTCTAAGGAAATGTTTCGTTAAAGCTAATGATTTTTTACTGATAGACTTAATATATTACAAATAATGATGTCTGTTTTTTATTTTCCGAGAGAACATATTTTCCAGAAATGAAGCTACAATAATTTACTATGGACTTTTTCTAATGAGCATACCTCACTTGGTTATGAGGAAAATTTTGTTTTTTACATTTTTACCTCATATGTGTGCTAAAATAGTTGCACTGCGCAACGTGGTTTTATTCGTGTGTAACATCAACAGTAGTGAATGATCTTTATGCAATAAAATATTGTGTAATGTCAATTGTCTTTTATAATGTCAAAAATTGGTATTGTTCAAACAAATTGTATAACATTAGAGAATGATGATTTTACCAGTCGTTCAGGAATTGAACCCTTTGACTCCTGCTAGCGATATCAGTAATATTAATAAGACAAATTCATATTATAGAGTTCACTATCTTCAGAAGGTAAAGCAAAGGTAAAATTAACAAATAGATTGGGCTCGCTGTTTTCGATATCCAGTAGAGCAAGTTGAGGAATACGTATTTTCTTAATTTGGCAAAAGTCTTGACTGGCAGACGACTTTGGCCGTGACTAATTACCAAGCTGACCACAGTTAACTATAAATTCGTTTACGATAATAATGTTATGAGAAAACATGGACGAAAACTTTAAACATTACCATTAATATTTACGCACGATAGATGCATCACAAGTAGAACGCTTAGGCCCATCGCGCCTCTCTGTCGCTCAGGCCCACCGTGACGATTATCATGCGTTTTCGTGTGTGTTATCGCATCAAGCAATTACGTTTTCAGGTTGTTGTCGTAGACTGTATCATCAATTAACCATTAAGACGTAAATTACCTACATCTTGAGGATGGGTGATTTTATAATATTTATCATATTACTCGCACTAGGCAGGCTGACTGAAGCTTTGAATTTGTTTGTTAAGTCAAGTGATATTCTTGTCGGTAATAAAAAATAAACAAACCAATATGATTGTTGTATGAAAATAAAAACAATTCCCAAAAGACCCAAAAACTCGCCACATTCCGCGACATCGCGACGCTGGCTTTGGGAGCCTGACCATTCTGTAACTCGACCTTACCTTATATGGCATTGTTGTCGCCATGCCATTACAAAAGCGGTTCGAGTCTCATCAGATCAAAGAGAAAAAAGTCGTACCAAGTTTACGAACTGTAACTTTTGTGTTTCAGTATTTTTTTAACTTATTAATTAAGTTACTGTAAGGTATTTTTCAGATTTATATCCCGAGGGCCAGCGTCGTTATATACATCCGTAATATACTATGTAATATATTGTTTTATCATAAAAGTAAAAAGTAAGTAGCAGCCCATTAACGTCCCACTGCTGGGCACAGGCCTCCTCACTCATATGAGATCCATTTTTAGAGCATAGACCCACCACGCTGCTCCACTGCGGATTGGCAGGCATAGTACATAAGTGCACTCTATTCCTTCACTCTCATAGTCCGATGTGACGGTAATCAGACACAACCGGAAAGAGATCTGGCGCAGGACCGACGGCTTAACGTGGGTAGAACACACTGCCAAATCCCCAACTTCGGGCAAATATTGAGAAAATCTTAATAGAAAACTCAATATCCATTTATGAATAGGCCCGACCCGGGACTCGAACCCAGGACCTCATGTCTGTAGTCGAACATGCTAACCACTAGACCAATGAGGCAGTAATTTGTAATGCTAAGATTAAATGTACGAAACATAAGGTTATAATTGTTATTGTACTCAATAACAATTAGTCAAAAAGTACAATCTGTCACTCACTATATCCAGTCAGTGCTCATAGTACGCTTTGAGTTTCTTGTATTCCATATAACTATCTAGTGAAAGTAGCATTAAAGTGTACTGTGTTGAAGACGGAAAATGGGTACATAATGATCTAAATTTGCATGTACCGTTTTCAGGGTACGAAAAGTCATATTGTACAACTTTTCTCATCTTGTCTTTTAAAAACAGTTTGCTATATTCGAGTTTAATAAATGGCATTATTTGAAATATTTATCAGCGTTAAACGTTTTAGGAAGTTTTATTCTAAAAAACCGTTTTGGTATATTCGTTAGACACGTGAATTCTTTCGTCATATTCTTGATATGACTTCAAAGTTATTAGAAACGTATGTGCCTAATTGTTAATTGTAAATTTAATCATCAAGTGAAAGGTTAGATATTCCAGGAGCAATTTTTTGGTATGTACAACCTGTGGGGAAAACCGTTGCACTGTGGGACGCTAATAGGCTGTTATTTATTACACGTATAACTCTTAAAAACAATGTAATAAATTGAGTGATTAATGAACCTATTTTTCCTGATTACATTAAAGGCGCGTAAACAATTATTTGTAATGAGAACGTAATGAAGCACTTAAAAATTTTAACAGTTCTCATTGATATATTGATAACCTTCATTTTGATAACATTAAGTTCATTCATTGTTCTATTTAACACGAATAATTGTTTCTGATGAACCGTAAAACGAAAACATCCAACATTTTAATAGTTCTCGGAGAATGGAAATAAGAAGGAATTTAAAACATTTATTGGAGTTAAAATTAATGTAATGTATCAGTAACTGATGGTAAGATGGTGTCTCAAAGGGCCAAACTGGCTATGCATAGAGGAGTGTCGGTGCCAACACTTATGGTAGTGTAAGTTGGGTATGGCAGAAAAAGCATTAAAGTGAAATAAATGTGGTAGAGATGAGAGCGTTGAGAACTGGGAGTGGATTGAAATTGAATGACAACGTAAGATATGGTGTGATAAGGGAATGTTGTGGTATAAAAGAAGAATTAGTGTCTAAAATTGAGAAAGGTATGCTTAGATGGTTTGGGCACATAAAGATAAAGAATGAAAGAAGATTGACAAAAGGATTTATGAGTCACGAGTAAATGGGAAAGTTGGAAGGGGAAGAACATAGTGAACGTTCCTGGACCAAATCCAGTACATTTTATATAAGGGCAATAAAATTGACGAACTTGTATGTATGGTTTAATGAGAACGAAAGAAGCGGAAGGATGGTGGCAAGTAGAAGGTCGTGGTCTCTGCTTACCCCTATGGGAATGAAGTGTGATGCCTGCCTAAAAGCAAACCTCAAATTGTCGTAACAAAACCTCCATATTCCGTTAAATTTTGAGGCATGTTTCAATTCACGTTGTTTTTTTCAATGAAGTGCGCAATGACGCAATTTAATATTTAAGCAGTTTGGTTGTTTGATAACTACATATAATGTTCTACTTAATAATTGTTTCCGATGGACCGTGTAACAAAAAATCCAATGTTTTAACAGTTCTCGGATTTCTATAAAAGGACACATGACGGTATTTAAAATTATTTATTGGAATTTAAATCCATGTATTGATAACAATGTGGATTAAGGCTACCCATTTGATTGTTTGATAAAACTTCATTCGTAGGTCTACTAATAGCTGATCCTCGTGATATCACGAGTTTAGGAATCAATGGTAATGTGGGGAAATCTGAATTTTATGACCGTTAACGTTGCGAAAGGAATCACTTTGTAAAGTGTATTGAAAGTAAAATTCAACTTGACTACAAATACTTTGGAAGATATGTGAGGAAGCTTAGTAATCTAGACTCGTATGAGTATGTCTTTCTAACCAAATTGTATAGAAGCTCATCGGTTAAATGCATTCAAAGTCTATTACAGACAATTAGATACAATTTTTTTTTCTTTACATATAGATATCAGCTTGGTAATTGTTCGCGATGGACCGTGTAACGAAAACACTCAAAAATTTTAACCGACCTCGGAAACATGACGGTATTTAAAACATTTATTGGAATTTAAAATCCATGTATCTTGTAATTGATGACAATCTTGGCTATGGCTGAAGAGACGACTAGTCGAGTTGAGTTAATAAAGTATTTCAACGATTCGTTTGATTAAATTTACATTTATTTGTCAATTGGCTGTTCCCCGCGGTATGAAGCTATGGACTTGGAATATGTTTACGAAAGGAATCTATTTGTTAAATTTAAGGTCAACAACGATTAGCTTTGAATGTTTCGTGAAGGGAGTGAAAAAGTGATCTTAAATTTAACATTATGGCCTATCTACTAAAACGTTATAAGTGCACATCGCTTGCATGGTTTCGAAGTGTATATTGGACACACTAAGTAGAGTGAAAAGGATTAAGAAGTACACTAAAGGTGTTTTATACAAGGTGTTAGGAGACCGCTTCCGTGAACGAAGACAGAATAGTATTAGTGACACCTTTGATGATGGGATATAAAACGATTTCATTTAAAAAATCAGCTGAAAAACATAGAGGTCGTTGACCCGTGCGTTCGAGCACCAGCTTTTCAGAGATTTTAATTTTGGGTTTTCTTGCTAGGTTTTAGAAATGAAATATGCGCCTGAGGATTATTCGTTTATAGGTTAGGTATTTTCCATATTTACATGAGGCATTTTAATTTGCCATTCCCCATTTATACATACATAGCATCACGCCTCATTAGGGGTACCATAGGGGTAGGCAGAGACCACGTCCTTCCACTTGCCACGATCCTTGCATATCTCCTTCGCTTCTTTCAATCTCATTAAATCTTTCATACAAGTTCGTCGGTTTAGAGTACTCTTGACCTGGCCGTTATTTAAAATGTCCTGGATTTGGTCCAGGAACGTTCGCCTCGGTCTTCCCCTTCCAACTTTCGCATTCACTCTTGACTCATAAATCCTTTTTGTCAGTCTCCTTTCATTCATTCTCTCTACATGCCCAAACCGTCTAAGCATACCTTTCTCAATTTTAGTCACTACGTCTTATTTTATACCACAACGTTCTCTTATCACACTATTTCTTACTCTGTCACTCAGTTTTAATCCAAACATATCAACACTCTCATCTCTACCGCATTTATTTTACTTATGTGATTCTTCTGCCATACCCAACTTTCACTATCATACAGAAGTGTTGGTACCAACACTCCTGCATGCACTGCCAGTCTGGCCTTTTGAGACACCATCTGGCACCATTTACCATATTCCCTGCATTCACTCTCCTTTCAATATCACTTTCACAACTATTTTTCATAAAATCTGTAATAAAAATATTTCATAAAATTCTTTTCTAAATTTGAGATTTACTTTCGCCGTTTTTGATATTTTAATGACAATTAAATTGCTATTTCCCTCCCTCCAAGTTTCGGAAATCTAAAGTTTTAGATACTTTTTTACGCACGCACTTTTAACTTTTTTTTTTGATTGTGTATTTCTTATGAAACTATCGCTTCAATCAAATGTGTCATTAGTACTATCGCCTGTCGTCGTTATAGGAAGCGGGTCTCCTAACACCTTGTATATATAGATTTAAAGTAAACGGTTTCCGATGGACCGTGTAACGAAAACACTCCAATATTTTATAACAGTTCTCGGAGTTCTATAAATGGAAACATGAAGGTATTTAAAACATTTATCGGAATTAAAATCAAGGTATCCGATAAAGGTGCTTCGTCGTAAGGATCACGGAATTCGTGCGAAGGCGCCGCGCATGTCGGGCCGGATGCGGATCGTCTGCCCGTTTTGACTTATGTAATCGCAAATACATTTGGCATTTTGGATGCATTATTGCTTTGTTTGGTGGTTCCTAATGATGTTTCTATCGTTTGCAACCGTTGCCTCGTGACCTTTGATATCTGTTTAGAGATCCCACTTAATAATTGGGTTTGTTGTTTGCGTCTTTGTTCTCAATAAGTGTACCCTTATATTTAAATATGCATATAAAATATAGAGAGAACAAATACCCTGGCATTACTCGCAGGGTATTTGGATATCCTCATGAAGATTGGCTTCACCGAAAAACAATAAGTTTTAAACAATTTTCTATTCGTTCTCAAGAGTCCAAGAATTTAACCTTTAGGTTATCGCAGCCATCATGCCTTTAGGTTTGATCTAAATGCGTTAAAGCAATTTTCAGTGTGAAAAAAAGTCCTTCATAAGTAGCCAGATGGTGTCTCAAAGGGCCAAACTGGCTCTGTATGGAGTGTTCATGCCAACACTTATGTATGGTAGTGGAAGTTGGGTATGGCAGAAAAAGCATAAAAGTAAAATAAATGCGGTAGAGATGAGGGCGTTGAGAAGTATGATTGGATTGAAACTGAGTTACAAAGTAATTGTGTGGTAAGAGAACGTTGTGGTATGAAAGAAGATGTAGTGATATTTAAATGGTTTGGGCACGTAGAGATAATGAATGAAATGAGACTGACAAAAGGATTTCTGAGTAATAATTGAATGGGAAAGTTGGATTGGAAAGACCAAGGCGAACGTTCTTGGACCAAATCCAGGACATTTTAAATAAGGGCCGGGCCAAGAGTACACTAAACCGACGAACTTGTATGAAAGGTTTAATAAGAATGAAAGAAGAGAAGGATACATGCAAGGATCGTGGCAAGTGGATGGACGTGGTTTCTGCCTACCCCTATGGGAATGAGGCATGATGCTATGTATATATATTATATTTAAAGAACTGTTAGATATTACGCGTTAATCTAATAGCCTCTGTTTCATTTTGTTTTGTGTGTATTAATTAAAATCTCTTAGCCAATTTATCAAAGCTTTTTTTTACAACAATTCTATTTTAGAGAAGTTTTAACTCGACATATGTTGTATGAAGAGAGGTTAAGGCTATTTCTGAGGTCTAAGAATTTTTATGCTCGACTTCACCAACATTCCCTAAATCATAAGATAGTTACGGGAACACTTAGCCATAGAATATTTGAATCAGCGGTCCGAGTACTCGTTTTGCTAACAAAAGCCTCGAGTTCGATCCCCGGTCGGGTGAATTTACAAAATTATCTAATATCTATGAGTTTGGACTGGTGGGTGACTTCGGCCATGGCTAGATTGTGTGTAGGAACTAGTAAGAGGTAAATTGCCTTTTAACAGGTTATCTTCCATTATCCATTTCATCTCAGATTGCATCAACACTTGCCATTAGGTGTGATCACAGTCAAGCGTTAACCTGTCAGAATTAAAAAAATGAACAATCGTCTTTACCAGCCCTTAAATATACATAAGAGAAACAAAGCTTAGAGAAGGTTGCTGAATCGGGTCTTCTATATTACAACAATGAGAATATCCAAATGGTTTTGTATAGATGTCTTAGATAATAAACTATAATATACGTCATAGGTATTATGAGAGGATTTATGTTAAAAAACAAAAACATATGATAAAAAGTCGAAGATAAGTGGAACTAGTATGACATTTAAAACATTCTGCCAATCTAAAGTATGTCAGAAAGAAATGAAAATAAAGAAATACTATAACAAAAATTATGCTATAGTAAAGTTTAAGATATATTTGACGTAGTTCTACCTTGAAATAAAGCTTAAGTATCATACCTAGTAATTATAAGATATTATCAGACCGTCATTAGTGACAATGTGTTGACTGTGTCATTCTACTGAGACGTCCAAACGTTTTGGCCACTTGCAATATTAATATGATTTTTTATGTTCTTTTTAGTTTGTTAATAATCTTTTTATTGGCGTGTAGTATATTAAGCAATACAGTTATAAATTAGATAATGTCAAACACAGAAAAAAAAACGCGTATAATATTTAAATTACCGAATTGATAATTTATAATCGACAACGCGAAGGTCATCTCCGAATTCAATAAAAATTGTAAATATACCTACTTCTTGCGAAAGATGCAGGGTCCATTTTCTTGGCGCCATCCGTGTATCAAAATAATTCATCCTAATTTAAATTCGCGGTTTTGTTATTGTTTGTCACCGATAAACGGGTTTATTTTTGGGTACATTTGTATTAATTGAGTTTAAATTGCTGTGTTGGCGACACGTTTCTTCTTATAGATGACAGGTTAGCGATTTACTGTTATACCAAGCTGTTGATAAGTGATGATACGGTCATCGTACAATTTGTATGCCCAAGTAGGAAAATTGTGTTGCGTGCTGCCAACGGCATGTCTGTGCTGGTAGGGCTAGTTACCAAGCCACGGCCCATACCAAACACCTAGTCTAGATTCAGACAAATTAAAAAAAGCAACTTACTAAAATGGTCTTTCGGGAATCAAACTCAGGACTTGTACCAGTGAATCATCAAAGCCAGCGAGGTCGTGAAAAAAGATCGAGGTTTAACTTAAACGCCATTTTTATATAATACAAAACAATGATTGATTTAATAGTTAAACAAGATGTTTCAATAGTTTTCTTCAAAAAAAGAACTGCAACTGTAAAGAGCTCTTTCATCACTATAAAACAAAATATTCTTTATTCGAGTAGGCTACTTAGGTCCCACCTTCTCCCCCGCCTCCGTGAAGCTTCAGTCGGACTCCTCCGAAACAATAGGGACGAATGTGAAAGTTCCACATCTGGTGACTCACTTATGGGTGAATAGGATTCCACTGGGGTTCAGTTGAATTGGTCTCCTGACCCATGGGACGGGGTTTTGTGTCTAAAAGAATTTCCAGCTAAAAAAAGGGCTTACATCTCTTTATCAAAAGGCTTATTTAATCCCTTGTCTAATGCCAACAAATCTACCGTGGTTTCAGAAAGTTATTTCTAATGAGAAGAAACAGCCAATTAACTCAATAATTGCTATTTATAATGTAGTTTTTTTATGTTTTCATTTTGCAAAAATGAGCTTCCATGCATCTGGAAACAAGTTCAAACATTTTTAATCAATACTTTTAAATCAGTACTAGTTACCAACTAGCCACAGCCGAAGAGTTAGATGAGTTCAGCCTTTGCCTTGCCTAGAATCGAATTATTTTGCTAATGCTACTAGCAAAGTGATAACTTGTACCATTGTGCCATCAAGGTCTACAAAGTATTGAAATTATTCCGTGACGTATAGATCTACGGCTATATGTTATTAATTTTTGAAACGGATTTGTTTTTCCTTGCCGATGATATTTTGAAGTTTGAACGACGCGAGATTCCTAAAATTCCAACGATTTGCTCTAAAGTTGACAACTGGTTTGAAGTATCTTAATTAAATTATCATAACACAATGTGGCATTGATTGTATAACTAAATTATTTTGTGATTGTAAATTCTTAATGTAAAACCCAAAGTGTTTTTAATCGAGCGATTGAGGTTTTGAATATACTTTAAGTAAGTGATGATACAGTCTAACGTGAAAGCGCGCTAATCTTGTAAGAGACGATGTACCTATTATGGTTTCTACACAACATCGTACCGGAACACAAATCTCTTTGTATGGCAGTACGTCTTTTCTGGTAGGGTGGTAACTAGCCGAAACCTCTCATCAGTCCAGACTCAGACAAATTAGAAAATACAATTTTCTAATTTCACCCTACCGGCGTTCGAACCCGGGACCTCTGCTAGCAAAGCGAGTACTTGTACCACTGCGCAGGCGAGGCCGTCAAACATATATATTTACACCTGTTATACATATTTTACACTGCATAGAGTCGCTCCCGAAGACGAAGACAGATGATATTACTATAATATTCTATTGAATCTATTGTTTTAATGATAAAAACGACGTAACTAAAAAGTAAGTCAATTTTTGACTGCCTTTGTAATGCACTAGTGTGAATTACTCTCATCGACAGAAGTCGCTATATTTATGTAGTTTTGACAGGTTTTCGTTTGTTTGTCATGTAACCTGATGGTAAGTGATGATAGTCTAAGAATAGAGTTAACTGGTTAAGAGGCCTGTTTAAATTTACTTCTTATGGTTTCTACACAGCGTACCAGAACACAAATTTCTTTGTTTGGCGGTACGTCTGCTGGTAAGGTGGTAACTAGCTGGCCAAAGCCTCCAGGCCAGACTCAGACAAATTAGAAAATACAATTTTCTAAATTCATTCTACCAGGGATCGAATCCTGGACTTCTGCTAGCAATGCGAGTACTCGCACTACTGCGCCAGCGAGGCCGTCGAAATATAAAGTACACAAAACATATTTACTTATATATAGTTTGGGATGTCCTTTAGACTTTTCATGGATCCAAAAAAACTATACGTTAATGCGTTTTCTCAGTTTTCTGCTATGTAAGCAGAGGCAACTTTAATTAGATTTCACAGGGGATAGGTTTGTACATTGATTGAATTAAAATAAATTAAAAAACCTTTTATTCGATTCAGTCACACTTAACTACATACAACAATACACAATACAATAGACAAATATACTAGATATATTATAGATAAAATTTTATTATAGTTAAATGTCACACCGACCTGGGAGCACCGCTCAGCTACTAATGTTGGATTTTAGCCCAACGCTGGTTTTCAGCGGCGACCCTAAATATATCCTATTATAAATAAATATACTATATAAATACTAATCAACAAATAAATGAGACATAAATAAATAAAAAATATTAGTATCTGACCTTCTCAATACGATGAATATAAATAAATATGGAAATACGAACTTTTGCCGTTCAAAGTTTTACACTAGTTAACAAAGATTAATGTGTATTTCGAAGTGAAACTTGTTTAGGCGCATGAGAGTAAGATTTTTACGCACGAAACGCGTGATTAGCGTCACGAAGATGTGCAGCGTTTTTCAATGTAAAGTTCAAAAACAAAATTTAATTAATAATTTGTAATATTGACAAAAACCACGTGGCATTTTTATTTACGATTCGTCATTTGAGATTTTAATAAATTATTCGTATTAAGTTTCGACACTTTTAATATTTCCATAAGAATTAAATTCATTGAATTCCCAACATATCTTACGTTTTTCCTCGCTCTAACTCTCGGAAATCTAAAGTTTTTAATTTGTATAAATGTAAACAAGACTTAAAAATTAATTCGTCAAAGATGTGTCAGTTCTGACATGTGTGATATACGCACGCACTTTTAACTTTTTGTTTTATACATGGGCTACTCTAAAACACCTGTTGATTGATACATATAACAATTATATAGATACGCAAGTGCATTGTGTATTTCCTTACTTTCATTAGACTGTCAAGATGAATATACGATACGTTTAGAGAAAGATCAGCTACAAGACCGACTGCTTTTCCCTCTAGTAACGAAAATCTTAATCTTTGTTAGAGAAATATTGAAAGAAACCATAAATTAGACATCACACTCTACCCTTTCTCTTTCAATTGTCTCTCTAACCCAATGGTTGCCTGAAAGAAATCGCTACTTAGCGATAAGTTCGCCTTATTGTACTGTTTTGTATTTTAATTTTGAATATTTCCTGTCTGTATTTTTCGTGTGGTGTAAAAAAGCGTAATCTATCTGAAGAAACGGTTTTGTACGCTTTGTATGTATTTTATGCATTTGTCTAGAAGTATGTAATTTAAAGTTTATTGCACGTTCGTAGATTTAGAAAAGGCCTATGATCGAGTGGTGAGGAATGAGCTGTGGTCAACGTAATCTACGTATGGGGTGAGCGCTTGTCTGATCCAAGCATTGAAGTCTTTCTATGAGGGTTCTAGTGCCTGTGTCAGAATAAACGGAGCGTACACGGAGTGGTTTCCTGTCGAAAGAGGTGTTCGACAGGGATGTGTTGCGTCACCATGGCTGTTCAACCTTTTCATGGATAAATGTTTGACAGATTTAAAAGAATGTATGTATGGGTTAAGAATGAATGAATTACTCATCAAATGTTTACTCTACGCTGATGATCAAGTAATACTTGCGTCATCCGCTAACGAGCTTCAGGAGATGCTAAATATTATGAATGAAGCTTTGAAAGGGAAAGGAATGAAAGTGAATGTAAACAAAACGAAAGTTATGCTTTTTGAACGAGATGAATCTATGATGAATGGCAATATTTTGATAGATGGGGAACAAGTGGAAGAGGTGAAAGAATTTGTATACTTGGGATCTAAATTTACAAAAGATGGAACATGTGAAAGTGATATCGAAAGGAGAGTGAATGCAGGGAATATGGTAAATGGTGCTCTGCATGCTTTTATGAATAGCCAGATGGTGTCTCAAAGGGCTAGACTGGCAGTGCATGCTGGAGTGTTGGTGCCAACACTTATGTATGGTAGTGAAAGTTGGGTATGGCAGAAGAATCACAAAAGTAAAATAAATGCGGTAGAGATGAGAGCGTTGAGAAGCATGAGTGGATTAAAACTGAGTGACAGAGTGAGAAATAGTGTGATAAGAGAACGTTGTGGTATAAAAGAAGACGTAGTGACTAAAATTGAAAAAGGTATGCTTAGATGGTTTGGGCATGTAGAGAGAATGAATGAAAGGAGACTGACAAAAAGGATTTATGAGTCAAGAGTGAATGCGAAAGTTGGAAGGGGAAGACCAAGGCGAACGTTCCTGGACCAAATCCAGGACATTTTAAATAACGGCCAGGTCAAGAGTACTCTAAACCGACGAACTTGTATGAAAGATTTAATGAGATTGAAAGAAGCGAAGGAGATATGCAAGGATCGTGGCAAGTGGAAGGATGTTGTCTCTGCCTACCCCTATGGGAATGAGGCGTGATGCTATGTATGTATGTATGTCATACAATATTAGCTAATAAGTTAAATATTTTGTAAAATCTATTATGTAGAGAAATGAATCAAATATAGACGACTGCACCAACTTCCATTGTAAAAGCTTATGAGATAAATAAGTAAAAAGCCAATTTGCATTATATTACATCAAAATCGGTAACGTAACAATCTATAAAAATAAAAAAAAAACATTGTTTGGCCGATTTACAAGATGATCGATCAAAACGGTGTCAGATTTTTTAAAGACCAAAATATAGTTACGTCCAATTAATATAATGTGTACAGATAAATATGTCGATGATAACATTGATGGCATAAAAAATAAATCATGTAATGATGATCGATCAAAACGGTGTCGGAGTTTCTTGATCTCAAAAGTAACGTACAATTTATATAAAGTATAATGTCGAATAAAATATATCGTAGTTAAAATATGTCATTGTCAATATTAACTTGAAGAGTTTCTTTTGTTCATTGAATCTATTCTTTTCACACTATGATACCTTTAATTCAATTGTCGACTCATTTTTGTGCATACCGATGTTTCTCATGATCTTTTGCAATCCCGAGCCTTGCTCTAAATATAATGATTTTAGCACTTCTTCTATATGAATAGCTTTGTCTCGGAACTTATGCAAGCCCAATTAGCATTCGGTGATAAATGCTATTGGTTTTCATTCAATGGAATTGGCTTACCTTAAGTCTTTGACTTATGACCAACTGAAATGCATTTGGGTCAGCTTTTCCTTACATCAATTACGATAATCATGTTTCTTAAGAGATGGCTTAACAATACCTCTTCAAGGTTTTCTTAAGTTGCATATATATTGAACATTGAGTTCAATAAATATCTATTTATATAAAAAAAATCTTTTTACACCTTTTTCCATCATGAATTCTTGAAACTGCTGAACCACTTTTTTCTTTCACTTAATTCATCTTAAATTGTTAATATTGCTATGTTATGGTTCAGTTTGAAATTAATTATTTTACGCTTAGAATTTCGTATAAACCTTCATCTTTGTCCTTCCCCTTAAATCCTGTCTCTATATCAAAATTATCACAATGGTTTAGGTGTGAATACGTAAAGGACAGTACAGACAGAGTTATTATCACATTTATAATATTAGTTTAAACTTAATATATTATACATAGGCAACACATTAATTACTTTTAATGTGTTCAGAAAATTACCTCATCATTTGTATATATTTAAAACGTTTTTGTTAATCCGCAAAAAAGACGAATTATACAAAAAAACTAGTTGATTATATGAAACACCCATGTTGAAATGATTACCTAATTACAATTATTATATTTGTAATGCAAAAAAATGCGCAAAAAGTTAAGTGTTTAAAACTAATGAGAGAAACCTCGGAGAACGACGCTTAGATAGAAAATATTAATTGTTATGTAATGCTAATAGAAACTGCTGTTAATATGAAATATATATTTTTTTCTTGACGAGACATTTTTTCATAATAAAACTATTTCTTGTTATTTTTAGTACGGCATTCGGTGCTACCAAATATATCCCGGCATATTTTTAGAAATAATAGAGTTAGATGATCAATGAACGGGTGTAATAAATATTTTATTTGACAAAAATTTCGATTACATGTTTAATTCTTGAGCCGCACAATAGTTGCGACTGGAGCGCGCGGGAGGATGGTTATTAACCAAAGCGAAGCCTTCCATTATACTTAGGTATAATAAAACTAGTACACCGGATCAAATTTAGGAAAATTTTAGTCCCGATGTTTATATTAGAGTGTAAATTTCTCGCGTTGATGGTTGGTGGTAGAGCATAGAAGATGACGTAGTGTTAAGTAAAACGTATTGCTTCATTGCACATTTATTTCTTTAATCTAAAACTTAGTTTTACCTTAGCAAGATCTATACTCTAAATTTATGTGGTACTATTTGAAAAGGCGTCTCGGTGAAAGTACTCAGGAAATTCCAGCTTCCAACAAATAAACTAAGTACATAACACTGATTATTATTTCCGTTTGCTACACTTATTTAACTGCAAGGTTCAGCCAACGGAAATATATATCCTGTCAATGACTTTAAGACATTCAGGTTTCACGCGATATTTTCCGTCGCAGCCGCCGCATAAACAGTTATTATCCATTATTATTATTTACTACTTACATTCGTCGAGAAGGATGTAAATAACGTGATTATGTCATATATATAACTATATGTAAATTATAGGTATGGAAACTAAGGTTTCAGATGTACAATTTCTACATGCTTAAAGGGTACTTTGCCTAAAGGAAGGACGCATTTATATTGCTTTCTATCTGGACTGATGAGAGGATTTGGCAATGGTTAGTAATCACCCTAAAAGTAAAGACTGATCACTAAGAAAATGGTATTTCTGCTGGTATGTGAACTTTGTGGTATAAAAGAAGATGTAGTGACCAAAATTGAGAAAGGTATGCTTAGATGGTTTGGGCATGTAGAGATATTGAATGAAAAGAGACTGACAAAAATTATGAGTTAAGAGTGAAGGCAATAGTTGGAAGGAGAAAACCAAGGCGAACATTCCTGGACCAAATCCCGGACATTTTAAGTGAGGACCAAGTTAGTTGCTCTAAGCTGACGAACTTGTATGGAAGGTTTAATGAGAATAAAAGAAGCGAAGGAGATATGCAAGGATCGTGGCAAGTGGAAGAACGTGGTCTCTGTCTACCACTATGGGAATGAGAAGTGATGTATGTACGTATGATTCTGTGGATAAATGAAATGATTAAAGTATGTTATGTCACACAAACAGACATTAAAATTTTTTAAACTATTTTATTTATTTTAAAAAGTTACTCTTGCTAATGCAAAGTCTTTGTACTCTTTAAAACCTTTTCAATGTTAAAATGATAATGTCGAATGTTACATAACCCCTTTGTCCACTTGTGGCTTCAATTATCGTGGTTATGCACGGATACACATACCGCGATGTGAGACAGGCCTTAAGTGGAATTTTGACCTTGATTTACACGCATCGCCATTAAAGCCAAGGTTGTCGCACTCTTGAGATTGCGGATTTTAAGAAACGCTAAATTGTCGCTCGAAAAAAGGTAGACTTGCACGACTTGAAACGCTCACGAACTGGTATAGTATAGTGAATGTATGCAAGTATCCTAGTTAAGGTTGTAATGTATTTAGTTTGTAGGCACAGGTTAGATGGAACCAGTACCTTTATAGGATTACTAGTAGTTCCCTATGGTATTACTCCTGTATTCCTGATCCCGTGGGAACATCAAATTTTGATGATCTGATGAAATGTCATTTGGAAACCGGTTTAAGCCACATCTATTGGATGGCATCAAAGTCGACAACAGAAGTAGAAAAAAGTTTTTGTGTTGTATATATAACATTATAGCGCTATTTTGTTAATCTTTATATATACCCTGGGACCGGGCGAACCCAGAAATAGGCTAGCCTTATTCTGGCATGCGGGGCTCTGCCAGAATGGACCTATGTTCCCTTGCTACTCGTGGGAACGCAATGGTGATATTATTACATTCCAAAAATGGCGGCGATGAGATTCGCAATCCATCACGTCACGTTCCTAATGGGGGCGAAAAGCGGGCTACCGAGAGCCGCTTTGCTACTTTGAATGTAAGAGGAGGAATGAATGAAAAGATTGATGAAGTATGCCAGATGATGCATGATAGGTGCATAGATGTACTCTGCGTGAATGAGACAAAGAGGAAAGGATGTGATACCACGAAACATAGCCCTTACACAGCTTACTGGTCTGGTGTAAGCAGTGATAAGAGAGGCTGTCAGGGAGTTGGTATCATACTTTCCGAAAGAATGGATGATTGTGTGAAAGAAGTGAAATACGTGAGTCCTAGACTCATCTGGATCAGGCTAAAAGTTGGACTTACTCGGATCTTTGTCTTGGGTGCTTATGCTCCGACGGATCTGGGCACCAGAAAGTCCAATAAAGCCCAAAAAGAAATAGATGAGTATTGGGAAAGTGTGAGTGATACGTTGAATGAATGTGAACCGAATGAGCGAATAATTATGTTAGGAGATTTTAATGGATGGGTAGGTGTGAAACGTGATGGATATGAAAGGACTCTTGGTATGTTTGGTGACAAACGGGTGAATGAAAATGGACGAAGTTTGCTTGGAATATGTGTGGAACATAGTCTTTTTGTGGCAAACACTATGTTTGAGCACAAGGGGATTCATGTGTATACAAGGGAAGAAGGGAATGCTAGAAGTATGATTGATTTTGTAATTGTGGACGAAAAACTGAAGAAGAAAGTTCTAGATGCTCGAGTATACCGCGGGGTCGACATCGATACTGACCACTACCTGGTTGTTGCCCGAATCGGTGGTCTTTTTAATCGGTGGCGCCATAGAAAGAAGGAAACCTCGAGCATTCTTGAACGAATAAAAGTGGAGAGATTGCAAGAAGAGGATGTTAGAGAAGAATATCTGAAAAATTTGAGTGGGCGATTCAAGAGTGAAGACGAAGGAAATGAGATTGAAAGTTTATGGAATAAATTTAAAGATGGAGTGGTTGGTGCTGCTATTGATGTATGTGGCGTGTCTAAAAGGAGGAAAGGTAAGAAAGAGAAGAATTTGTGGATGGACAAAAATGTTCAAGCAGCTGTGTGTGAAAAGAAGAAAGCTTGGTCCGATTGGTTGGCTACAAAAGCGAACCAACGAATGCAAAAGGCAACGAATGATGACGTAAAAAAGGCAAGAATGGAATACAAAAGGGTGAAAGTAATCGTGAAAGAAGCTGTAAGAAAGAAAAAAGAAGAATACAGTGATATGTATGATAGGAGACTTTCTGATGATTTTCAGTCAAACAAAAAGTTTTTCTGGAAATCAATACAATTTGCCCGAGGGAGATCTACTTCCTCGGAGCTTTGTAAAATCAGAAGTTTAGATGGAAGTTTAATAAAAGGAGAAGAATGGATATTGAAGAGATGGAAGGATCATTTTGAAAGTTTGTTTGAAAGAAATGAAGCAGAGGTAAATATGGCCTCTGCGGATAGCAATGAATGTAAGACAAGTGATAGCGAGATTAGTATGGATGACATCATGAAAGCGATAAAAGGTATGAAATCAGGTAAGGCTGCTGGGTATGACAGAGTGTCAGTCGAGATGCTGAAGGCTGGCCGCGGGATTGTGGTAGCTCAGCTGTACTGCCTTTTCAATATATGCTGGGAGAAAGGTCAAGTCCCAAGAGATTGGAGCAAGGCCGTAATTGTCCCTCTATATAAAGGAAAAGGGTCACAGCAGGAGTGCAAAAATTACCGCGGTATCAGCCTTCTTAGTGTCGTCGGCAAATTGTATGCAAAGATATTAATTGAAAGGGTGATTAATGAAACTGATGGGAAAATATGGGACGTGCAAGCGGGATTTAGAAGAGGAATGGGATGTACGGATCAGGTCTTTTCTTTACGGTGCATAACTGAAAAATGTTTGGCTAAACACCAAAAAGTTTATTGCGCGTTCGTAGATTTAGAAAAGGCCTATGATCGAGTGGTGAGGAATGAGCTGTGGTCAACGTTATCTACGTATGGGGTGAGCGGTTGTCTGATCCAAGCATTGAAGTCTCTCTATGAGGGTTCTAGTGCCTGTGTCAGAATAAACGGAGCGTACACGGAGTGGTTTCCTGTCGAAAGAGGTGTTCGACAGGGATGTGTTGCGTCACCATGGCTGTTCAACCTTTTCATGGATAAATGTTTGACAGATTTAAAAGAATGTATGTATGGGTTAAGAATGAATGAATTACTCATCAAATGTTTACTCTACGCTGATGATCAAGTAATACTTGCGTCATCCGCTAACGAGCTTCAGGAGATGCTAAATATTATGAATGAAGCTTTGAAAGGGAAAGGAATGAAAGTGAATGTAAACAAAACGAAAGTTATGCTTTTTGAACGAGATGAATCTATGATGAATGGCAATATTTTGATAGATGGGGAACAAGTGGAAGAGGTGAAAGAATTTGTATACTTGGGATCTAAATTTACAAAAGATGGAACATGTGAAAGTGATATCGAAAGGAGAGTGAATGCAGGGAATATGGTAAATGGTGCTCTGCATGCTTTTATGAATAGCCAGATGGTGTCTCAAAGGGCTAGACTGGCAGTGCATGCTGGAGTGTTGGTGCCAACACTTATGTATGGTAGTGAAAGTTGGGTATGGCAGAAGAATCACAAAAGTAAAATAAATGCGGTAGAGATGAGAGCGTTGAGAAGCATGAGTGGATTAAAACTGAGTGACAGAGTGAGAAATAGTGTGATAAGAGAACGTTGTGGTATAAAAGAAGACGTAGTGACTAAAATTGAAAAAGGTATGCTTAGATGGTTTGGGCATGTAGAGAGAATGAATGAAAGGAGACTGACAAAAAGGATTTATGAGTCAAGAGTGAATGCGAAAGTTGGAAGGGGAAGACCGAGGCGAACGTTCCTGGACCAAATCCAGGACATTTTAAATAACGGCCAGGTCAAGAGTACTCTAAACCGACGAACTTGTATGAAAGATTTAATGAGATTGAAAGAAGCGAAGGAGATATGCAAGGATCGTGGCAAGTGGAAGGATGTTGTCTCTGCCTACCCCTATGGGAATAAGGCGTGATGCTATGTATGTATGTATGTTTATATATACAAGCCTGCTGTTATTCATAGAAGATGTAGTGACTAAAATCGAGAAAGGTATGCTTAGATGGTTTGGGTACGTAAAGAGAATGAATGAAAGGAGACTAAAAAATAAAGGATTTATGAGTCAAGAGGGAATGGGAAAGTTGGAAGGGGAGGACCAAGGCGAACGTTCCTGGACAAAATCCCGGACATTAAGAATGAGGGACAGGTTAGTTACTCTAAACCGACGAACTTGTATGAAAGGTTTAATGAGATTAAAAGAAGTAGTGTTATATCGTTATTTAACTATATAAGTCTCAATGAAATAATGTTGCGGGTATTAGTTTCGTCAGTAGATGCCCTGATTTCGCTACACGTCAAGAGAAATAGAGCAAATAGTTTTTTTTATACATAGATTTTTGGTCTTCCTTCTTTGTTCTTATGTAACTTTCTAACCAAGATTTTTATTTCTTGGTCAACTCTAAGGTTTTCAATAACCGCAAGCAGCATCGCAAGTTTTTTCGCTTGGAGTTTCCTACTAGAGTGATACCACGACCGAAGCCTACCCAAATAGGATCTTATTTCCGATATTGATCACCACCACAAACAAATTAACATATTGGCTGTTAAATTTCTATTTCATAAATTCGTGGTGATATAGGAAATTTGCGTTTAACTGTACTGGATTAGGGCTTATGTTAACTGATATCACAGTTAATTACCAAGCTGTATTCGGTGAAAATGTTTAGCTTTTTTTTATTAGATCAAGAGATTATTGTGTATATTTATAGTTATTGGTGTATACTTACGTACTCCTATATCTATAAAAATATAAGGGTTGTGTGGTTATGTGATTGATCGCTAACAAAGGACCGCGTCTTGTACTCTTTCATTATTATATTAGCTGTATATTTGTCTTTCTTTTCTAACATTATGTTGTACAAAAATAAACAAATAAGTTATAAACTTTAGGGAAAAGTAGTCCTCCAAAGTCTAAACTGTCTTGTCGAATGTAGGTCTTGTTGTTGATTGTCATCTTATCGTTTTATCGTAGTTAAATAATATGAAGTGCATCTATGCGATTACATGTATAGTAATATCTTCCGCGTAATTGAGAGACAGTTTAGATCGATCGAAACTGACATTCAATTTAGAGTATCTTTTTAATATTAGATAAGAAGAATTTCTCAGAACCCGAATTTTTTTTTTGGGATGGCTTTTTATTAGAAATTCCAATGACCAAATTGCTCCAATTTATAACTACCAGTTAACAGAATGGAGTAAACTATCAATTACAGATTACTTTCTTTTTCTAGGTCGGTAAGAAATATTGTAAAGGATGCTTCATCATTACGAGTAAAAAATATATATTTACATGATTAAGATGTAGTTATATACAGTTGCAAGGCTTGCGTTTTTAATGAAATAAAAGTTTTAGTTTTTTTATTGTAAACTAGTTAACTAGTTAACTATTAACGATTTCTCAGTTTGAAAAATATATATTAAATCAACGCCTACCCTATGTCCTAAGTAACATCATCAATCATCGCAATCATCGAAATCGGTTCAGTAGTTTGAATAATTATATATATGTCATATATTATCGACGTTGATAAAAACAAAAAAAATTTGTATGAGTAACTTCCGTTTAAATCGACCAGATTTATCAATTTTGGACACTATATTTTGTTGCTAAACAGAATGACTATAGAGGCGTTACAGTAAAGACTTCTTAATACAATATTTTACAATTTATTACGTGTTTGCATTCCAGTGTCGATTTATGTACATGCCTATACTGCATCATATCCACAACTACCACGATCGTGAGAAAGTCGTTAAGAACAAACCGGTTGTCTATAAAAAATAAATTATTCTAGTAATTAATTTATAGGTTCCAAGTAGTTTTTGATTACTACTATAATATAGAAAATGTATTTGTGGTTTTTGCTAAGTTTGTAAAGAAATTGTTGGTAATATATATCGATGTTATATACTTCGTGATTCTCTCGGATAGTAAAAAGGATCTCGTGTTTGGAGCTGGTTTTTATTTTGTTTAATTTTGAGTCACATTATAAGAGATTCTTTCTCTATAAGATTCTAATGTGATTTCCTGCAAAATATTGATTTTTTTAATAAGACTCTCTGACCGCTTATATGTCACATTAAATGTTATCCTTAGATTTCTAATTTTGAATACAGCAAAATGAAGTAATCTAAATATAAAAAAGCCTTTATTGAAAGGAATTTCTCTAAAATAATACTTTGATTTGTAATATTTTAAATTACAAAACCAGATGTAAAAAATACAATGCTTTCAAGTCTACATCATTGTAATAAATATATACAAAGGTTCTTGAAGTTTTCATTTACTCAGTCTATATTATTTAAATTTAGGTTTTAATCGATAAGTAAGGTTTCTATTAAACATCAAAACCACTCGTTTTCCTTGTTACTCCGTTTTCCTTATTATTTTATGTACCTGGTAATTTTTAATGTGATTAATAGCTTATTTTATTTACCACTTAAATTACTTTCAATAAATTGTGATATCAGCACACCATACGAAAATTAGCTTAAGTATATCCAATGATTTTTAAGTTCTAAAGAAAGTTTTGTTTTTATATTGTAAACACTTTTAAATGAAAAATAACTTTGAATATTAAATCTTTAACATACAGTAACTGACTTAAAACTGATTTATTTAACAACAATCTATTTGTTTCATCCATAAAAAGTTTCATAGTGTACAATTTCTATATAACATTATTTTACGTGAGGTTTTTAATTTGAAAAGGAAAACTTCTTTCTTTTAGTGTCTATTGCTTTTGGTTAGACATAATTCTATTAATGTATACGCACTTGCACAATTTATATGATTCTAAATATGTTTACCGTTCTGGAGTATTTATTTACCATTCTTAATGTTAATTTGAGGTAAAAAAAAAACCAGCATAAGCTAATTCATATATTTAAATATTCTTAGTAAATTCTATCTGGATTTACATAATTTGAGGCATTCTTTAATTTCACTAACATATACAATTTTAAAGATACTATTATAAATTGGAACATTCATAACAAATACAAAAAGAATCTGATTAACAATAAGTCTCTGATGTCCTTATTTGGAAGTACCCCGCATTCTGTAGAGATGAGAAAATGTTACCTAAAAAAAGTTTAGGAATGTGGCAGTTTAGATTTTATGGGTTCCATTTATTTTATTTATAATATATTCTATTGTATTTTCGTATGAAAAAAAATACCTTGATTACATTGCTGTTTCCAATGAGACAAGAAAATTGATTACTTATCTAAGTCATTTCTGAGAGTTTGAAAAATAAATCGATGATATTATACAGGTACCACATATTTATATGTATCAGGTAAACATATGTCTGCATAAACTTAAATATAGGACATAAACTACGGGAAATTTGATGCTTATAAAATTAAGTTCACAGCATAACTCATACCTACATAGAAATAGGTTTTGATTACAAATTAAAACTAAACATATCCTAAAATTACTTAATCAATACAGGATGAGTAGTTGTAGAGATTATGGCTGTTAAACATTGTGTTATGGAATTTATTTAGACTTTGGCTAGTGTGATCTTTCCTGAAGAGAGTCTCGACTTGAACCGCTCATTCTAATGTGAGTTTTCTTTAAGAGAGTCTCGACTTGAACCACTCAATCTAATATGAGCTTCCCTTAAGAGAGTCTCGACCTGAACCACTCATTCTAATGTGAGCTTTCCTAAGAGAGTCTCACTTGAACCACTCATTCTAATGTGAGCTTTCCTTAAGAGCCTCTCGACTTGAACGATTCAATTGTATTCATTGGAATATTTTATTATTTAAAACTCATTGTCGTGATAATAACTTGGGCGTAATGTTTTGTTATGTTTTGCCTGCTATTCTGTCTTAGGGCGTATTGGGCCTTAGCCTTAGTTTCAAAACCTAAACATATATTACCTGCTTTAACTACTATTGTTTTAAAAATAGAGGTATTTAAATCGTCGGTTTCTATTAAGAAAGTCAGATATACAAAAACAAGTATTCAGGAGGTCTATTTGACGTTACCTTCATTAATAAATATTTCAAAATCTTTTGTCTAAATCACTTCAATCGTGAACTTCAAATTGCTGTTCTGAAAAGTTTTGTTTTTATAGATCCGACTTAATAGAAACCAGCGATATGTAAAACATATTATTACACGAGAAAACAGTGAAATACCTGTCCATAGTGAAACAAGACGTAATATAACAAGAGACAGTATAAAAACAAGTACAGCGGACGTTGTGGGGACATAGAAAGTGAACTGGAAATCATAAGTTGGACCGGCCAAGGGAAAGGGACATAATGCAATGTCCGTTTCGTATTATTGACAAACGAACCGAATTTATTGCTGTGGGATTTAATTGGAGTAGTGAATTCCCATACAGATCGAACTTTAAAGCCTTCCAGCCAGATTTAAAAAAAAACTCTGTTTTATTACACCATTTATGTTTATATTTATAAATTTATTTATTAAAGTTACTTACAATTCTGCCTCATTAGCCTAGTGGTTAGCATGTTCGACTACAGACATGTGGTCCTGGGTTCGAGTCCTGGGTCGGGCTTTTTAAAAAATCAGCATTTGCCCGAAGTTGGGAAGTAGGCGGTGTGATCCACCACCGTGCCACGTTAAGCCGCCGATCCTGCGCCTCATCTCTCTCCGATCGTGTCGGAAGCCCGTTACATCGGACTATGAGAGTGAAGGAATAGAGTGCACTTGTGTACTATGCCTGCCAATCCGCAGTGGAGCAGCGTGGTGGGTCTATGCTCTAAAACCCTCGCTCCTCGGAGTAAGGAGGCCTGTGCCCAGCAGTGGGACGTAAAAGGGCTGCTACTATACTCATAATTTATAACATGCTCCATACAAATAACAGACAATGAGACAATGTGACACATAAGCCTATTAATCATATATTTATTAGTGAACATAACATTTGTTAAGACAAGTAAACAGTTAATGTAATAAGTAGTTCAATTTAATGTGATTGACAGCGATTTATCACGTAACAATAATTTTGATGATTTTTGTCTTTAACCCTATCATCAGGCGTAAATATCTTTTCTCTAAAAAGATGTCGCGCTTTTCTGAAAAATCGACGGCCGATGGTCTCCTTGGCACAGTGGTGCGAGTACTCGCTTAACTAGCAGAATTCCCTGTTTGATCCCTTATAGGAAATTGTATTTTCTAATTTGTCAGCGTCTGGACTGGAGAGACACCTTAAGAGGTGTGTAGAAAGGTATAGAAATCATAACAGGCTATTTATTTATTTATTACTTAATGTACACATTGAAATAAAAGATACAAAACATTAAAAGAGATTAAAACAAACAATAAGACAAAAATGTGTACAAAGGCGGCCTTATTGCTTAGGGCGCAAAATCATATAACGTAATTCAGGAAAAAATTTATAGCTATTTTATTGATAATATAACTACAAACATGTACACATTCATACATATATAACGTGTATAAATATATATGCGTTGTGCGTGCGTGCGTGCGTGATTGCATGTGTGTGCGTGCGTGTGTGCGTGTGTACAGAGTACGTAAAAACCATAAGAAGTAAAATTGCCTATTACCAGATTAGCGCGCTTCCATTCCATCTTAGACTGTATCTTTTTTGTTTACTGTTTACTTACTTATTTTTTTATGACATGTTTTTACCTAATCCACGACCTAAGATTGCTATGACGGCAGTTTCTAAATTTACTTAGCTGTGAGTCGAACCTGGGATCTTTGTCTCTGATTGTTTAGCGCTTGACTGTAATCACATCTAATGTTAAGTGATGATAAGTCGAAAATGGAAGCGCGCTAATCTGGTAAACGACAATTATACTTCTTATCATTTTTACACAGCAACGTACCGTAACACAAAACTTTTTGCTTGGCGGTCTTTGCTGGTAGGTTTATAACTAACTACGTCGAAAGTCTCTCACCAGTAAAGACTAGGGGAAATTTGAAAATGAAATTTCCTAAATCCGTCCCACCCGAGAGAAACTCCAAGCATAGCTCCCCATCGCACGCTGTGTGACTTTGAGTTTTCGAATGAGGCCTATAGTCAGCGACCACGTTTCCGATCCATAGGTGATCACTGGCAACACGCGCTGTTCGAAGACTTTGGTCTTCTGTCACTGAGGTTTCTCTACGTAATCAACTCAGAAATGAGGAGATCCGTAGAAGAACCCTCAGAATCACGAAGCTGAAGTGGCATAGTCCGATGAACCGATAGACGTGGGGGTTCGAAGGTGCTGGAATGGCGACCCCGTACCGGAAGGCGCAGTGTAGGCAGACCCCGACAAGGTGGACCGACGACATCAGGAGGGTTGCCGGTAGCCGCTTGAGCCAGGCACAAGATCGGGTACAGTGGGCATCATAAGGAGAGACCTATTTCCAACTGTGGACGTCCATCGGTTGAAGTGAGAGAGTCCTACCGGAGATCGAGCCCGACCCCTGTTAGAATAGCAGTTTTTGTACCACTGCGCCAGCGAGGCTGTCGGTTGTGCTCGGTCCAAAATAATTATAGTCCGCCTTTGCGTTAGTAAAAGGTAATTGCTGTTAATCACAATGTAAATAACAATCATTACGAATCTGACACAGTAAACGATAGACTATTGTTGCCACGTATTTCCCTCACGTCCCGAGATCGGTTTCGATAGTATATTTACAACGTAATATCACGTTGCAATTAACCCTAGCGTTATCGCGTGCGGTTTCTCACGTTCAATTGTAATTTGTTTATTTTCAAATCGTATTAAATATTTGCGTTATAACAGTTATATTTAACTTTAAAATTATAATCTCAGTATGTAGATGAAATAAGTTTTTTCCTAAAATATCCATATCGACGTATCGGTTGAGGGAAATGGACGCAATCGCTTCGACTGCTCGCAGGAGAGGGCCGGGAAGGAGGCGAGAGGCCCGCGATCGCCGTTTCCCTCCTTAGGTGACCTTTGGGTAAAGAATGTGGGGTCCGTTCCCAACTGGGTTTTGCCAGTATGAGTCCGACATAACCAGGGACATCCTGGAGCATTCCAAGTATCCACGAGGATTTTCCAGCGTTAAACAATATTCCATATCGACGTAAGAAATCGTTTTTTGAGGCTTGCAGCTAACAAGCCTCAAAATTAGAACTTTTCGCCAATCTAAAGTCGTTAGCTAAGTCTCTAGTTCAACATTTTGATGACCTACATAATGTCGTATTTAATAAAGCCAATTAAATCCCAAAATTAATTTTATTGTAAGCTATAAATAATTTAAGAATACAAATTTTTGGTAGACTTACAGCACAAATACACCACCTTTGTTGGAAGCCTAGACCACGTAGTATTTTTTCTGATTAAAATGGTATATAAAAATCCTATTTTCCAGTGGAAAGCAAACACATTGTATACAAACATTCTAATTTTGCAGCAATCACATGTTTACGTCACGTTAAAGGTATCTATGTATAAACAATACAATCCTTTATGAAATTGTCTTCCGAGGAATATATTTTAGAGATATTTACTTACCTTGACTGAAATAACGAATTGAATTCAATTTTAAAGCTTTATATATTATAATTTAAATATATTCGTTAAGTAGGAAAAGATTCGTAATCGATACTTTTCTTTGTGGAAATTTTTCAACTGATCGACTGTTATCGTATTACGTTTAACTTATTGTTAAAGATAGATTTATATAAATCATGTTTCTAATTTGGTTTTTTGTTGCTGCAAAATCGATAACAAGTCGGAAACCAATTTAATATTGATCAGTATTGATATATGACAGCTTCTGATTAAGAGGTCATTTTGATCGCTTTTAATTATAAAATTGTTGATACAGACATCTTAAATTTAATATAAATTAATCAAATTTTTTAATTGACACATTATTCGCCATCGGCCGTGAACTACAAACGTAGATGGACCAGTTACGAAAAAATAATTGAATTATTAAAATGGCAACACGGTCTCGTGTCTGCTATGGAAACGATTCTCGAATATGTTTATCGATGGAACCGGTACCGGTTATCTTAATCAGATGTTTATATTATATGGGAGTTAATCACCTAATTAATAAATATTATAAATACAGGCGCCGACGCGGCCGTATGGTAATGTGAAAGGCCGAATATTCAGAAAAGAGCGGTCATCTCCGCATTCCACGCGGGCCGCCGGCATGCGACGCCGGCCGGCCGGGAAACCCGCCGAAAGCGGCGACAATTGGCCGACACGCGAATTTTGTCCTTCCGACACTAAAGAGATGGACCACTATCACCAAAATTCCAACAAAAAACCTTTACAAAACAACCGCAATCGAAAATACACTCAAATCACCTCCAAAACAACACACTTTTTCAATCAAACACAACATCGGCGCCAAGGCTGGAAAAAAGACGGTCAATTACGATGGACACTGTTACCGATTTGGTTAAAAGCGATACGGCGGTTCTGATTAATGTTGACCAAATATAAACAGCTCGAAACCTGCTCCACATGCCAGGACGGGGACGCGGAATTATATTAGCATACCTAATAATATAATAATACATAATAATGTAATTTTATGGGCCGACTTGCGGGCGCCGTCTTAATTTATACCCGTATTTGGGTGCAGTTTTTTCACACGTGATTTTTTTTTAAAGAAAATTGTTATCGCTTAACACTTTGTAAATATTATTCTGTTTCAAGCTACTGTATACTGATACGCACTCATCACGAGACTCAAAATTTAGCATACTTATTGATGTCGCGGCGTAGATGCTCACGCGATACTGGTTTCCTCATATTTACACGAGATTCGGAATTACGCGGGTGATACCGCGAAGAACAGTTAGTATTTTAATGGGCAACGATGGCTTGTTTCGTTATTTTAGTATATTAAAATCTATGAGAGTTCTGATTTCTAAATATGTATCTTTACTTAGTTATTCTGTCTCATTGGTCTAGTAGTCACCATGTTCAGCTATAGACATAAGGTCCTGAGTTTCGAGTCCCAAGTGGGGTAAATTAAGTTTTCTATTCAGATTTTGTCAATATTTACCTCGGAGAGCATATAAGCCGTCGGTACTGTGCGAAATCTCTCTTCGGTCGTGTGGGATTCCCGTCACATCGGACTGTGGGAGTGTACTATGCCAAAAACCCTCTCGCCTATGAGTGAGAAGGCCTAGCAGTTAGAAATCACTTAGTTATTGTAATTTTCGGTCACGGAAAAATATTACAAGAGTTCTTTGAAAGCAATCGGGAGCTGGGACATACTTAGCCTACCAGCATATCATTGGTAATGCCATGTTTTAGGGTGACGAAGGTTCAGAAATCATTTGTCTGGATGAACGTACGCATTTTTAATAGGACACCCCAATCAGTTTCGGATTTGCCTTCGCATAAATTTAAGAAATATGTCATAAACATCCTTTTACTAAAGGCGTATTATAATGTTAAAGATTATTTAAGCGATAAAAATGTTTGGACTTGATTTCCATAGTACCAGAATAACCACTAAAACCCAGCGGAGCCCTCGTCATTTGTGAATGAAAGGACCAGAGGTTCGTTGTGGCATTCCACTATGGCCCTTCAGAATGAAGCCGACTCAAAAGTGTACAACAGAGAGAGGAGTTGGATAACCCTCCATCTGCTGCATTCGCCCTCTCTCTTCAACGAAAAAACGATAGTAGGTGGCAAAAGCATTTTAGGCCCGCTCGTTTAAATACATTGTCCTTATAATACTTGTCAGCGATAGGTCTGCAACGATCTGCGACGTCAGAAGATGACGCTGAGGTCCTGAGCAGGACATTGGGCCACCGTGTGGTGCGCAGTGTCCACAGTAGCACACTGAAGCAAACTACACACACCGGCATATTAAGCGACACACAAAAGTCCATAATTTAAAAAATATGGTTTTATTTTAAAATCTACTTACTACACTTCTGTTGTTATTTAAAGTTTCATTTGTTTTAATTAACATGAGATCACATTTTGCGAGTAAAGGCTATTTATGAAAAATAATACATTTTTGAACTTTATGTAACCGGGAAAAGTGAAAAATAATAATCAATTAAATTAGAAAAACGGTGATTAATATCGCGTATTTCCTCCACATGCTCTTATTATGGTTTCTACTTGTCTAGGCATACTGAGAATGACGTTATCGATGGTCTCCTGGAATAAACTCCGCCATCTCTCAACTACGGCGATTCGCAGTTCATCCACGTTGGCAGAAGCTGGAATTCTGACCTTAACTTTTCTTTTCAGCAACTCCCAAACGTGCTCTATTAGGTTCATATCCGATGAGATCGCCGGTCACTCCATAACAGTGATATTCATAACATTAAAATATGCTTCAGTTATCCGAGCGGTATGCGGCCGAACATTATCCTGCATAAAAACGATTTGACGATCCAAAAGTGCTTTTTGAGCCTACTTGAATGAAGAATATTTTAAACGTTTCAACAATGATTTCTATTAAACTTATATGTGACATGTTTGTTAAGCTCGACGACCTATAAAGTCTCCTTTTGAGATTTCGCAAAAATCAACTTTCTATTAAGTCTATGTTTTTAGATCTCGACTGCAGAACTAAATATAATGTGTATTGCGTAACTAGTTTGGTTAACGAACTTGAAACGCTTGTCGCCTATTTAGTGTCTTATAGTAAATATTTTACAACTTATTGTTCGATTTTTGGACTTAATTCAATATTCATACTTAGTAGGAGGTCTCGTCGGCTTAGATTTTATGTAATAAATGTAAACTGAAATTAATTATTCCACAAATTATATTTCGCGTTACAATTTTGTATATTCAAAGATGAGGAAACTATTCGATTTCTTTTCTTATCGTTAGTTTTTTTTTCGCTCATTTTGATATTATACGTTAAAAATCTGAAGGTTACTTTGCTGTATACAATATATTACTATTTTGACGGTGTGCTATAAAAATTGTTGATAACTGTTACTTATTAGTCTTTAGCCTAGCTATGGACCGAGTTTTAGAAATAATACATTGTATAGGAAATTGAAAGGCCTACACCTTATTTGCGTAATGAATGCAGTTAGTTATTATTCTAGCTCCGCCCCCTAACTAATCAACTCTTTTCAAATTAAGTTCACAGTGACTAATGTCTCATTCGTGAGACGCGTAAATTTTCGTTCAAGAAGTTACTACTAAGTTGTTCTTCATAAAAAAACTGATGCATTTCATTGTGGATTGGAAATCCATCATTGTGCTTTTCGGTGAAAGAAGACATCGTTGGGATGCCTGCATATCCCGGAACTATTGTGTTGCCTAACCACCAGCAGTAAAGCAGCGTAGTGGGTTTATACTCTGAAAAAACTTCTACCCTGTGCTTGAAGATGCCATCAACGGCACGTCATTAGGTTGTTACCTACTTTTTAGGGGATTGACCAATTATTGCTTTTTTAATTACATGATCGTAGATATGCAACGATCTCACAAGTACACTTACAACGCAACTTGTGTTCATTTTGAAATCTCTGTAATAGATGAAAGTAGTCTTATCTTAATTACACATAGAAAGCTGATCATGTACCTTTAATTTCAATCTAACGAAGCGGTGCGTAGGTATATCAGAATTAAATAATCAGATTGCCATCTATAGTGGGTTATCTAAGATTTTCCATGAGAATATTCAAACAATGAGCGACCTTTGCAGTGACAATGGCATCCCACTTTCTACTTTCCCGTGTTTTCCCACAAGATGGCGGATGGCGAAAAGCGCGCGAAAAAGTATCCATTATGATTTTCACGTAATTAATTGTATGACTGATAAATAATTAATTATATAAGCTTTTTATTGACTGCCTCATTGGTTTAGTGGTTAGCATGTTCGACTACAGACATGAGGTCCTGGGTTCGAGTACCGGGTCGGGTCAATTCGAAATCGAGTTTTCTATTAAGATTTTCTCAATATTTGCCTGAAGTTGGGATGTTGGCGGTGCAATCCACCCCCGTGCCTCGGAGAGCACGTTAAGCCGTCGGTCCTGCGCCTGATATCTCTCCGGTCGTGTCGGATTCCTGTCACATCAGCCTATAAGAGTGAAGGAATAAAAAAAAGTGTCCAAACATAATAAATAAAATTATGGGCTTTAAATACTAAGGGGTGTAAAAATTTGTTATAAACCTTTTCTCATACCTACTGAATATACATATAAAATTGCCGAGGACGGCTAAACTTTCCCACTTCTGATTGATTGGTCAACCCGTTTCAAATGAGTATAAACACAAACTGTGACACACTAATTTTATATATTAGATTTATTGTTGCTTAGTGTTATGATAACTGATTTTCCTTAGTAAAATTATCGTGACTCCTTTTTTATTGATGGCAGGTTAGCGTTTGACTGTGACCACACTTGATGGTAAGTGATGATGCAGTCTTAGCTGGATGTGCGCTAATAAGGTAAGAGGCATTTTACCTCTTATGATTTCTATACAGCATCGTACTGGAAAACGAATCTCTAGCTTGGTGGTACGTCTTTGCTGTCTGTTTTTTCCGGCTAATCATTGAAACCGCTTAACCGATTTCGTTCGGTACTTTACTTACAAAGGTAGATAGCTGAGGAGTAAATTAAGCTACTTTTATAAAAAAGGCTTGGCATTACTCGTAATACTTGGTATTACCTACATCATCATATTTAATCTCATTTATTTGATTTACGAATCTTTGGCTACAATCTGTCTTGTGTCATAAATGTTTCTCGAAAAAGGTCGTAAATTCGTTTAATGCCATTTCGTTTTAGAGCAACAGTAATGATAAATGGTGACTGTTTCCTATGAATAACTCTCTCAAGGGCTTAATCATATCCTAACGATTATTTTTGGCCACACGACACACTTCGCTCCTGCCAATTTACTGTTTAATTTCGCGGTATTAATAAACTTTATGAATTAGTTTGTCAAACTCACGTATTTATGTTTAGCATCTGAGTGTTGCGTTTATTGGCCGTGTTCATTGAATTTTAATGAATGGAAATGTTTCACGATTTGATGAGGTCGTATGAAAAACATTTCCAAACAGTCTTAAAGGTTATTCATCTTTAATAATACTATAGTTTTTTGTATACTGATCAACGAATTAAAACTAGATCGTGTTAACTAAAATAAATATAAATATAAATAAAATATTACTAACCTATATTAGTAAAGAAATTATGTGATGTGAGGATTGTTCTCGTTTACTTTATCACGATGTTTTTTATGGCTAAAATTTTCTAAATATGGATTTGAACTCTCTCCAAACAACAGGATAAATAAATACAACCTAATTCTTTAAACATTAATATTAAATTCACACACTTGCAATATTTGCGTGTTTATTCAGATCGTAGGTAAATTTTAAAGCCTGAATATTTTTATAATAATCGATTGAGCTGAAGTTTTGCAATTATTAAGATGATAACGAAATTTTATTGATAGATGAGTATATGAAATATTTGAAATATCGGATTGCCTCGCCCTAACTTTTGTTATATAAAAGTTAATGTAACTCATTAAGTAGTTAATTTTTATATTTGCCAAGATTCAAGTATTACTATATATGTATTAGATTAGAAATCAAAAAATAAAATGTGGTATAATTGGATACTCCTAATGTAGCCTTTTTTTTCGCTGGGAAATCCTCGTGGATACCTGGAATACTCGGGAGGATATTCCAGGGTATGCCGAACTCATATCGGCTAAAGACAATCACATCACTCGGAGACGGGGTCAGGAGGACGCGACTGACAGACATTCGCAACCCCGACAGCGATGTTCCTGTTTGGGCCCAACTCGGTTAATGACCAAAACTTACTCCGAAGGTAGATTTCCTGGTACACCTGGTAAGCGACCAACCACCTCGCGGGACCTCTCTTTGTTGGGAAACGGATCACGCTTCCGTCACCCAAAGGTCACCACTAAGGACGGAGACGGCGATCGTGGGCGTCTCGCCTCATTCTCAGCCTACTCCTGCGAACAGTCGAAGTGATCACATTAGCCTCCATCAACCATTTCGCCATCTCCTCAATGTAGTTTACTTGATCTTAGTATGTCCTTTTAAGTTAAAGACGCGCTATCAAACGGGTGAAACTGCTGCCGTCACAAAAATGTATTTCCCCGATTTAGAGAAAGCATATAAAACAATAGGCAAGATAAACCTTACCCCACACTTAGTCCAAGCCTTTACCGGACACGGTGGCTTCTCCAGCTATTTACACCGTTTTAAATGCAAAAACACACACGAATGTATTTGTGACCCCAATGAACACGAAACCATAGAACATCTGTTGCTTAACTGCCCAAAATATGAAGCACAAAGGACAATGTTAGAAATAGAATTAGATATTAAAATAAATAAGAATAACGTAACACATATACTAGAAAGTAATAGGGAAAGAGAGATATTTTTAGCATATTGTGTTAAAATAGTTTTAGATGTAAATAGTCGAAATAGAACCAAGTAATTTAACATAAGACGATATATAGTGATGATATAATTAGAATAATACTAGACATACTTTATTTTACTTATTTCTTACAAATTCTTCTTGAAAATAGGTTACAGTTTTTGTTATGCTTGGGTAATAATATATAAATGTAGAAACGTTGTTGAGACCCAATATGGTCACACAGCATAACATTGTTCAACGATCAAGATATAGTTTTATTTTAAGTATTAGTACAAAATAAGCCCTAGTATATAATAAGCGTTAGTTATTAATTTGTGTTATACGTATTAGTTTAGCAGTGCTAGCTTATTTGTATTACTGATATATATCTTAATTTTAATTATATTAAAACTAGAATATGACGATGTAATTATGCGATATTTAGATGTACAAAGTCTCCGACCCGTGTTGGAGGCCAACTTGAAATTTTTATAAAATGATTATATAGGATATACCTTATTCGTGTTTGAGTATTAGTTGTGGAAATTCCATGTATTTAATAAGCAGGCTGTTCTATTTGCGAGGTTTTTCCAAGGGCTCTTTAATTTTCTGTTAATTTTTTTTATACTTTTCGTTCATTTGCTCAACTTCAAATACATATTTTTTAAACTTGTTATGTATGACACTCGATGTTAATACAACTTTTTCAGTACTTTCGAGTGGTATGAAACTTGTTTAAGAGGTTAGTTCTATATTGACTTAATTTTTTGATATTTTGCCTAAAGTCGGTTTTAGTATTGAGTGATTTTTATTATAAGAATAAATATTTAATCTCAGACCTAATTAACGCACATTTCGACGTGTAATTATGGGGTAGGTACATTCTTTCCATGCGATGTTGCTGTTGCTACACATCATCTAATACCAAGTTGCGGAACACTATCTAGACCAGTAGGCATTTCGAACAATTTACGTAATTGTGTGATGTTTACAACACGTGCAATTCTATTGAATCTTTTGTTTTAATGACAAAAACGACATAAGTAAAAAGTAAATCACTTTTTGACTGCCTTTGTAACTCACTAGTGTGAATACTCTCATCGATAGAAGTCGCTATATTTATTTATTGTCGACAGATTATCGCTTGACTATATGTAATCTGGTGGAAAGTGATGATAGTTTAAGAATGGAGTTAACTTCTTAAGAGTCCTGTTTAAATTTACCTCTTATGGTTTTTACACAGCATCGTATCACCTTTTCTTGGCGGTCTGTATTTGCTGGTAAGGTGATAACCAGCCATAGCCGAAGCCTCCCACCAGTCTAAACTCAGACGAGTTAGAAAACTGAAATTCCTACATTCGCCCTACCGGCGATGCAACCCAGGACTTGCTAACAAGGGGAGCACTCGCAGATCAGCTCCAGCTTGAGTTTTCTGGGCAAAACCCTACCTTTTTCATGAGAAATGTGTACCTATAGATGTATGTATGTCCATTAAGAAACAGATTAAATCCGATCACAGCTAAAGATTTTCGATATAAATAGAAATATCTCTTAATGAATTCTAATGACTAAAACACTAAAGAATGCTTCTAGAGATGTCCCCTATTGAACTTAAGTGTCCTAAGGTGGTTTCATTGCTACGGCAACGATGCGATGATGGTTTTAGATCATTATACTCGGTCTTTACGAGATTCTAAAAACTGTTTATGATTGACTTCAAACAATAATTCGCAATATATAGATATATAATCAATGTAATATCGCGCAAATGTCTAATTCCATTTTACATCAAAGAACATAACATTTATATACTCATGATGTGTTGCTGAAAAAAAAAGAAATGCCATTGATCTCGTAAAAAAAACTTCTGCATACGCGATGTTGGAATGTTGCATTTCGACATGGTTTTACGTGAATTCCTACCATTTAGAAGCGTTCTCATAAAAACCTGCGCCGAGTTAAAATAAATAGTCTTTGGAAATACCGCTCCGGGTTTTTTTAAAGATTTTAATAAAATCTCATAGAGTTCGTGTCCCCGTTACATTGTGAGCAGTTTTTTTTTCTAATCAGCTCGCATTTATGCGAATTCTGGTCTGAATATCTTAGATATATATTGAAAGACTTACGCGAATAATACTAGTTTTGTTTTCTTCTTCCATCATACTATTTAATGTAGAACTATTATTTATTTAAGCGTAATACACACCGAAGCAAAATAATGCACATAATGTACTAAAGTATATTTAAAAGAGTAACCGCTGCGTTTCTTGCTGGTTTCTTCTCAGCGGAATCTACTTTTCGGAACGGTACTTTTTGAGACTAGTTGAATATCGAATATTTTATAGCCATAAAGAATAATGGAGGTAAAATTTCTTACATTTATACTATTAGTCGCTTACACGCTGGTTTTGTTGCACAACTTCGGTTCTATATTGTATATTCAAGGTGATAGGACAACGACGGAAAAAAATCGACCCTGATTTAAAAAAAAAAATCATATTTTTAAAATGTATTAGGATTATTTAAGCTCCATCATGTCAATTCAGCTAAATAAAACGATAGTTTTATAAAAAATACATTAGTTTCCTAAAAAATTAACCAATTAGCACTGAAACAAACAAAATCAGAACAGCTTCTTAGTCTTAGCTCGGGTCAACGACCTCTAGCCGCCGCGGCCGCGGCCGCCGCTAACTGGGAGTTCGCAGTTTTTATATCAATATATTTTTTTTTAATACCAACCATCATTAAAGGTGTTTTTATTAATATCACCTGTCTTAGTTTTCGGGAGCGGTCTCCTATCCAGTATAAAATATATATAACAGGTGTAAAATATATATTTGACGGCCTCGCTTGGGCAGTGGTGCAAGTACTCGCATTGCTAGCAGAGGTCCCGGGTTCGATCGCCGGTAGGGTGAAATTCGAAAATTGTATTTTCTAATTGGTCTGAGTCTGGACTGGTGACAGGCTTCGGCTAGTTACCACCCTACCAGAAAAGACGTACGGCTAAACAAAGATATTTGTGTTCCGGTACGACGCTGTGTAGAAACCATAACAGGTATATCGCCTCTTACCGGATTAGCGCGCTTCCATCTTAGACTGTATCATCACTTACCATCAGATGAGATCATAGACAAGCGCTATCATGTCAGCAATAAAAAAAAATAAAAAAGGCTTCTTTTGACGGTTGCTTTTTGCGATAAGAGGTAATTAGATGTTGTAATCGTATAATATAAAAATGAATCGCAAAATGTGTTGGTAAACGCATAACTCAACAATGGCTGGACCGATTTTGCCAATTATGTATGCCCTAAAAACAGCCCTTTTCTGTTCCCCATACAAACGTTTTCTAATTAGAATGTAGTTTGACCTTTATCACCTATTGAATAGTCACAAAATGTAAGAGCTTAAGATCATTAGTACTGCTGTCATTCATTCAGTACTGCTTTCATTTCAAAAATCATTCTTAAAACTGAAACACATTCCAAATTTTTTTGACAGAACGAACGAAGTCTGTCGGTTCTGCTAGTTTTGGTGCTTTTTGGAAAAGTAAAATATAGATTTGTTACCAAGCCTTTGACTTTCCAGGATTGTACTCGTACATATAATTAAATGTTATAAATATGTCGGCAGAGCAGTTGATTGTAACTTTTTTGTTAGAATATTTTACTGTATTAGGATTGTGAGATTTGAAATTTTCGTTCTGCTGGTATGAGATAAAAATATTAAATTTATTTCTTGTGGTGCTCACTGTCTTGCGACGCCCCAACTTTACCCTAAAAAAACTTCCAAAGAATCTACTGTGCATATCAACATTTTTTATTATCCATGACATTGCATTGTCTATTTTGTTTTGTTATTTAATCATTCATATCTCTATATTTTGCTATATGTAAAGTCATTGATATTTGACATGTTTATTATGAAAATCTAGGAAAACGCGCTTTAATTCATTTCAATAAATAATTTTGCTTAAGACTGATGACTGCATCGTAATTACATGTGTGTCAAGTATTGACAGTTTGACATACCATTATTTATGATCGAACGTAAATAAATTAACAAATCATTTTTTTTTTGCTGATTAATCTTCTATGACTAAGTATTTTTTGAAGATATTCGATAAATTATTTTTTACCTTATAATTAAAAAAGTTTTCATGTAGTTACAGGCTGTTTACTTCGAGGTTAGGCTTTCATACTTATAGGAGAGAGGTATTTATCGACTATTTATTAAAATTATTAAATACTATAACAAAACAGAGTGTTCTTGCAATGTCACTGATATGAGAATTTACAGAGATGTAGCAACATCTGCATTCAAACATTAAAAATTATATAACACTAGATGAACCCGCGACTTCGTCTGCGTGGAATGATTTTTGTGTAGCATTTTCATTAATTTAGGCAAATTGTTTTACCAATAAGAAACATATGTATAACACCCCGCAACACCCTTGCTGGTGGAATTTCGTAAAATCCGTTCTTAGCTGAGCTCTACTCCGCGAAAGGAAAATTCCTACAAACTTTCAAGTCTCTACGCCTTGTGGTTTCAGGGACATCGTGGTGAGTCAATAGAAGATACCTGGATATCTCTTATATAATACTAGCTGAGCCCCCGACTTCGTCTTCGTGGAATATTTTTTTCGTAGCATTTTCATTAATTGAAGTATATTTTCTTACAAGTAAGAAACATATCCGCTTTGCCCTTTGAGGTTGGAACTTCCTAAATTTACTTTTGATAGTTTCCATTATGTATAAATAATAACTGACCAAGTTTTACAAACGATAAAAGGTGTGACGAGAAAATTTTAATTTTTTAAAATCAACAAACCCCTTGCGTGTGGAAGTTCGCAAAATCCGTTCTTAGTTGACCTTTACTCGGCAAAAGGAATATTCCTACCAAATATCAAGTCTCTACGCCTTATGGTTCCAGAGATATCGTGATGAGTCAATAGATACCCGGGAAAGGCTCAAATCTTTCAATGTTATTTTTAAATCTATATTTCGTTTGCGGAGGTTCGTAAGGTCAATTATTTTACTACTACAAGCCTTCCTTGGCAACTTCAGAAGTTCACCCTAGAAAATTCGTCAGTATGGTAGGAACATTTTAATTCATTTTCTGCTATCACATTGTATATCTCATATATATGTAACATTTGGATACATAATTAGGGCTACTCAACCGACAGTGTGTGAAATAGAGTATTTAGATATATTTTTAAAGGAATAAAACAGTAACTACAGTTCCTTTCATTTTGTTATTCTAGGCAGAGCTTTTATAACTGATGATGGGAATTTGTACTGGCGATCTGATTTCAAATTTATTAATAAACGGAGTTGAATACGTAAATTTTTCATCAATGCAATGACGGTTTTCAAGTTCATTGCCATATTAAGAGTTGTTTTTCATTGTTGTAAATGTTATATAAGCAGTATCGTTAATCGAAAAACATAATTCACAAAAGAAAATCGTAGATTTTCTACCAATATCGTGCTTTGATATCTTCAATTTGTAATTATAATAATATATGGAGAGTCAAAAACTATTTGCAATTCTTTAAATTGATTTTATTTATAGAAAGCTTGTAAATTTGTCATTCTTCAATTGGGCCATTTTAACTTTCAACACGGTATATTATACTTGTTTTATTATTATGCTTTCCGTTTTTTTTATCTCTCACCTGATGGTAGCTGATGACACAGTCAAAGATGGAAATGCGCAAATCTAATAAGAGACGATACACCTCATATGGTTTCTATACAGCATTGTACCGCAACACAAATCTCGTTATGCGTAGGCGGTTTGTCTTTGCTGGTAGAGTGGTAACTCGCCGAACCCTCCCACCAGTCCAGACTCAGACAAATTACAAAATAATCAAAATCTACGACAGTAATTATTAATATAAATAATTAACCGCACACTACTTTAATTACGCTTCATGTCATTTTAATATACATTTGTGTAGTTCCACCTAAATAGGTTTTTATCAATTTTGAAGACTTTAGAGATAGTGGCTCAAAAAGCTTAACGCCCATAATCCTATGATAAGCAAAAGCATTTACATTTGCGGTTTTATCTTGATGTCGCAATTCAATTGCGTGAAATTATGCGATAAAAGCTATAACAATTAAAGGTTAACTTTGTTGTATAATAGCTATATGTTAACAGCACGTAAACATTACACGTAACGGTTAAACGTTTGTGATTAAATTTGCAACGCATTAGTGAAATCGTTCACGGCCGTCACTGTGATTTACTGTGCTGGATATGGTGTCTTAGTTATTTATTTTTCAAGCCTAAGCTCTTTTTTTATGGGTATATCAACTGTTTTTTTGGCTCATACATATGCTTTAGTCTTTATATTTTGCGATATCTTTCAATTCCGACTATTAGCGCGCAATTTTCCTAAATATTTGATTCTATTTATTTTGCGAATAATAAAGCAACGTGATCTATATTTAAAGGTTTTCTTCTGTGTAATGAGTTTAAGAAGTTTGTCCATATGAATTAATTTAATTAACATCACTTAGTTTTAATGTATTATATTATTTTTATCGCTGTCTTTTAATGTTCTATACAATTGTGTAATATTAGGGCTCCTCCTGGCCCAAGAAAGAGGTAATCGAAGCTCATGGGACAATTGAGATCATTGGGCATTGAGAATTCTATGGCCCGATCTTTCAATTTTGATTATGTAATACACTTTTGCGGAACAGAAAAGCTTTTTCTTAATAATTACCTTATTGAAATTAAATTGTAATTTTTATTTTATTTATTTTTGCGGTAACCCATCAATAGATTTTGCCACGGGCCCGAAAAGGTATAGTTACGCCACGGTTACCCATTTCTTTGTCTTTAAATGGAAACAATTATTTTTTATTTACAAATGGACTCTTGGAGTAATCTCAATAAACAGGAAAGAAATACTAATATGGGATGACGATTCAAAGCAATATTAGTTTAAGTTTCCTCGTAGGAATAGGTGACACCGCGGGTTGGCAGAACTACTCGTACAACATATATATCGGTAAATCGAGATAATTCTTTTTGGACTACAGGTCGTCCTCCAAGCACAATAATTGACTTTCTTACTGAAAACAGTATTTTTCTGTGCAAAGACTTCTTTGATGTTCTACGGATTACATACCATTGTTAAATCTCAGTGCAATATGTATACTCGAACAAAAATTACAATTCAAATATTGACTTCACAACAAACATATTGTAGCTAATATAGTCACAGTGCAGTCTCAGGAATTTGGGTTGGATCTCGATGATAAACACATTAAAATACAGAAAAATAATCACATTTAAATGTTCCAATTTAATGGTCAATGGGAGAGGCCATAAAATGAAGAAATATTCTCAAAGCTAATGTATTATATTTGTAATCGATAAGATGACAATAAAATATTTAGCTTTTTTCTATTTGAGGTTATAGGTTTCATATATATTTTCTGATATGTAATGTTAAGACAACATTAATGTCAGCCGCGGGAATAACTAGACAAGAAAACGATATATAATAGCTTTTAGACAAAAGGTGTGGCGTGTGACCCTCGTATGGCTCGGTTGACTAGTTTCTAATCTTAACAATGGCCAAGAATTCCATCGCTGCCTTTTTGTTCCCATTATTTATTTTTAAAATCAGCACTTGTTGTTTTAGTAAATTAATCGATTAAATTTGTTTATCGTCGTATCAGATTATATCAAAGTCAACGTGATCTATTTCGCAATATAATCGTCTTTATATCGAAATCAACACGTGACAGTCTCCTTAACCATTAACCAAGAATTTCATCGTTAAACTTTCTATCTAGTATTTTTTCCTCAAATAAGGAGTTATTGTTTTATTAAACGACGGAATTTGTTGACTTTCTATTAAGCATCTATCTATACCCTTGCTTTTGTCCCATGTCAGTTGGGGTCAGCTCTCCGAGTATGTAAACGCCATTTGCTTCAATCGAGTGTCATTTCTGGGCAGACACCCATTGACTTAATGTCTGTTTTAATGATGCTCATCCAAGTTGTGGGGGGGGGGGGGCGACCACGGCTTTTCTTTCCTTCAATTGCATTTAATGCAGACTTCGTCATATGGCCTTCATCCCTTCTCATTGCATGTCCAAACCAACGCAATCGACTTTCGCACATTTTTTCCTGTATAGGCGCCACTTTAAATATTCCACGTATATAGTCATTCCGTGTCCTGTCCATTCTCGAGACGCCCCCGGCCCATCTGAGCATACGCATTTCTGTGCAGTGCATCTTCTGTTCATCTTGCTTGCGCATTGGCCAACTTTCAGCACCGTACAGAAGTGCGGGTCGCACTGCTCGATAAGCATGCGATAACTTAATTGTTATTTGCTACATTAGTAATAAAATAACAAGTAACGAAATTAAATAAAATCCAAAAAAGGTTTATTATGTTCTACTTAATCTACTTGGCTATCCATCGGCTATGTCGAAGTCAGCTTCAATGCGACAAACTTAGCAATGTTCTCATAATATGCTAACCCTTATGAATATATGTGATAATAAATAGGTAATAGAATAATATGAATGACATTTCTTATAAAGTAACTTTAAAAATAAATTATTCATAATATACTGAGCGTATTGCGCTCTTTTATCGTTAAATGTTCGTTAAACGCGTGAATTGTTTGTTTATATTTTTGATAAAGGCAATTTAGAAAGTCAAATACTTATGTTATATTTTCATATCAACGGGAGGTCCTATTTTTATTGGTTTAATACAAACAAAATATCCCAATATGGAGATTGAATCAATTACTTGGTTTACGACTCTTTGGGTGGCTGAATCATTACATTCTTAAAAATTGCATAATTTACGTATTGGTATTGACATCTTACCAAATCTTTTGTTTTATTGTATGTATTTGTAATATTTTTGCGTATATTTGGTTGTGAACTGTAATCAGCAATCTCTATTGTCTTATGTAATAAGCCAAGGTAATGTCGTCGAAAATAGTTTTTTGTTTTGTTCCTTTAATTCGTGAAATGGTAATTTTCCTATGATATTTAGACAAAGGTGACTCAAAGCCAACCTGAAAACCATTTTAACCAAAATCAAAATATTCTATATTCAAGTAGGCTCAAAAAGTACTTTTGAATCGTCACTATCTGTTCATAACAAATGTACCACCTGTTCGGAAAGTTGATTTCGCTGAAACATAAATATTCTTCAACATTGTAATATGCTTTTTTTAATGTTTTTAACATATTTCTTAAAACTATATGGAACCAAACTCAGAACTGTTTCGGGTATGCTTAACCCGAGAAATGATTTTTGAACCTTCTTCTAAAATATAGCATTACAAGTTTCGCTACTTTGCTGTAAAAAGGAATATTATCACGGATATATAAAATGTTATTCCATATATATTGCAACGGCACTGTGAGAATTGATATTTCTTTGAAATTTTCTCTTAAGGAAATGTGAGATCCTAATTGATATATTGCTCTTTTTCGAAATACAAAGATAGTTTTAATATCGGCCACCTTACTCCATAACAGTATGCCAATATTAAAGAAACGCTCTAATTCAAGATTGTCCATATGACAATTAACAAATAAGTGATTACAATAGCTGTAATTTTCATTCAATACAACTCGTCGACCGTAAATCCCCTGGTGAAAGATTACTCGGTCAATGGAACGGTACGCCTTGAACTTGTCGATGATGGGTCCGATAGCCGCCGGGCACGGAGTCTTCGCGTACATCTGATACCGAGGAAGTGCTGACCTTTTGGCATCATTTACGTTTACAAAAGGTGCGGTCAACGGAACATTGTGAACTTGAACTAGTAGTTTCGATGCCTTGCCGTTGGATAAGTATATAACATCAGCTGTATTTATCTTTTAATGTAACGGAATATCTCAACGCAGTATTTCTTTATTTCAATAGGTCAAATTCAATAGAAAATTTGTAAAAGTATCTAGAATTGATTACAACATAATCATTTACTAACATCATCCTATTGTGCTAGGCATACATAGTATTCTGCCTAATTACCATAGGGGTAGGCAGAGACCACGTCCTTCCACATGCTACGATCCTTGCATATCTCCTTCGCTTCTTTCATTCTCATTAAACCTTTCATACAAGTTCATCGGTTTAAAGTACTCTTGACCTGGCCCTTATTTAGTTTATTGGTACTCCGTTTCAATCCTCTCAAAACTTGTTACTTCTGCCATGCAAAACTTTCACTACCATACATTAGTGTTGACACCAACAGTAATCCATGCACAGCCAGTCTGACCCTTTGAGACACTATATGCCTATTCGTAAAAGCGTAAACATTTATGGAAATTAATCCTAAGCCTAATTAAAAATTTGACATATGAATGAACAATATGGCTTAAAAAATATTTACAAAGCAGACATTTATTTTAAAAAAGAGAAATGCTGTAGCTGTCTGACTATATTTATGGTTATTCTAGAAACTTAACAGAGTTTTTCTTAAAAGACATGAATTCTCCGAACTAAGCTAAAAAGTTGAGTTTCACCATAGTTCGAGTACTGGGATCGATCACCGGCGTAGCAAATTTAGGAAATTGCATTTTGTTCCAGTTTGGATTGTTGTGGATTCGGCCATGGTTAGTTACCATCTAGCAAAGACTGGCCGCTAAGCGAAAATTTTCGTTTCGGTGCGATGCTGTGTAGAAACCATAAGAGGTAAATCACGTCTCACGATAGTGGCTTCTATCTTTGACTGCATAATTACTTACCATCAAGTGGGATCGCAGTCTAGTGCTAATCTGTTGGCAATTAAAAAAAAAGTTCTTAAAACATTGTCGAGTTTTCAGGCTATTCATATTTATTTGGCAGTATCTCCACGTTCATCTTCCTCCTGGTGATGCTATCGCAGCCATTAGAGTTAATATCAAAATACATTCCAAAAAATAATGTTGATCCAAAAAATCTTTGGAAAGTCAAACATAATTTATGCTGGTAAACAACTGGTTGGTACATGACAAGAGTAGCTAATATTATAGACGGAAAAATTATCAAAATTTTGTATAAAAATCGTTTAATTATATGTATATATCAGAACATTAATCAGTTTTTTTTGTTAAACGCCTTTTTAAATGGCGTACGACGATGTGCCTATTACAAGAAAATTTATTACCTGTAATAAAATCGTTCTATTAAGATAGTGAAACCGAATTAGATTCTAGACGAATCTAATTGACACTGTTTATGTTATTCTTTTAGCCAGTATCCGGTTATAACTGTTGCTGTGAGAATATTCTAGCCTGCCGTCACCTTATTCATCTGTTTTATATATATAAAAAAAACGCTGAAATTGTTTCTATTTCGTCCGTTGTAAACTAACCTATTTGCCCCAAACTGGTTTTATTAGCAAAGGCAATTATGCCAAGTTGGTTTTAGATGACTAAACTCAATCACTAATCACTGGATCATCAAAACTGTTCATGGTTGTCTGAAATTTAGCTGTAACTCCTACGATATTTCATTAGATTTAGGCAAATCTAGGGAATTGTATGTTTTAATTTATGTAATTTTAAATTTGGTAAAGATGCTGACCAATCAACCAATCAATCGATCATCACTTAATATAAGGTGAGATTACAGTGAAAAACTAAACTGTCAACAATCATAAAAAGGTCTGTTAAAAGCAAGGCCTTCGATTGCATTACAATTTTCTAAACTAAAACAAGAAATGCAAATATGGAAACGCTAATGCAAAATAAATTACTTTCTTTCCATAAACTATTACAGTGCTGTTACGCACGCGGAGTTTGCAAGTAAACGTTCTGACCTCATCATGGTCGTTTATATTTTAATGATGATGATCCGGTTGGTGGAACACTATATTCCTTGAACTTGATTACATCAGGTGAATCTATTTTAGTATTTGCCTAAATGCAGGTTGGATAAAGTGACGGCAGATCTTTTGCGATGCCCAAATGCCCCTCAAACTAAAGGGGAAAATTTAAAAGACGATCATAAGACCTGTCGTCCTGTATGGATCAGAGTGCTGGGCCACCAGAGAGGAGAATGAAAGGACATTGCCATGCAGCGGACGTGTATGTTGAGATGGATGTCTGGAGTAACAAAATTAGACGAGATTAGGAATGAGTATATTAGAGGAAGTAGCACCAGTGACCTAGAACTTAAGGAATGGAAGGCTATCCTGCTATGGATATGTCGTGAGAAGGGAGGATAACCATGTATGCAAGAGGACCCTAATATATGATCGTAAGCGCCAGGGTCGGAAGAGAGCGACCAAAAAAATGTGGATGAACTGTGTGAAAGAGGATATGTGTGTAAGGGGTGTGAATGTAAAAATGACAGCTGATAGAGTGCATTGGCGACAGGAAACATACTGTACCGACCCCACCTAGTGGGTAAGGGCAAGGAAATGATGATGTACGTTACAACCATTGACTTATACATATAAACTCCATCGTAAAGACATGTCATTTAATGAAAATTTGTAATATTTTGCATGACGAACATTAGTTAAGCCTCTGTAACGCCTGAATGTCAATGTAGCATCGTAAACGTTTGTAAATCTAATTTTGTATTATGTTTCTTTATCAACAGAAACTAAACTAAAATGGTAACTAGCAGATAATAAAAACTAGGCAAATTTGATAAATTTTAACTATAAATCTTATTTTATCTCTCACAATAATCAAAGTTCTGACTATACATTTTTCCTTGGTTAAGACAAGTCTAAGGCGTATGTTAAAATTTAAATTTACGGATATGAAAATAGACGAACTGGACAATTTCTGGTCTTAACGTGGATATAGAAAAAGCTTCTAATACTCTATGTAGAAACCGTATAAAATACCCTGAAATAGCTATTGAGATCATAAAAGCTGTTAAAAAAGAATAAAAATAACATTTCAAATATATTAAACAAAATTTATCCACCTCTTAACACTTATAAAAACACAGTAATGCTACAGTTAAAGCTTGAGTTTACTTGTCAATTACTTGCAAATGTTTTGATACTTCTTGTCATTGAATTAATAACATTTAGTTCCTTGAGTTGACATTTGATTTATATTTTTTTGAGCAAATAACAAGTCGTAAAAGAAATTATTGTTTTTGCAAGCACGTACGTGATTTACAGCTGTTGTTTTTTTAATGTATCGCATAATGTCGGATCATAAAAACTGTTTTGGAATTTTAATTTGCAAATTAAACTTATAATAAATCCTGGTTAGTTACTGTGAATATAATGTATACAAAAATTGGACTCTCCATATCTTAGCCCTATTATTAGCGTTTTAAGTGTCAGTTTTTTTACATTTATAATATTAATATTGTATTCTTTCCGCTTAAACTTTAACCAAAAGAGTAGTTTTCTTACTTGCATTTTAAAAGCGTGAATTTCCTATATATTGTAACCATTACATTGTTAATATTTTGATATAGATAGATTAAAATATTATCATTGACAGACTACTAAATGTCACTTACTACAGATAAATATTGTGCTTGTGTAATAATTTTAACAAAATGAAAATAACTTGTATTAATTTAAGCCTGTTGAAGATCGGGAAGATAATATATGCCAATAATAATGCTGGTCAATTTGGACGGAAAAATAAACAGCAACAGACTTGTCATTTAATTTATATTAATACTTATGCCGACTTCTTAAAATAACTTCAATTCGTTTAGGCATTAAACTGCATGCCAAGTAAGTCAAGAGCGAGCCTGAGGCTTAAATTGTCGCCATAAACTATATTTACTTCGCGGAGCGATGACCATATTCGATGCGCATGCGCCGTGAACTTGACCATACTGAATGCGAGCATCGATCTCGCAGACCAAATAAGTATAAGATGGCGCATTACATTTACATAAACAGAAAATTAACAAACACTTTAATATTCTATTATAAAACTAGATATACGAGTATTACTCTTTACTGTACCTCGCAAACATATGAGAAGCAATAGAGACGTGTACATAAAACCCTGTAGCATACAAGAATAACTTCTGTTTTCTTGGTAATACAAAAAATGACAGTAGTAACTATTGCATAGTGTTAAATCCATTTAAGTCACATGTTTAACATTCTAAAATCAATTAATGTGTAGACGCTTGACAGCTGTCATTTATTTATGAATTTGTAAAGGACCTTTTAAAACTGCATTGGAAGTTCTTTGTTACACTAATATTATAATTGATATGATACAATAGTACTGTCATAGCTGTCACAATTATGAGAATACTAAGGCACCTGATTGTCTCATATGTCAAAGTCATACTTGAGATACTTTTACTCGTTACGTTGTTTAATGTCTCTTAAAGACAACCCCTTCCGAAGTAAATCAAAGCTTCCCATTGTTTTCGGAATTAGAAATGCTCTTTTCGTGTTATCAAAGGGTCCAGCCATTCTGGTATCCCTGGAAGTGAGACAGCTGATTTATGTGCGAAAGCATATTTTCAAAATTGAGCACAAGACTTAACTCCAAAACATTCCTAGAAAGATCCTAGAATTCGCTCTGGCTTTCATCAAAATTGGCCTTAGGTTAATATTATGCCTCCATCCAACCGGACATACCAAGGCGACCCTGGTTTTTTCTTCATAGTTATGCCAATCGCTAGATCACCAGTACCATTTCGCGGCTGCGCCTTGGATATGCCTGCACACCTGTACACTTGGCCAAACTCCGGATTAGGGACCACTCCATGTGTGAATGTGGCCTAGACGAAGGTCCTCTTTTCCACATCCATCTTAATTGTCTACCATACTCGGTTTACTCGGTTATCTCCCTCCACATATCCGTCGTCCTCTAAATGTAGAATACTTGTTGAGTCTTGTATATTAAACGTAATAGAATTAAGTTATAAAATAATTGTTTATTATTAATCATATGTATAATATTTATTCATGTTGTGTTGTCCGTTTTATTTGATGGTGATTTAACAATATATTTCAACTATTAATAGGCAATCAAAATTAAACTACGGATATTCTTATAATATGTATATGGTATAAAAGATATAAGATATGATATAAAAGAAGACGTAGTGACTAAAATTGAGAAAGGTATGCTTAGATGGTTTGGGCATGTAGAGAGAATGAATGAAAGGAGACTGACAAAAAGGATTTATGAGTCAAGAGTGAATGCGAAAGTTGGAAGAGGAAGACCAAGGCGAATGTTTCTGGACCAAATACAGGACATTTCAAATAACGGCCGGGTCAAGAGTACTCTAAACCGACGAACTTGTATGAAAGGTTTAATGAGAATGAAAGAAGCGAAGGAGATATGCAAAGATCGTGGCAAGTGGAAGGATGTTGTCTCTGCCTACCCTACTACTCTGCCTACTCTCTATGTATGTATGTATTCTTATAAACCGAAAAAAATTCTTTCGTGTCTTCTCCAATAAACTTCATACTGGCGAGACAATCTGAAGCCTTTTTTCAGGATTCTCTCGTGCCATGTTTTGAATAGTATCTACTACAAACTGCCGTTTCGTTGGGAACAACATTTAATTGTCGTCATATTACAATGTCGATTTTCATTTAGTATCCTCGTTTAATTTCCTTGTACTAAGATAAAAGTATTCGCATCAGTTCTGATGGCTCGAAAGTATAAGGAAATATATTTTTGCAGTGGTCAGCTTTCAATTGTTTCAACGATGCAACGATAATTTTGTGCATATGTAAATAAATGTCTAGTACTTTTCAGGTGTTTTAAAACAGCCTTATAAAGGGCAGTTGTATTTATAAAGGTGTATTACTTGTTTAACTTTAATGTTATTTGTAGTAGGTTATTCGTTTTTCGGGTTTTAGACTTTTATTATTTCTGTTTCATGGCATAAATATTTATGTAATGCATCCTTCACAAAGCTTACTTTACAATCAAGCCCTGCTTTAGTGTCTTCCTTTCTCGTTTTGAACAATCTGCTTTTTCATCGGTGACAAGGTCAAGGTTTGATATTTAGATTTTATTGTCGGTATTTTATATCGTTATCTCAAGTAATATATTTTTAATTCGACGCGTTGGATATCCGAGAGCGTGGCCTATAAGCATAGGATGTTATCCAAATATACATACATTCTTTCTAAGAGCGTCCTTACCTTGATACAAATCAGTAATCATTATTTTGTTAGTCTCCCTAGCTGTGTGTCATCCGCTGCAAATTATAAGAAAATGTATTTGAACTTGTGTAGATTAATAATAAAGTGTTTCATTAACTATTGAAAATTTGAATACACATTTTTTAGATAGATATATATTGTTTCGTATACGACCATAAAAATATGGACTCTTACAAAGAAAAGTGAAGTCATATAATTTACGAAATAAAAGTAAAATTGTTAAAAATTCTAGTAGGCTGCATAAAATTAACAATTCATTCAAGGGTAGCTGTATACATTTCTATAACAAACTCCCAGAAGAAATTACAAAGATGTCTCTTAATAAGTCAAATCTTTCATTCAAGGAAAGCTAATTGAGAAATCGTTCTATTATTACCTAGAAGATAAAAAAACGTTCGAGTAAATTAATTGCTTTAATCGAAATAGAATAAACTAAAATATTGTAACGATGATGATCAGAAAAAGTGACACCTGTCTGAGATTATTATGGACTTTTTGCGTTAAGGAACACTTAGGGTCACTTAAGATTGTAAGTTATTCTTTCATATCATCATCATTGAAAATAATGTCTAGAAAAAACTATACTTGATTATTCAACAGCGCTTTAAAAGCCTACTTGAATAAATAATGTTTGAATTTGAATTTAGGAAAATAAAAAAAATTATGGGGATTGTGTAAATTAATAGTAGGAATTCAAAAAAGTGTGTGTGTACACGCGTTAGAAGTTATATTTCTTTGGTGTAACAAGATAAAAATCTTCAAAAATCACTTCAAACAATGATATTCATAAACTTTTAGCAAAACTTTTACCGCGATTATTTAGTCTTATTGAAAACACGCTTGATTGCATAAAAAGATGCAAAATAATATATAAGCAACATATCTTCGAAATATTAACCATAAACCCACACCGTAGTTTTTGTTGCTTGTCAAATCAAATACGGATTTATATGTATGTATTTCATTCGTTCACTCAATGCAAGGCAAAGGTCAAAGATTCCAAAATAATAAACGTAAACCAACTTTCATTGAATATAAATAGTTTTTAATCTGTTTTCTCTAGTTGAGTCACAAAGTTATAATTTTGACAAGAGTTTCAACGTTTTTCAATGTCACTATATATCTAACAAGTAATATAATAAAATTATTAAGGTATTATATAATAAATGTCAACCATAACTAACTTCAGGGTGTCGGTTTTGTGACGGTGTGCCCGCGTAAAATTTACGTTCATCATTTGTTCCTAACGCGTCCAAAGAAGTATAACTTCAAAAAGGAGGTGCACGTACTATTAAGTACGTATACGTAAACGTGTTATAAATTCTACATAAGATTAATAACTCATTTAAGGGTAACTGTATACGTTTCTATAATAAACTCCCACAAGACGTTCTAAAGATGTCAATTAATAAATTCAAAGTCTTTGTTAAAAGAAAGTTGATAGAAAAATCGTATTATAAGTTGCAAGATTACCTAGACGATAGAAACGCCTGGNAGACGATTTACCTAGGCCTGGGAGTGAACGAATTGCTCTAATTTTAATTAAAATACAGTAAACTAATATATTATTGTAATGATGATGGTAAAAAAAATACCCGACTGAGTTTGTTGTGAGTTCTTCTCGGATCAGGGCGCGAAGGAACCCTCGTAACTTTAGATTTTAAGGCGATTTTGAGTACCATCATCAGACTTATATTAGAATCAGAGTGTGGAAAAAAAATATATAATTTGACGATTCAAAAGTGCTGTAATATGCGTACTAGAATAAATATATTTTTGATTGATTTTGATTGATTGATATTGTAATAACCATACGAGTGTGTTTTGAGTTGAATCAAGCGAATCGAGTGTTGTACGGGTTTGCGAAATAGGTCTCGCATTCGCTTGTTATGAACTGACAGTTCTGTTTGTCTTGACGTGAAGATTACTCTTATAACTTGTTAGGTGCAATTTTGTATGCAAGAGACCTAACTCATTGGTTAAGCTACGAGTTGACATTAGAAAAAGTGCTCGAAAATTACTTCACGACTTCAATTAACAAAACGTTTTGACAGCTTGTCTTATGTAGTCACGATAATCACTGGTAAATTTTATGTAAAAAAACTATTACTTTCGAATTAATATAATTTATGTAATTAACTATAATCGCAATTGATAATAGCGATTCACTACATTTCTCTCCGGTCGTGTCGGATTTCCGTCACATCGGAATATAACAGTGAAGGAATAGAGAGTGCACTTGTGTACTATGCCTGCCAATTCTTAGTAGAGCAGCATGGTGGGTCTATGCTTTAAAAACCATCTCGTATGAGTGAGGAGGCCTGTGCCCAGCAGTGGGACGTTAATGGACTGCTACATACATACATGCCAATTTTGAAACTACTTTTTTCTCTGATTTTTAAAGACAAATGTTATGAATGATTTTATTATTTGTAACATTTGCTGTATCTGTCTGTAAAATAGTATTTGATTTTTCATGTCAATCTATGTTTCGTAACCGACGATTACTAATATTTGACGATTCAAAAGTGCTGTAATAGGCCTACTTGAATAAAAGATATTTTGCGTGTTGAGTTTGAATATGGTATGATAAAATGCTGTCATTATTGCTGCAATGTTACACTTGCTAATAATCCAAGGAACAAGTTTTGACTATTTCAAGAAATTGTCTTATTTTATAATGTCCAGGTCTAAAATGATTGCGGGTTGCAAGTTTCTAATAATGTAACACTATTGCAAAAGTTTTTAGTTCCAGTAAAAGGCGATCACTTCTCACTCGCATTATTGCACTGTGAATTTTTTTCTTTATGTATTTTATCTTAAACATTTTCAGCGATTTCATTTATTGAATTACACTGTCGAACTGTAACAATTGACACATCTAAATGATTTTCATCTTGAACTTTTTTAGTGTTTTGAGTAGCTTCAGTGACAAGTATATTGATGGTGACATGGATACATTGGCCATGACTTACTGCTATATTGACAATCGATTGGTTCATAATGTTTTGTGACAAATGATATCTAATCAATTGTTATGCAGTGATATGTCATTTCTATCATCTTTATTCTAACATCATTTATAAGCTTTTATTGTAATATATTCTTTCTATCGTCCTACATTTTCTTCCTATGAAGCGAACTAGATCTATCACCTAGATATTACTTTCTTATTTTATTTCATTAATTCAAGGCCTTGTGAGAGATGATATGTTTTTCAGTTTTTCATCAATTATCTTTATAGGATCTTTTCTGATCTTTATTAGGTACTTCGTTAATAGGCTCTTCTATTTCCATCTTAGTGGTATCAGAAATTGTCATATTTACCAAACTAATAAAATAAAAAATATAAATAAAAAATAAAATTGTTTACTATATATTGTTTTGATTTTGTATTTTGAATATATAGAATTTCTTTATCGTTTTTTTGTAAAAAACTGTCTTATTGCAACAGAATTAAAAATATAGTTGCTTATTTGTTTTTCTATAGGTAGACTTATGGGTCAAAAGTTCTGTGCTCGAAATATGAGGTCACCTTATATTTGGATGTATAAAAATGTGGTTTTATCGTTATGTAACTCATTTTCGTCATTGTTGGGAGGTGCTTGAACGTAAGCTTAATCATAAGTTTATAAAAATAAAAAGTTTCATCAAAATTGGCGCAATAGGTTATGTTTGATGACCCAAACGAAATAAAACATTCCTATACTTAACAAGTTACTTTGAATGGTAGTTGAGGCTTTGTTCTAACAATTGGTAAAGTAAAAATATGTTAGCTCGGTACGGTAAACGATTTGTGAAACTATATTATCAACAAACCGAAAAAGATTTATTTTGAGGGTCTCACTGATATAACTAGTCAATACAGAGAGTATTTTTGATATAATTTGTGAAAACCATTTTCTAATACGTCTAGATCAAGGACTAATGGAAGTTCTTAACTAAGGCTAGTTCCAATCTTTAAAAAAATTGTTTCCCTAGAGACGTTGTGTAGAAACCATCAGAAGGTAAACTAGGTTAGCCTGCTTTCATTTTACTTGTATTAAATTCAAATTCAAAATATCTTTATTCAAGTAGGCCTTTACAGCACTTTTGAATCATCAAATATATATATTTTTCCTTTTTCCACACACTAATTCTTACCACGATTGATAATAGTATCCAAGAACGACTTAGGATAGGCGAAGATACGAGGGTTCCTTCCCGCCCTGTCTTGAGAAGAGCCCACAACAAACTCAGTTGGGTATTTTTTTATCATCATTACAATATTAATCTACTACAAACTATCCGTATCAGTTTGCTTTAGCTGTCACCATCGTCAACCCCTTTTTATTTGTCTGAAATTCCTAATACCTAAAGGTTGCCTGGTAGAAATCGCTATATGGCGCTAAGGCCGTCTTATTGTAATCTTTTGTTTTGTATTTTTCGTGTTGTCTCTATGTATTTTTCTTGTGGTGTACAATAAAAGTGTTTTCTCTCTCTCTCTGTGTTATATTTTAATTATATCTATCATAACTAACCATCAGATGAGGTCACACACAGGTGACAGTTAAGCACTAGCCTGCCTGCAATAAAAAAGTCTAAATACTTATATAGGGAACGAGCTAGGTGGTAAACTGTAATATAATGTGGTATGTGGTTGGAAGTGCGTGCTAAGCACTAGAAATGATTTTTGAAAAGTCTTAACCTAAATTAGTTTAATACGGGACATTAACTTTCAGATTTATAAATATATTTTGATAACAGAACTATATGAATAATTCTTCTTATTAACATTCAGATAATTTTAGCATATGAATGCAATGGGGCGGTTTATTTTCCGAGAGTAATAATAGCAGGTGCGTTAAATTTATGCCAATGCCAACTTCGCCTTTACACTGTACTGTGGCTGTCATTTATGATAATGAGGTGTTACGGCGTCGTTCCCATATAAATCTTGGATATATAGATCGATATGCAAAACATTTGTAAACGGTTCAATGAATTTATACACTATAAACTTCCAATTTTCAGATTGGTCAAAACAAACAACAAAAAAAATATAAAACTTGTGTTATTACAATATTTGTAAAGATTATTGTAATAAAGTTAGTTATCTTCAAATTTTTGATAAAATAATCTTTTTAGAACGTGTAGTGGATATTAGATTAATAGTTTTTTTAAGGATTTCGTATTAGATGGCGTATCAATTTACTTAAATTTTTATATATTTCCAGCTTGTGATACCGTTGGGTCATCGGCTCTCATCTCACGGACATTATTATTGTGCGATCGACACCTTGACCTTTTTTTAAAATCTAACAAATCGAACGATTATGATAATAGGTTGAATCACTTGTCAACACTTAAATTGAAATCTTGACGAATCAATTAATGATCTTGTCCTAACCGAATTTCGGCTAATACCCCATGTAGAGATTAGCTTTTATCTACTACAGTGATATAATGTGTGTGTAAACGCTGTCTCTGTTCATTCACGCTCATTTCTATGAGAGTTGTCGGATTTGCAGTACCAACCTTTTTTTGTCGCTGGGAAATGCAATTTACGCACTACTCCCGACCGACGAACAGCCAGAGTGTGGGACTGGACGATGGAGATCTCATTACCCACTAAAACTCAGCGAAACACCTCTTTATCTATTAATGAGTCACCAGAATTTCAGTTTTCGCATTCTGCCCTGGTGGTCCGGATGAATCCGATTCACGGAAGCGGTAGGAGGGGCGCAAACATGCGCCGTATTGTACCCCGCCTCCTTCGGCGGTGAACGGGAGTATCTATCGGATTCTCTCTCTCGGGATTCCTATATATTCGCTATCATGATGTGACGCTGAGGTCAACAGGCTGCATTGTGATGCGCTGAGTCGTTAGCCGCCCCACACTGATGACAAACGGGTGGCTCCTACCCACCGATTGATGTAGCATATTTGTCCGGTCAGAACATGCACCAGTCTGCAGGAGAGCGTCTCATGCTCCCTGGAAAATCATTTTTCCAGATGAGAACGGATCGCCACCATAGTGGCCACGCCCGCTACTGGGGACCCGAAGTTACCCCTCCATTTTTGGACCAGATCATTTTTTTTAACGTGTTCTCAGAGATATGAAGGGTTGCCATGAACCCAGCTTCCCAACTATGGAGAAATCCTAGAACTCGTTTACAGAAAACTCAAAGAAACCCCACGAACTTCTTATTCTCACTGGCGCAGTGGTGCGAGTACTCGCTTTGCTAGCAGAGGATTCTCGGTCTCTTGCTTTTAGGAAATTGCATTTTCTAACTAGTCTGAGGTTGGTCTGGTGGGAGACTTTGGCCGTGGCTAGTTACCGTCAGCAAAGACTTCCCGCCAAGCAAGAGATTGTAGTCCGGTATGATGAAAGCATAAGAGGGGTTCTTGCCCGGGATTCTCAACCGCCACTCTCAGCGGGTCCATGCGTCTTACCACTAGGCTATCATGGCTTGCGTAGAATCAGAGATTTCAATTAATTAACCACTGAACGCGCTTTGCCACGCAATAAGACACTTAATCTATCAAAAGCCTTCATTCTCTATTCTTAAAATCACGTAAAATGTCTGAAATGCATTTTAAAACGTTTCAAGGTTCGCCGCAAGTCGTTGACCCAGTATTCGGTTGTGGCAGTTAGAAATCGTGACATGCTGCCTAACCTACTGTGGGTTCGTATCGCACTCTTGTAATTATTCATAGTGCTTTGATTGCAAACGAACCATTTTTGGTTGTACGTGACGTTTGTTACAAAATAATAGTATGTCTGATGAGGATAATTGTCAAAAGAGTACCATAAAACGTTTTTTTACCTTAATCAGAATAGAAATTGTCGTCCCTGGTGGTTACTATCTATTTACATATGTAATACATAACACTATAGTATTAAGTATTATGGCGGTATCTCCTGAAAACTTATATGGTGTAGAAGATCATAATAATGAACAATAAATGTTTAAGGTATCTAACGTATTTAAGTTGATAAGGATTAATATTGTATCTCTCTAAATAACTTTTAATTACCGCAAAATTAATGATCAAATAATGATCATTAATTTTCGAAGATGAAATGGATATAGTGAGGATTTAAAAGGATATGATGTTGCTGACTTTTTTATAGGTCTACAAAAGAGGAATTATCCTATCATACATTGTTTTGTTATATCTAAGTTAAAAACTCTCAAGTGGGTTGTTATTTTTTTGTACATCAATTGTCGTAATATCCCAACAAGTTAACACAAAATCTTGACAAGTTATATATATAAATCTGTCTCAAGAATTTCTACATATATTGGTTTAAAATTTATAATCCCTTCAATATTTATGGAATTTATCTCCAAGAGGCAGAAACGACAGGGCTTTGTTTGATAAAAAGGCAAATTTGGTAAACTGAGCATAATTTATTGTACAATATGTTTACTGGGAAAAAGTTACATATAATGTTAGAATGATTCCCGATAACACTTTTACAAAGGCCATTCATCAAATTATGTATGAAACGGTGATTGTTCAGTGTGAATCATAAGAATTGTAAAGATATTTTTTTTTATATATACGTATTTGTTTAGCCTTACATTATGTTCGTGGTTCTCTTTATGCTCTGCTTCGTGCCGTGTCCAATTACATAATTAATAAAACCTGTAATTATCTTCTTTCCTAAATTTTACATTCGTCTCATTATAAACCAAAACTGAAGGTTTCACTACCACTTGTGAAATGCGCACAAGATTTTTTTTATTACGATTTTCTTTTATACAAAAGTGAACATGAGGCAACCATATGTTATGTTCGGTTTGATTTAACGGTTCCCTTCATAAGTCGATCTCAAAGCGCATACCTTTACGGATGACTAAAGCAAACATGACGTGCCCCAAAATAGAATACTTGGCGATGTTAACTTTAGTTGGCATAAAGGTCTGTATTACACAAAGAAAGAGGGTGTGTGACATTTATTGGTTTTGCAATATTTAAGAGTTTGATATTTTGTGATGATAGAAAGGATAAAACATCGGAAAAAACTGAGGCGTATTTAATGTTATTGAATGCACTTTCTGTTTACTGAGAAAAAGTGTTATTATCTAATTATTATTTCACATAAGACTTATCTAAGGGAGAGCCATTTGTCTTTACTGAAACGTTGATTGTTTAATGTGAATACTAAGAATTAAATCTATTGTATTTACTGTATATGCATTTCTATTTATCTATGTTTTTGTTTGGTTACATACATACATAGCATCACGCCTTATTCCCATAGGGGTAGGAAGAGACCACCTCCTTCCACTTGCCACGATTCTTGCAAATCCTTTGCTTCTTTCGTTCTCATTCAACCTTTCATAAATGACCGTCGCTTTAGAGTAATTTTAACCTTGCCCATGATTAAATTTTTTGGATTTTGTCCAGGAACGTTCGCCTTGGTCTTCTCCTTCCAACGTTCCCATAAGCTCTTGCCTCATAAATCCTTTTTGGCAGTCTCCTTTCATTCATTCTCTCCGTGCCCAAACGATCTAAGCGTACGTTTCTTGATTTTAGCCTCTCATCTTCTTTTATACCACCATGTTCTCTTATCACACTATTTCTAACTTTGACACTCAGTTTCAATCCACTCACACTTCTCAATGCTCTCTTCTCTACCGCATATATTTTACTTTTATGCTTCTTCTGCCATACTCAACTTTCACTACCAAATATAAGTATTGGCACCAACACTCCAGACTTGCATTATGAGATACCATCTGGATATACATAAAGATATTTGTTTAGTTAATTATACGTTAATCGAAAAAATTTAATTATAGCCTATATTTTCTAAAATAGTAATAGGAGGATAGTGTTTATGTATAATTTCATCAAAAAGAAAAGACAGAAAGGATATAATATTGTGGAGGAGTGACTTATAGATTAAAAGTCAGCAGCAAGAAGGCTGGATTCTAAAAAAAACTAGAAGTAAATTTTTCAAAAATCTAAATTCCTTTTTATTTAAGATGATCTATACACATATTGAGAAAGTTCCTTTTATATAAATTAGGAGTACGTGGGCTTTTTTGGCAATGCAAACTCCAAACGTTTTTTATAAAAAAGTCCATCCGTCACGTGGATGTTAAATATAACACTGTAGGTAATTGCGGTGAGAGATATGGCGAACCAAGGGAGGAGAGAGACGACGTGGCGGCGCTTTTCCACGCCATAGAACTACAATTGAATATCAAAACTAAAAAAATGTCATTAAAATTTAATTAACTTTATTATCGAAAATAATATCAAATTGTTTCACATCACATCACTTACATTATGCAGTTAAGTCTCTAGCTGGTAAACATAAACACATTTTTGGAAAATATCGCTTACTAGAATAAAACAGTCATTTCATCAAACGTATTGATAATAATTGAATTGGTGTACAAATAACTAATATTTCATCGTCACTTTTTATAGAGATGACTATTACAAAAATACGCGCGTAACCATCATCGCTCTATTAATATTCTGTGACCAGTCCTTTTATCTGGCCACCCCTTAACGAAATTATAGAGAAGTGGACATGAATCACGCGAATAGATTGTAGGGTCACACAAGGTTATGAAATTGCCTTTTGTCTTAGTCGTGATAAATAGATGCTGTGCGTGTAACACAAATTGTGCTCAGTTAATACTAGAGTAACATATAGCTGTAATTATACGAATATATTGCTCTACCATTTTTACGCTTCTTGATGCAGATGTTAAATTTTTCAGTTAAAAGATTTTAAAGTAAAGTAGGGTAGTATAAGTAATAATAAATCCATATATTATACATCTCCCTAAATGTACATTGTTAGTATTTTTTAAATCTATTTGTGTGGTTGGTTATTTCACTTTGATATGGATCTCTTTCTTAGAGTGAAGTCCTCATCCAACTCCTTCCACTCATCTCTATTGATGCCCTTTTCCTTCCAATTCTGTCCTGTTATTTCTTTAATATCATTAGCGCACCGTCTATTAGGACTACTGCCCTGTCTTGTTCCGAAGGGTCATCTATTCTGTGGTTAGTATGGTCCACCATTTATTTACATATCGTGTTAAGTGACCAGCCCATCTCCACTTCAATGACATTGGCTGATTCAGTGCGTCCGTTAATTTAGTTTTTTTGCCTTGTTAATTCACTTCTAATTTTATATATTTTCCTGATATTCAGCATGTTTGTTACCATTGGCCTTTGTTTATTTATTATTTTCTGCTTAATTTTTGCTAAATACCCAGGCTTGGTAACTGTACAAAAAGCAAAGCGCAACTGTCCATTCCAATTTTATTCATTTCTAAACTGTAAAATTCCTTAAGCATTAGCACTAATTTGTAGGTAATAATATTGTCATTATATTACACACTTTCAATGACGTAAAACACAATACTAACGTTGATACAAACTAAGAACTGTAGCTAGGCGAATGTTCCTTCATTCTCCTGTGCTACATTTCTTATACTTCCCCCTTCCTCATGCTTGTAAAACCTCCTACTCAAAAATAATAATAAGTCCACCAAACATAGTTAAGACAAACAGAAATTTATTATTAGTTCTTTATTCAAGTAGGCTCAAAAATCACTTATGAATAGTCAGTAAGTTGAATCCGCTGAAAAGAAACTCAACGGTTACTCTTTTAAGAGATAGTTGTGTGTGTTTTTATCACTCAAATAATCTTCATAATATAATATGCCTGTTATGAAAGTATGTTTTTGACATATTTCTTAAAACTATGTGGAGGCAAATCTAAAAGTTGTTGCGGTATCTTATTTAAAATGCATATTCTCAACCCGACAAATGATAAAATATTGGATTACAAGTTTGTTTTTATTTCTTGTATTAAAATTGCGTATTTCACTTTTCTTGCTGTGTAAGGGAATATTATCACGGATATATACGATATAATTCAATATATATTGCGACGGTACTGCCTCTTAGAGAAGCACGAGATCCTTCTTGATATATATCACGTATTGTTCTTTTTTTTTCAATAATTATAGTGTTAATGTCGACCGCCTTACCCCATAACAGTATGCTGTAAGACATAATGCTATGAAAATAACTTGTGATTCCTGTCCAGGATTCGATTCAGTGTCTCTTAATAAGAATTCATGTATCTATCCATTGGGTTATGGGGTTTCCTATCAGATATCACGTTTTCTAGACATTTAATGATAACAAAAATCAATGACAAACCACCTTTAGTATCTTTAATAAAGCTGAGTTTCATGACAACGAATCAATAGTATCAGTCTCTATGAATTCGTGATAAGCACATAATGGAGTGATATTTTTAATATATACAGTAAATTAAGTCTCATATGCCGGGTTAGCATACTTCCGCCTGGTCCACAATACAAACGATATTTTTTTCTCTGTATTATTGACATTTGTATACAATTGTGCTATTTTAGTATCTACATTAAGGGGGGAGTGGCTTGACCTAACTTCCTTGTATCGATGCACGATTTAGGCTTTAAACGAAACGTATTGTATTACAGTGGTTTCGGTTAAAAGCATGGACATGTTTGTTTTGTTATTTCGTAAGTTCTATTTCAACACTTTTGGAGTAGTAAGCTTTAATTACACATATGCTTTAAACGAGTTTAGTGATTTGAATCTATTGACAACAACCTTCTATATCCAAAGAAAAAATAGAATATAAATATTTAAGTCGGCTCAAAAAGTACTTTTAAATCATCAGTAGATTGTTCTTTGGTAACAAATCTACCACCGGTCTGTCTTTTAATTATAGTTATATAGGTAGTCTAGTCATAGAAGACGAATTATTATATTTTCTAATGTATGCTATGGCTATGTACGTTAGGCGGATTCAAAGGTCCTTGACATCTTGTAAAAAAAAGTAAAATAAATTTTTAAGTTGTTTATATTTATACAAATCTAAAAGGCAGATTTCTGAGTCTTAAAGGGAGGGAAAAAGGAAGATACGTTAGGAATTTCATGAATTTTATTGTTATTAAAATATTAAGTGTCGAATATTAATAGAAATAATTTATTGAAATCTCAAACGACGAATTGTAATTAAAATTCCACGTGTTTTTTTGTCAATATAAGGAATTATTGATTAAATTTTCGTTACAATTTAAAATTTAGAAAAGAAAGTCATTTTTATGAGTTATTTTTATTTTATATTTTATGAAAAATAGTATTAAATGACGAGTCGCAAATGAAAACGCCATGCGTTATTTGCAATTATTAAAACTACCGAATCTTCAAAACGAATAAGCCTAAAAACGCTGCACATCTTCGTGACGATAATCACGCGTTTCATCCGTAAAAAAATTACCGTCATGCACCTAAAGAAGTTTAACATCAAAAATAAGCTGCGTTATATCGAAAACCTTCTATACCCCCGAAAAGCTTCTTCAATCCCTCAAAACATAAAGGGTTTTTAGTATAACTTAGAAGCTTAATCGTTGTCATAGTGATTTGTCAACATGTCCTGAATAAAAGAGAATTGGTAGAAAAACGTTATTTAATTTTTCGGATGTTACACTTATCATTGCTGACCATCCATTGATAACTGTAATAACATAATTTCAAGGTAAAGGTTATATATTAAGAGAATTGTTTGAAACTTTTTATAAAGCTTTTAACTTATTAGTGTACCATATTGGAGTATTCGAACAAAACGACATACAATTTGAGTGATTGTTTTTTATAAATTTTCCTATATAAAATGTTTTAAGCCTACTTCGCTTAGCCCATTTTTTAAACGCAAGTTAGTTATTGATTAAGTAAAATGTGGCATATTTTATTTTGACCATCCTTCGTAACACTCAAAAACTCTATCAATTGCTTTGTCCGCGTCTAAAATAGCTTTATCGTGTCTGCAAATAGTATCAAATTTATGAAAAAGGTATAAAAAACGTATTGCTTGTGCATTGTTAGTTTGGCAACAATTGATTTAAATATTCTCTAAAACCATTTATTGTTATAGTTGATACAAAGTAGAGAAATTTGAAACGATGTTGCAGTATCAATTAAGTATATAGAAATTATTAGGTGACAAAGTGAAATCAGAAACGTGATTTTGAAAATAGAGTATTAATATTTACTAAACTAGAATGAACTTGAGGGTTTCTTTATTGTAAACAGGATTTTAAAATAGATTGATTATTTCATCCAGATTTCGCCCTATTTCCACGGGAATGAAAACTACGCGAGTGACACTGCCGGAATCAGCTACTGTGTTTATAAACACGTGGTAGTCTGATTTTGAAGTGAAGCTTCTTTAGGCGCATGAGGCAAAATTTTTTACGGAAGAAACACGTGATTAGCATCACGAAGATGTGCAGCGCTTTTCATGCAAATTCATTTGGATGTTAGGTAGTTTTAATATTTACAAATAACATGTGGCAACTTAATTGGCCACTCGCCATTTAATAATCTTTCATAAATTCTCTTTATGAAAATTTTAAATTTGAAATACAAACTTAAATTAATAATTTCTTATATTGATAAAAAACACTTGGCATTTTTATTTACAATTCGTCATTTGAGAATTCAATAAATTATTTATAATTTTGACACTTTACCAATTTAATAATTATTAAATTCATGAAATTCTTAACATATCTTAAGTAAAAAGTACTCTTCTAAGTTTCGGAAATGTAAAGTTTTAGATTTTTATAAATATAAACAAGACTTACAACATGTGTGACATATGTACTTTGTACGCACGTACTTTAATTTTTTTTTTTAAAGATTTACTAGAATATTTACTAGAAGATTTACTAGATAGAACTAAAGTATTTTAATTCATCATTTGCTAAATTTCATCCCTTGAATGTTTTAACATTAATATTAAGTATGTTTGTGTTTCTTTTATAGGTTTGTGTGGCAGATATTACCTCTTTTTGTCTATCATTTAGTAATTACCATTGGATACACTATAAATATATCTTAAATGAATAACACATAGCTTAGGAGGTAAAATACATTAATGTGATTAGCACGATTTTTCCTTAGAGAATAAATATTAAAATATTATTCACGCATGCATCTACGACCTCACAAGACAGCACGACTCCAATATATTCTCGTTGTTTATGTATTTTTTTTGCAACAAACTTACAGTCTATTTTGAATTGACTGTAAATATACGAGAGTTAATTGACCCTGTTGCAGTTATATGTATACTAGCTGAACCCGCGACTTCGTCTGCGTGGAATGTTTTTTGGTAGCATTTTCATTAATTTAGGCAAATTGTTTTACAAATAAGAAACATACCCGTACTGCCCTTTGAGGGTGGAATTTCCTAAAATTTACTTTTGATAGATTCCATTTGTATCAAAAAAGAAACCTGACCAAGTTTTACCTAAAAGATATAATTTGTAAACGTGATAATTTGAATTTTTTAAATTAAAACTCCCGCAGCCCACGTTGCGGATGGAATTTCACAAAATCCTTTCTTAGGTGACCTCTACTCGGCAAAAGGTATATTCCTACCAAATTTCAAGTCTCAACGTCTGTTGGTTCCAGACATATCTTGATGAATCAATAGATACCTGGATATCTCTTATATATATAGATTATAGGCATTAGTGTAACATGAAATGTAAAACAATTAACATTGCACGCAATCCATAATCTACCTTTGGAATATCGAACAGATGGCGAAGTAACAATTATTTCTTCGCCCACCTTAAATGGTACATTCTCGTCATTAATAATCGAAGAAAAAAATTTCTTATGTAAAGAAGTTATTTGTTTTCTATAGTTTATTAATGCATTGGTTACGAAAGATTCCTGCTCGGTTTACGTCTTTACGTAAAGCAAGGTCTTACCGCGACTAATATATATGTACGTTTAAATATTAACCGCATAGTTGTCTGACTGGTATGGTGAACGATGCATATCCGCATTGTTGACTCACTTGTTGTAAATATAGTTTAATTTATGTAAAAATATCGTAGACCTTTCTAGACGATCTCATTGAGAGTAAATCTTACATTTTCTCGTCGGTTTTCTGGGCTAAAAGAATTAGAAGTAGAAACCATGATAGAGTCGTCAATATTTCACCTTTCACGTCGTCACCTTTCTGTTTACTGTAGTTTAAAAGTAGCATTAAAGTATAAAATACAATGTTAAGGTCATTTATACATATCATATTAAAGAATATATGTAAAGGCATAAAATTCTTCAGCTAGTTGTTAAGTATACGATAATCAGTTGCGACAACAAACCACAATATGCTTTGCTTATTAAGTATAATCTATTACGTACACTTGTAAATATCCTTAATGTATTTCAGATACTCTTGAATGTATCACTTTCATATTTATTCAATAACTTAGTGAAATAGTATTTAAAAACGCGCCTGCGATCCTTTAAATTGCGTGATTTCTTTCTTACAAATAAGTGTGACTCTTCGTGCACAAATCTAATTATAATTTTTGATGTTGTCATTAACGATTGTCTTTTACAAGCTGAAGTTTGACGGTTAGTCGGTGGAAATTTCTTCTGTCCTGAGCGATCTTTTTTAATTGCGCGTAGTTATGACTGGTCCACTCCTGTACATCGTCCATCCAATGCCGCCTTGGTTTATCAGGTGCTGTTTTTCCAGACATCCTGCCTTTTAGGATCAACCGCGAGCATTCAAATAGGGATCCTCTTTGATAATGTCCTAGATAACCACCTCACTCCGCACGATGGTCTTCATAGACATGCGGGTAATTTGCGCTCATTTGAGGACTTCAGCATTTGAGATGAACTGGTTCCATGAAATATTAAACGTTTTTCTTAGAGACCACATCACGAATGCTTGGAGCTGCTTACTGCTTTGCTTGACCCATGTCTCGCAGCCGTATGAAAGACATAACATTTGAGAACGGAAAGTCTTGTTAGAAAAGGGATTTTGGGCTCACATAAAACTTTTTTCATTTTATAGAAGGCTGTTTTGCTTGCCCTACACTTACTTACACTTATTCCGCAACTTAATTTCTTCTAGATGGTCTAAATCTGTGGTAAAATACCGACCTAGGTTTTTAGACTTATTGACTGCTGCAACGCGAAGTTTTAATTGAAGGGTTTGCATCTGGGTTATGAATATACTCATAGCTTTAGTTTTGTTGATGTTAATGTTCATTCCCATCTCCTGCGCCTGCCACGTCTTCCAGGAGCTTTTTCAGCCCACGTTTAAAATTTGTTATGTGCACTGTGTCGTCAGTATAAATTAATTTCGGTGTTGTATAAATTGTAAGCTTACTAAGAACATTCTGTAAACCTATAAATACTTGTCGAGTTGTCGCGTAGAAGTGGATAAGTGATTTTACAAATATGTACATATCTTTTAAAACTCTAGCGTGTTAATCTTTAATATGACTTATGGCAAAGATTACCTCTTTAGTAATAGACATACCTCACATATATCAATAATCAAGTAATGTTTCATACAACATACCAAGTATAAATAGCGACATTGTTTGGAAGCCTTAAAAGATACATTTATCGGAGAGGTTATTTAGGATACGACGGTATTATGCCGAAGTCATAAAATGCACTACATTTTATCTACTAGTGTAACACATTTTAAACATAGCGAAGATCGTGATCAAATTAAAGACATTTAAAGCTCGCAACTTCTAAAACAACGCCGAGAACAATTAACGAGTTACGCAAGAATGTGTCAAGTTTATACTAAGTCCGTGTGTACCGGTTTGACGAATGCAGATAACATCTGGGAACTTATATGGGAGCCGGTTTGAATAGCAATAGTCTTATCAGATACATGGCAAAATAGTTTCGATACACAATTTTTTGTTTTTCGAAATGGACTCCTTTGTTCATATTCTCCATATGTTAATTTTGTTAACCAGATCTCAAATTCTATTATCATCGTTGTTGATTTCGTCTGCACTGCACTGATTTATATACTAACTAGCTGAGCCCGCGTCTTCGTCTGCGTGGATTGTTTTTGGATAGCATTTTTATTAATATAGGCAAATTGTTTTACAAATAAGAAACGTACGTATAACACCCCCACAACTCCTCTTGCGGGTGGAATTTCGCATAATCCGTTCTTAGCAGACCTCTCCTCGACAAAAGGAATCTTTCTACCAAATTTCAAGTCTACCCCTTATGGTTCCAGGTTCACGATATCGTGATGAGTCAATAGATACCCGGGAAAGGCTCAAATCTTTCCATGTTATTTATCAATCTATATTTCGTTTGCGGAGGTTCGTAAGGTCAATTATTTTACTACTACAAGCTTTCCTTGGCAACTTTATAAGTTCACCCTAGAAAATTCGTCAGTATGGTAGGAACATTTTAATTCATTTTCTGCCATCACATTGTATGCCTTCTATAATGATATACCTAATTATTTGCAATATAATTATAATTTGTATGTCTAGGTGAATATATGTATTGTGGCTTTTTATTTCCTTTCAGAACACTTTTCTGCGCTTGTCATTGGTTTAGCATTAGTAGTTCTCATAACGTTTCTGGGTTTGTGAGATTCATGCACCAGGTTAATAATTCTCATGTTTTATGCTTTAAATTTTAACCATAAATTGATTGCATACATATCTCGTATAGAACCTGCTTACAAATTATTTGTTGTACCTAACCGAATGCGGATCTTTGTTGGTCTCTTTCCTGGTTTGCGATTTATATATGCTTTATTTTTTATATGGCAAACCATTAATTAGGGCCAACAAACTACTGTATAATCTTTATTTAATATTTGAAACTATATATCAACCCATAATTCTGCTTGCATGAACGTGACTTGAACATGCAAATTAAAATTTGCTGAGCTGACTCAACATTTATATATTGTTAAGTTATAAAATTTGCACATGGTGATAGCATATCAGAAGTAATAGCTTTAATTCTGATAGAATAGAGATCACTGATTAGTTTAATCATTCAGATAATCAACGTTTTATCTTAGATTCAAATGCTTTTTGAGGTATATCCGATGAAATCTTTTAATCCAATTTGCATGGAACTTTGCCTTTTTTTAAAATCCTTAATCATTGGACATCAAATCATTTATAAGTTAAAACTTCTCTAATAATTAATCTTTATTACTTCAGTTGCTCTCCTAATTATATTATTTTGGCACAGAAAAACATCATTTTGCTAATCAGCATTTTTTGAATGATTTGTTTTAATTTGATCTGTAAATCAATCGTTTTCATTTATTTGTATTAATAATGAACACAATAATTGAAACATTACAGCTGCGTTGATGTTTACTAGTATATGAAATGCAACTGTCATATTTATGATATTCATGACATCAAATTATAATCTATATTAAAACGCGAACACGTTTACATAAGGCTGTAACAACTTAACAACGCAACATTCTTCTGCACGCAACGACATACAAGTCGACATTAAAAAACGTCTCTAAACAATAGAGCCATAACTTAGAAAATTCACAAAGATGTAAACTTTTTTAATTCTTGGTATACTTCGCTTACATAAAACTAAGAAACTCCATACCTATTATCGTCGCGTTCGATAAAAATATTGTTGACTATTTTTATGTTTTCGTTATGCTAATGAAAATTACATTTAAACGGTATTCTGGCGCCAGTACTAAATTAAATTTATTAATTCAATTCTCAAACTTTTTCATGAATACCTGATAATATTTGTTATAAATGTCCTTCAACTTAACACAGACCTTTAGAAAAATGACGTACAATTTGTTTGGATCAACGTTTGTGTTATCTCCGCCACAATTTGGGATTTAAAATCTTCCGGTGCCTTTTGATATTAAATTAATGTTATTTTACATTACATGTTTTAAATCAGTTTATTGTTCATAATCATATGAACGTAGTTATTCCCATATAACGCGATTGTTCCCCTAAAACGCCACTTCTCCGTCGTTTTTGCTCATATTTTACTCCTGTTAACTAAAATTTTAATTGTCTCTTTTGTAATTGTAGTGCCGAATTAAACTGCTTCTTATATTTAACGAGACTATCTACTCGTATATATAAGAGAGATATCCAAGTATCTATTGACTTGTCACGATATCTTTGGAACCATAAGGCATAGAGACTTGAAATTTGGTAGGAATATTCCTTTTGTCGAGTAAAGATCAGCTTAGAACAGATTTTTACTAAATTTCACTCGCTAGGGAGTTTGCGGAGGTGTTATACGCATGTTTCTTATTTGTAATCAATTTGTCTAAATTAATGAAATGCTACCCATAAAACATTCCACGCAGACGAAGTCGCCGGTCCAGCTAGTGCTTTATATGTGTGTTCAAGTGCCTTATGCGATAGCGTGTCATTTTACCCCCAGACCTTCAGCAGTCTTTTTTTTAAGCGATGATACAGTCCAAGATGGAAGCGCGCTAATCTGGCAAGAGACGATATACCCCTTATGGCTTCTACAACATCGTACCGGAACACAAATCTCTTTGTTTGGCGGTACGTCTTTGCTGGTAGGGTGGTAACTAACCACGGCCAAAGCCACCAGTCCAGACTCAGACAAATTAGAAAATACAATTTCCTAAATTCGTCCTCCCTGGGATGGAATCCAAGACCTGCTAGCAAAACGAATACTCTGCGAAATGTATCTCACTATTATTAACATCATCATATCATAATTCATGATATGATGATGTTAATAAAATTGCAAATCGAGCAACATTGTTGTCTATCTATTGGTGCGAAGTTATTCTATGAAAAGTATCAATGACGTCGATATCGACATCCTATCCGCTACTACTTATATCTTTTCATGTATATCCTTAGACTTTATCATTCTTGGACTATGTAGATGAAAGCAATCTTTACAGAAGCTTGTTTCAATACATACATTGTCTTATAATTGTGACCTCTTGCCTCGTTACCATGTTTAAAAGCTTCTATAGGAAAAAATTGATCACAAACTTAAAACTTAGTGTTTTTACAGATAGCTATAGTAAATATGATTAATCATCTTTTAATTGCAGCCGGAGTTCAAGGTTTTATTTTAAAAATTAATGTCATAGTTTCTTTTAAATAGAAACGGTAATCGTAAAGAATAATTATTCTCCTTTGATGGATGACATAAATTATAATATAAACTTATATTGTGGTCAAGATGATATCATATGGTTAAAATGAGTTGGGATTATTGAAGTTGTTTGTGTCGACGTTTTTATAATGTATAATTATTTCGTGAAGTGTACTTGTCTTGATGGAACAAACTATAAACATTTCATCTACTTGGACCTTTTTTTAAATACAATTCGTAGTCTGTACGATTTCCTTTGACTGAATAATAATATAATGAGAGGGTTGTATAAAAAGGCTAACTAGTGCTCTCATTGTGACAATAAAGCATATATACAAAATGTAGATATATAATATACTGTTACAATCAACAGTTCCTTGAAGGGGTTGATTCTTTATCTGCTGAAACTATACGGTGTCCTTTTCAGTTCTGACGTTGCTGTAATGGCAACGCAAAAGGCTAAATATGTATAAATCTTAAAGGATATTCCCTAGAAGCTGACTACATATCCAGCGATCTCTCAAGACAAATCTCCTTCCCCGTAAAGGTCTATAGATCCTGCATTTGTTGTCTGGAGCTAACGCGCAAACGATCCTGCTCCGCTTCTTATTCTTTTTGATGTGTGATGTGATGTCGCCACGTCGCCTTTCTTCCACCTCATTTGGCTCAATGATTTGCCATCTCTCTCGCCGCACTTACCTATAATGCACCCAATGTTTCGTTTACAATGGTACACGTTACCTGTGTCTTAAAAATTTCAATGTTTCACATGAAAGCATGCCGTAACGAATAGTTTTTTTTATTACTTACGTTCTAGAATTTTACTGTGACCTCACCTGAGAGAATAACTCTTATAGGTTTTGTACAGCATCGTACTGAAACACAATTCTTTCGATTGGCGGATCGTTTTTGCTGTAAAGGCTGCAGTCCAGACCTAGACAGTTTATAAAAAGTAATCTCCTTAATTTGCCCTGACGGGAATCGTACATGAGGCTTCTGGTAGTAATCTATGTACTCTTACAACGAATCGCGTGATTCTATGTCCAATGGATCTTAATCTACCTAATTGTTGTATAATTTTTAATTTGAAAGCTCTTATTGCCAATCCAGTGGTAGCAGTTTTTATGTGCTCTAATAATCATCGTTTCAGAACAATCTTCTGTCTTCAATTACAACACAATCCTTAGAATCATATTTAATTGGATATCATTACAATTATCGATTCACGTACAGCTTCTCGACTAATCTTAGATTATCTTGTTTGAATTAAGGAAAGTGTATATATGAATTCAATTATAAATATTATCCTGCTTAGGTATTACAATTGTGTATCAAGTGATTATTTAATATGAATATTATAATATTAGTTAAATTAAGCCATTGTTTGTAAACGATTAATCTTAGGGATCTTAGGAATATGAAGTAAAAATCTACAGATATAAACATTGTTGTGATTTGCATAAAATTTTCGATATTGTGTGTTAAGTGTACGAAGATGATTTTAATGTTAATTGACTTTTAATGACGAGATAAAATTGTACCCAAATGAAACTTTGTAGTACACGTTCAGAAATGAAATAGGTGATAAAATTGAAAATGGTTAACAAATTGCTTCCTTCAAGGTAGCCATAAACATTGAACGCACACAAAAAATAGAAACGACAGTTTAATAATTTGTACCACATTCCATAAAAAATTGAATAGGATACGATAAAAAGAACCAGATTTTGTCGCCTTGACCATTTTCTTTGTCAAGTCGAGCCTAGTTTGACAAATTAACAAATGGCAAATATTGCAGCGCGCCAGGCCCAGAATGTCTAGTGATTCTTAGATCCGCCTTTGTTTGCCGCACGGATGTAGAGTACTTAATGCCAAGGTTTCCTACGGTTGGATTGATCCGATTATACTCATGTAGTTTTTCATTATTTACTTTAAAACCAAATAAAATACCTGTTGGCACATTGGATAGGCACGAGAACTCTTGTCCAGAGGCACCCCTCAGAGAGTTGTTAAAAATTCATCAATGTGCTTTACGATAAAGGAATATAAAGAAACCATGCATATCTCTAGAACAATTTTGGTATATGTGTAGACTGTTCACAGCAGATCAGCGTGGTGGGACTATACTCTTAAACCAAGTCTTATTTGTTCATAGTGAAAACTATACTGATGTATGTTTTAGTTTTAAACATTAAATCGAGGAGGTTTTTTGTAGCAAAAAAAAAACAGATATTTTATTTCTTTATTTTCTACGAAAGCTGGACATTTTGAGTGTTGGCAACACTCAAAATGACACTTATTGAAAATATATTTTCTACTAAACCTTTTATATGTTACCAACACACTTAAATCAAAATTTCACGTATTTTTCTCTAATGATTTTTTTAAAATTAGTTGTTCGGCACACTGGACACTATCGAATTATGTGTAAGTGAAAATCTATGTTAGTCTGTAAGTAAATTTTTATTTTCCAAATAATTAAATAAAATTAGAGAGGAGGCTTATGCCCGGCACCGAAAAGTTGATAGGCTACTTACTTGCTTACTTTACAGTCCAACGAGATTAATGAAAAATTCTGCATAGCATAAGATATAATCTTTATTTGCCCCGTCAAAATAAGAGCAGCCGTTTCATAGATTAGAATCGAATAGCTTAGATTATTTGGGCACGTAGAGAGAAATAATGAAAGGAGACTGACATAAAGGATTTTTGAGTCAAGACTGAATGGGAAAGTTGGAAGGGGAAGACCATGGCGGGCGTTTCTGGACCAAATCCAGGACATTTTAAATAAGGGCCAGTACAAGAGTACTCTAAACCGACGAACTTGTATGAAAGGTTTAATGAGAATGACAGAAGCGAAGGAGATATGCAAGGATCGTGGCAAGTGCAAGGACGTGGACTCTGCCTACCCCTATGGGAATGAGGCGTATGTATCGAATGTACTATATTTATGCTCAGACACTTGAGAATTATTAAAATACATTTATTTTACATTGTTTAAAAAATAATATAGTAAAATCTCAGATGATGAATGTTAAATCTATAAAAATAGTTTGTTAAATTATTAAGTAATGAGTGGCAAATTAAAGCGCTACATGATATTTGTAAATATTAAAACTGCCTAACCTTCAAACGAATTAGCATAAAAAATGCTGCACATCTTCGTGATGCTAATCACGAGTTTCATCTGTAAAATTTTCACCCTCATGCGTCTTAAGAATTTTCACTTCAAAAATATTTGTAAACTAGTTTATGTAATGCATAGCATCCTACCAGAAAGCAAATGCTTTTCTTAAGAGTACATCTTTGCAGGTAGAGTGGTAACGATCCGCGGCGGTAATACTCTTATCAGTTCAGACTAAGAAGAATACAATTTCCTAGTTTCGCTCTGCTAGGAATCGAAGTCAGAACTCTTGCTAGCGAAGCGAGTACTCTTACCATTGCGCCATCAAAAATGAGATCATACGTCTCATAAAACAATGAAACCTTAAACGACTTGAAACTATTTCATTAGCCGGCTTCGCTCCAGACCAGTTTCCATTTCACGATGGCATGTGTTTGTAACAAGCGTTGCGTTTTCTTTATATGTTTAACTAGAACGTTATGTAATCTGTGATGGTATTTTTCTCATTATTATTCTATTGTTAATCACAGGAATTACTATGGACCAATAGGTGTCTACATGTCGCTAATTTTGTAAGGGGGATTTAATACATGTTTGTTTTTGAAGTTTCATAACAAATTGCTGTGGATTTCAAATATGTCTAATATAACACGTTACGGTATAGGTTGTTAGGTTCGCCATATTAAGAGCGAGCTTGAGAAACAGCATTTGTTTAATTGTCTTGAGTCTTAACGGTGGGAGGCTTCAGCTGTTCCTAGTTACCAGCAAAGATGTACCGCCAAGCAAAGAGATATGTGTTCCGGTACGATAGGCAAATTGCCTCTTAACAGATTAGCAACCTTGAAACATAGATTGTATCATCACTTACGATCAGGTATGATCACAGTCAAGCGCAAACCTGTCAGCAATAAAAAAACTATTAAAAACTTAGTTATTTTGTTTTCGGTACTTTATATTCCGTGATAGGCTTTTTGAAAAAATATCGATACACCGTTATATCGATATTATGTTTTCAATGTATCGTTTTTCTAGAGCGATATTTAATCGATGTGTCGATATAAAAATCCAAGTATCGAAAATTTATGAAAATCGATATTTTTTTCTAGAATAAAATCATTTTTTTTTTCGAAGAATAAAAAATCCTAAGAAGTTATACTTTTTATACCTTTGTTACCAATTATTTTCAATGTATTTTTTTAGTTTTCGTCGACTGGATTTGCTGTTTTATAATTTGGATTTAAAATTGACAACTTAATCTGTAAATTTAAACTTTAAGTGCCCGTCCGTATTGAATCCCGATATATCGATATTTTTCATAAAAATATTTATATCGATAGTGATATTTTAAAAATAAATCGATATTCTATTGTATTTCCGATATCCCTATTCCGTGACAGATTTAATTCTATATTTTTGTATTGCATTTTTCCAAATAGAAAAAAATATTAATTTGTTACACGTACTTATTTTTTTTTCTTTTTTTTACAGGTAAGTCAGTGAGATAAGTGCGAAGTTTCCAACAACTGAAGTAAGTAAAAAAATAGACTAATGAAATTATGTCACAGTTAATACTATTTGAGAGTACCTTACAGTGGTTTTATATGCTATTTTACACAGAAATATATATTTAGAGAAAACAAATAATAATATCCGTATCAGTGAAATAACTTCGATTATTCAAGGAAGATAACTTTCCTTACCTATGCTATTATTATATAGCAGAAACAACAACCTTGCTCTCGTATATTCAATTTTAGACAACGTTAAATCTATTTGCATAATAATATATTGCCATTAAGACATTACAAGTATCTTAAATGTTAATTATTCAATGTAAGAAAATTGTCCTTATGTGTCTCAATAATCGACATAGTCATGCGGATGCTGTAGATAATAATTGTAATCGATAATCAATGAAGTTTCTATTGTGGCATTTGCATAGCAAAACTAATTTGCAAATTGCTAATTAATAAGTCAAGAGATATAACATACCATTGCTCTACATACATATTTATATGAAGGTGCAGCTAAACTATAAGAGGCAATCATGCGAGGTCGTTGTAACCGACATTTTTTGAAAAAAAAAAAAAAAATCTTTTTAGTACTTCAAGGTGTCAATCGCCATTAGAGTAAAATTATCACCGATGTCTCTAAGAAATCTGCTTGTGTATCTTTAAACAATATAATGCCATCATTTTCTTGTTTTTGTAAAAACGGTTTGTGTCTTTATATTCAGACATTTTTTCAGTCCCCCAAATACTGGATTTTCAGAATTCTGTTTTGAGGCAAGGTATCACTGCAAAACAGTATTGGTACTTTATTATGCTGGTATTTTTAATACTGTTAACAACTTAGCGTATGACTGTAATCTCATCTGACAGTAAGTGATGATAAAAATGAATCTTATGGTTTCTACACAGTATTATATCACACCGAAAATTGATGTTTGACGGAACGTCTTTGCTGATAGATTGGTAACTAGCCACGGTCGAAGCTTTCCACCAATCCAAAGGTAGAAAAATCAGAGAACACAATTTCTTAAATTTGCCATACTAGGCTAATGGAACCCTAGGACTTCTGCCAGTGAAACAAATGCACGAATGTGAGACCGTTAAAAGATATTACACAAATCTTAATATTTATTTTATACAACTTATATCTACTAATTATTATATGGATACACTTGAAATATATTCTGGTAAAACATTTAAATTACGTAATACGGTATGATGAAACGCCAAGGATAACGTTATTCGATCGTATTTATTCAAGCTTTGTAGACGTTATTCTTCTACTTAGGATTTTAGTGGCCATTAAAGTAAAGCCATTTAACTTCGCCATTAACACACAACTTCGCCGGTGTCACGTTAATTGGAGAAGGCACCTAGGAGATTATACAGTTGCAGTCATTTACCATTACCACTAAAAAAAATTTTTAGGGACACATGATGAACACTTTTTACAAAACCCTTACAACTTAATTCTATTATATTTAATACATTTACAAAGATTCATTCATTTCATTTCATATGGGATGGGAAATTTTAGGACAATTTAAAAGGATATGGGAAATAGTGGCTTCGTCCAGACCACGTTCACAAATTGAATTGTCCCTGATCTGGAGTAAATGGTGGACAGAGGAAAACAAATGACCAAGACCCATTCGAGAAATAATAGAAGTCACCGAACGAATTTTCATATCTATGAAGAAAAACCAGGTTCGCCTTGGGCTATTTAACTGAATGGCGGCCTAATATTTGCCCTGAACCAATTTTCAGTAGACATTATTTATTACATTCAAAGATATCATAACATAAAGAATAATGACATTAATTACTGGCGTTACTTTGCCATCAACATCAATGAAACAAATGGTATTACTTACTATCTTTTTTTATAAATCACTGAAAATATTTTTACCTGTGACTTGTTCTCATAGAGTTAAAACCATCAATTCGTTGTCCCCAAAACCGTTTTCATAAAATTAATGCGAAGGTAATTGTAGACCATCACACTCATCACGATATATCCATCGGATTGGCTTGAAATTTGATATAATGAATCCTTTCGTGATGTGATGTTAAAGTTAAAATTTTCCCATATTCCTACACATACACGCTCGAACCAGTTATACAATAGGTAAATTGCAAGATTATGAGTTATATCTAATTACTATGCAACTTCATTTTTATGTAAAATTTATAAAAAAAATGTTAAGTCACCCCTACCCCCACAAATTTCTGCGTCTATGGATGTTTATGTATGGATGGAAATATTACATTTACATCACGTAATATTTCCTTTAAATATTATCTTAAATAATCAGTTACGAATCATGTACGTAAAGGTAATAATTTTAAACAAATCTAACGCAATTTCCTTTTATAATGCGTTGTTGAAATTTGACATCAATTATGTTTGTACCAATTTGATGTTATTAACTAATTGATTTGTTTTTACCGCCTAATTAAAATGTAAAAAGGTAAACAGGTAATGAATACGTTTAACATATTCCGGTCAGCCGAGTCGTCGCTGTCGTGTCCTTTCTTGTTATACAAGTCAATTTATGCTTGGTTATGTTTTTGTTTATTTATCGAAGGGTAAAACGGTTTATGTAACTTAAGGGTTGGTATATTTTTGTTGATGTTACTATAAACATACATTGCATCACGCCTCATTTCCTTAGGGGTAGGCGGAGCCCACGTCTTTTCTTCCACTTTCCACGATCCTTGCATATCTCCGTCGCTTCTTTCATTCTCATTAAATTTTTCATACAAGTTCGCCAGTCTAGAGTACTCTTGACCTGGCCCTTATTTAAAATGTCCTGGATTTGGTCCAGGAATTTGAAGATTGAAATGTTCGCCTTGGTGTTCCCCTTTCAACTTTCCCATTCACTTTTGACTTATAAATTCTTTTTGTCAGTCTTCTTTCATTCATTTTCTCTACTTGCCCAAACCATCTAAGCATACCTTTATCAATTTTAGCTACTTCATCTTCTTTTATGTCACAATTTCCAAAGTAAAATGAATGACAATTACTTTCACCATACGGGATATATTAGAATGTTTAGCTGACCGTAGAAGGAACGGTCTTCTGCTACTACTTATGATATTGGAGTATTTTCTAACCATTGTCCATCAACATACCCCTGTTCATATGCTGTTTTTCACTATTAATATTAGTACACACTCTCCTCTACATATTTAATTACAATGGTTATTAAAAAAACTTTTAGTCGTATACTTAAGATCATAGCTTTTGCTATCATTAATTTAAATTTGATTAATTAAAAATTGTATTAGCGAAAAATTTTACAACGTCGTCTATTGAAAGCTAACATGATAAATTTTAAGGTTTATTTTTATGTAATGACTTTAAGAAGTGCGTGTTAGATGGTTTAGGACTTGACTTTTTTACGTGATTTGTTATTGTATAACTCTGAGCCTTGGTATTATAAGTATATGTGTTTAACGTTTACAGTGAAATAGGAATCAATAATCAAATGTAAATTTGTGTGCTAAACCAAGTCATACGTTATGTTCATACTTAATTTGAGGGAAGGTTTGGATATTGGACCCATCAAGTTGCTATGTTGCAAATTATATATTAGCTTTTGTTATAGATAAGATATCTTTTATTTCACCACGACATTCTCACTATATGAAAACGATTATGATATGGTGAGACGATACTGTAACTAAATCGACATCACACAGATTGAAATTTATTGCAATAGTAAATTGCTATATAACGTAATCATTGTTCAAACATCAATAATGAATTAAGAGCATTCAGGAAAGATCCGATTAGGGTCGTTCATGTAACCATTTTGAATAAAAACTGTATTGTTTGGATCATTTATGTCAGCCCTGACCCTAACGAGAATGAAGTAATGCCGATGGACTTGATTGGGCACGCGCGTTCTCAACTAAGTATGGGATCCTGCTATTGATTATTATGCTCCAACGAGCAACATATTTACAAGAAACGCTCGAGTGCTCTGCGAAGTAAAATTTTTTGCTCCTTATTTATTTGATCATAAAGACAATACGATAAATCATGTTAATGTGACTACTTCTATGACAGTATAAGACAAAAAATTACAATATATGAGAAAAAAAAAACAAAACAGCTATCTGTTGTTCCGTAGCTGTATTTTTTTAAACATTCGAAATTAATTTGAAGCAATTAATCTGAAAGACACTGCAAAAGTCAAAATTTTGCTCCTTATTTTTGATTTATTACATTTTTTTATTGAATTTACAAACACGTCTCTTAATAAATTGAGAAATCGTTCTAAAATTTGAAGGATTACTTAAAGAAGATAAGAAAGCGTGGGAATATTGTAAAGATGATGGCAACAAAAAAAACGTGCACCCGACTGAGTGTGTTGAGCGGAGTTCTTCTCAGATCAGGGTACAAGGGAACCCTCGTAACTTTAGATTGTATGTCGTTCTTTAATGTTACCATCAACCATACATACATGTAATGTATGAAAAAACGATATTTGAAGATTGAAAAGTGCTGTAAAAGGTCTACCTGAATAAAAATATTTTAAATTTAGGGACTGAAAATATAATGTAAAATTTGGTTAAAATTGCTTTAAGTGAATAAAATTGAAATAGTTTTTTCAATACAGACTTTAATAACTTATCTTCATGTAGGACCAAAACGGATATGTTTAAAATTTTGAAGGACCTATTTGAAGTTTTATAACCTCAATAATAAGGTTTTGGACAAAACCATTCCATATTGGGACGAATAATGGTTAGTAGAGGCGACTAAATTGGGTATGATGAACAATTTATATAAATAGGATAACAACACAAACAATGCATAAATACCCGGGAAACTTTATTTATATATATTGCGAGAGTGGAATGAAAAATAAGTTATAAGTGGTGTTTACGGAGTCTGCAGAAATAATGTGAAGGATGCAATCTCTAATCGGATAGTGTATCTCGATGCATATCATTACCGTTTTGGCTGTCGGCCATTTCTGTCTTGCGTCAACCTTTTTTAGTCTTCCGCTACGATAAAGATCGCACTGTTGTCATCAATGAGTTTCATAAATATAATGTGTACCGTACGTGAATGTGAAAAGGTCAAGTTTGATATATTATATTCAACTTTTTGTTTGACACTTTTTTACTTTTACGGCAACAAAAGGTAGAAAAGCTAACTAGCAGCTAATTAACGTTCCACTGCTAGACACAAGCTTCCCCACTCGTAGGAAAGAGGGTTTTTAGAGCATAGACGCACCACGGAGGTTCAGTGCGAGTTGGCAGGTATAGTACACAAGTGCAGTCACTTTGATGGTCCGATGTGATGGGAATCTGACACGCCTGGAAAGAGATCAGGCGGAGGACGTCGCCATCTTCACAACTTCGGGTAAATATTGAGAAAATCAAATATATAATATAAAACTCATGTCTATAGACGAGCTAGCTAAACACCTGGTAACTAAGATTTGCGGCAATACGAGTCTCATATTTTTTGACGTGATAACGTCTCGTAAATTGATTATCGCCGACTGCAAACACATAAAAGGATGACTCATTGTCACGTTACGGCTAAGCGTGCCAGAGAGGTCGCGTAATAAAATATACAGAAGCGCGATCGGCCTAAACGTTTTTCGTAACATGGGGTTTGTAACGTATCTATCGTGCGTAGCTATTAATATAACATTTTTCATCAACGGTTTCTTATGATGTTAACCCATAAGATTATTTTATGTCAGTAAACTTTACAGACAGACAATTTTTGGTAGAAGTAAACTCGCTTACTATGCCGCGGTTTTTTTTAATTAAATGAACCTTTGCTGGTTATCCTGTCATTATAATGAACTCTTATTTAAGACTACTTTCTTTAATTTGACATATCTTGAAATTGTTTATAGCTTGTCATCGGTTTTTGTGCGGATTAATTGACTACACCTCAGCTTTTTACCACTGTTAAAAGGACCGTCTATAAAGCTAGAAAAAGAAGGCTAAGATATACGATCTTCATAAAATTTTTAGCTTCTAAGTTTTATTAAACCTAGCTTATTTACTAGTTCTGATAATATCAAGAAAGAAGGTGAATATCTATAAGATATAATACCTGCTTTTGAGGAGTAAATTTTTTGCACATATTAACTGCCGTTTGCCGTATATGTGAATTTAATTTACAGGGATGTAGAAAAAACCATATCCTTTGTTGATCCATATGATATGAACGTATGAATAAGCATTATTTTACGTATGGATTGTTTATTTATTCGATTATTTACTAACAATTTTGCTCGATTAAGCGAACGCTATGTTGATAGTAAGCTTTTTTACTGTAACCCCGGTCACCGCGCCAATTACGTATGTAAATTGTATACGTTGGCATTTTTCGATAAGGTATCAACTTCCTCGCAAAAACTACATTACAATGTATAAAAAGCGACATCCGTTATTCAGTGCGGGCCAGTGCAGTTCGCGTAAATGGCATTTGTAGAATCTAGTATCACAGTTTTTTAACCAATGCTTCAATGGTATCACTTGTGTTAATATACGCTTTATGGTGAACATGTAAAACCATTTATTTATTGTTAATTCAAGAGCGTTTTAACGCGTTATTATACTTAAAAAGGCCAATTACTTATATTTGAAATAAAACTCGCTTAAAGAGATACTCGCTTTGTACTTATGAAGAGTCAGTGGGTGTTATGTAGTTGTGAGTTAGTTTGTATTTGTTGGTAAAATTTTGTCATGTAAGATCTAGAATTAATGTGTGTTTTATTAAAAAAAGCGAGTTTGCGTTTATTATCCCTTATATTGTCCGGACGCATTTTTGCGTCGATTGCCCCGCGAGTCGAATGAAGACTACCAAATTTTATGATTTTTATATTATAAAATTATCAAATGCTATTAATATATTATTAAATGCTAATAATTAAAGTATGCAATGTTATCTTTTGTTTATTAAATTAAGACTCTGGTGTAGCGTCATGTTGCAGTAAACTATGAGATGGTGAAAAAGTCCGTTTTTGTATTTATAGACTCATATCTTAAAAATTAAAACTTACTTCAAGGAGTTTCATTGTTCTTCACATGACTTATATTATCAAAAACACAAATAATCACTAATAGACACTCATAGTTTATAAAATACCACAAACAAACTTATCGATCTGCGACGCGACAAATGCGCCGTTAGTAACGTTCATTTTGTAACTCTTTTTATTATCTGGTGTTATCTCTAAACATATTTTGTTACGACAGTTTCCGAGAAGCGAAATACACAATGTGACTTAAAAAAAGAGATGCTTAGATTTCTGATTGCCCAAGGTGAGAGAGAACTATCTTATAATGTAAACCGGTAGTTGACATGGGCAATACCTTAAATTTTAGTGAGATATAATGTACGAGTATATATTTCATATACTTTCTCAGCACATGGTACAATTTCAGTACATTGTGGTATCACCTTATAATTCAATTAATATAATTCTTAATTTCCTCTGGAAGACTAAATCAACAAACTAGATCTCCCCCTTTGTAAATATAGAAGCTTGTAATGTGAGTTGTTGGAATATTTGTGAATAAATGGCTTGATTTTTTTGTTCTGAAGTGACTTTGAAAATAAATTGTGTAGCAGTGCCGCATTCATTTATGAAATTTGAATTATGCTCAAAAGGTTAATAGGATTTGCTTTGTTCTACCAGGGAGGTCAAGTTCGTGACCTGTGCGCACTCGATATATAAACCGAGACAATTTTCATGCACTAATGTTAGTTAGTAATTCTAGAGAGTGTTACATTCCAACGTTTAAAATATTTTTGTAGGAAAACTTTTCTCACCTGCACTAATGTAAGAAATAAAAGCAAGGTTTTTAAAAATATAGGTCATATTCTATATGTCTACTTAATTAAGTTACTATGTTTAATGAAAGTGATATTGAAAGGAGAGTGAATGCAGGGAATATGGTAAATGGTGCTCCGCACGTTCTTATGAATAGCCAGTTGGTGTCTCAAAGGGCCAGATTGGCTGTGCATGCAAGAGTTTTGGTGCCAACACTTATGGTAGTGAAAGTTGCGTATGGCAGAAAAAGCATAAAAGTAAAATAAATGCGGTAGAGATGAGAGCGTTGAGAAGTAATGATTAAAACTGAATGACAAACTATGATAAGAGAACTTTGTGGTATAAAAAAAATAGAGATCATTCTTAGTGATAAGACCGCCTTTGCGCACCCTATTACCTGATTATCTGGTTTTCTTTATATTACATAAGTTGTATTGTCATTTCTTAAATGTGTGCAATAAAGTTTTAAAATAAATAGATAGATCTGAGAAAGGTATGCTTTAATGGTTTGGGGACGTAGAGAAAATGAATGGACAAAAAAGATAAGATAATTCAAGAGTAGATGGGAAAGTGGAAGGGGAAGTCCAAGGCGAACGTTCCTGGATAAAATCCAGGACACTTTAAATAAGGGCCGGATCAAGAGTACTCTAAACCGACGAACTTGTATGAAAAGTTTAATGATAATGAAAGAAGCGAAGGAGATATGCAAGGATCGTGGCAAGTGGAAGGACGTGATCTCATCCTATCCCTATGGGAATGAGACGTGATGCTACGTATGTATGTATTAAATGTTACGATATCTAACCATAGATCCTTAAGAACACTTCAGATTGCTTCCTAAGTTCAGAGCATGTTTTATGCTTTGCCTACTCTAATCTTAAAATGTAAATGGAAGCTCTCTATACTATATAGGTTTAATTAAAAGTTCCGTAATTTATCTAAGTTGCATTAGGGAACGTCTTTTTTGCATTTCCTTCGTTTCTCTGAAGCAGCTTATAAAAAGGGACAACGAATTTGCTGTTATCAGTTTTTTCTTACCTCAAGTAGAATATGCAAACCTCTTGTTTCCTTTCAAAGGATTGCGGTAACATTATAGTTCCCCATATTGATGAGTACACTAGTCTTGTGAATACTGTGGACTATTTGAAGTATTATCATTATTTACAGAACAAGAATAATACCAAAAATAAAGTACATTCCTATTATAACAGTTACTAGCCCCATCCAGCACGGAGTTTTTAAACTCATACAAAGCGACCTTTAAGTGAACATTGAGCTCGACGCCGTAGTAAAAATTTTCGCAAATACGACTAATAAATAATTAAATTAATGACTTTATATTTACAAAAACAAAATGCATTATATTGGTGAATTAGTAATTGAAAAAGAATATTAAAAAGATTATGACGCTGAAATTGAAATAATAGATCTTAGGTTATTGATACAGATTGCCTTCAATGATGTGTTAAAATTTAATTTAGGTTTAGCATGACTCCAAATGTAAAAATATTTTCAATACCAATTTTATGTTAGTTCGACTAAATACAGAAAATGCAAAAGGTTAAAAGGATTGGCTTTGTTCACCCAGGGCGGTCAGGTTCGTGATATGCGCGATCACTTTGTATGCCACGATGTTTAGATATAATAAATCGTTGAATAGAAAGAGGATAACCTCCTGCATGGAATGAAGCTAAATGAAGCTGAAGTAGCCGTATTGCAGAAACTGTTTTGTTAAGCATAATTTTCAACGAAACAAGAAATATAAAACCAAATTAAAGTAAGAATGGTCCTGTTCTATTTAGCACGAGCTTTCTAAATTACTAAACTAATTATATGGAAAGAAAACTTTAAACCTTTTACTAATGCTTTGATTTGCCTTTAAACAGATGGGGCTGTGCAATTTTGCGGTGTAAAATAATACTTCATAAAACTTTAATACCATGAAATCTAACGTACATTTGCTCTACAACTTTGTTTGAGTTGAAAAGTTCGCTTGTTTGCGGTGTTTTGTTGACATCGGTTTGCGGGACTGGCGTGCACATGGCTCACTCACTTTTCCTCCCGGTAACTTAGCAATTTACTTGTTTATCAAAGGGTCAAGAGTAGAATTCGTCATTCCATTGTAAAAAAAATGTTATACGCATTACGGGAGAAAAATAGTCCATCTACACCCTCGAGTTTGTCAAAATTTTGCGGGCTGAATTGCTCTTTTTTTTTTCTTTTGAGGTGCATGATTTACTATTGAAGTTGAATGGATCATGATGATGATAGTTATAAAGAAGACTTTACGGTCTCCAAATTATCCAAGGAAATTTCGAAAGCTGAGATGAAAATTCCTTTCTGTTACCTATTTTATTTCAACAGTTGTATAATTTAAATTAATGCAACTATTTTCTTTATTAAATCGTTAATACCAGGGACTTCGTTTTGTCCCAATAAAAGATGAAGATGAAAATACAAAATTATATTGTTGCCAATGGAATCTAAGTTTTACCTTAGTGGTACTGTTCTGGGTTTTATCATTGTGACAGGACATTTATATGTAATAGTTTTCTAAATGTAAAGGTTTTATAATGAGATGGTAATCATTAAATTGAAATTTGTTTGAAAATTCTTAGAAAAGTTGACTACAATGTTTACCTCCTAGTGCGCTTCGTGACACAAACCGTGCGAAATCTGTCTGGCCTCCAGTCTAATCATGTAGCATGCTTTAGATGGCTAACATCATAGTACCAGAGCTCTCGTTAAATTCGGTGGTTAGAGAATAAATATATCTCCTAAACTACCTAGGGGGAATAGTTTTTACTTATATACCTTTATAACGTAAGTTTTAATAGATGCATTGAAAAGTACGAGTATATGCAATGCATCTGTTAAATCTTAACATTGTCTAAAATTGATAGTGGTGGTATTACTACTCTCCGGCAAACATTAATGACTCACTAAAAATTACATATAAAAATTAGAATTTTATACAAATCCAAAACTTTAGATTTCCCAGACTTAGAGGGAGGGAGAAAGATATGTTAGGAATTTAATGAATGTAATTTATTGAAATACAAATAATTTATTGAAATCTCAAATGACGAATTGTAAATGAAAATTCCACTCGTTTTTTGTCACTATTAGAAATTATTAATTAAATTATGTTTCTGAATTTAAAATTAGGAAAAGAGAATTTTTGAATTATTATTTTTTATATATGTTATGAAAAATAGTATATTAAATTATTAAATGACGTGTGGCGAATTAAAATGGCACATGTTATTTGTAAATATTAAAACTACCTGAATTTCAAACGAATTAGGATAAAAACGATGCACATTTTCGTGACGCTAATCACGCGTTCATGAAATTTTACCCCTATTCGCCTAAAGAAATTGCACTTTATAAATCCTGGTTTGTGCTATACTACTTATTCTATACATATTCATTACGTAAAAATACTAACAATATATATGATTATAATTTTATATAAATTATTATCAATAATGTATTGTCAGTATTGCTTTATAAATATTGATTTAAAATATAACAATGATTTTAAATCTCTCACTCGTTTGGTCGACGAAAACCGCCTTTATTCGAAGGACCGTTACATAGCCGATCATGACAGCTCAGCCTCATTCATAAAGGGTTTTTTATTTTGATAAAAATTTAGTCAATACAAATCTTGTTTAATCCATAATCTTGTTTTATCCTTTTTAACACGAGTATTAAAACTATTATTTTTGTTATGTGTCTCACTGAACTTTTTTGTACGTTGCATAAATTCTTTTTGACGTCCTATCTTACACTATAATGTGTATTTCGCATACTTGTGGTGACTAATTTTTTAGCGGCTTTTTTAACATCCGGTCGAATAGTACTCTAAATACGTAAGATTACATGTCTTTTGAAACATTGGTTTTCCATGAATCTCAATTCCAACTTCATAGAAACTTGTTCACGAATTATGTTATTTTCGAAGATGATCTGATTTTTTGATATGATGCCAATAATTTTGAATGACACATTAAATAATGGAAACTGTACAACACATATCGTAAAGGTTTGATAAATTTCACGATCAAGTTTTGAAGCGAGGAAACGGAAAACTCATTTTATTTTTTGATGGTACAATTGTTTTTAACTGTGCACAGTTGTACCATCCGTTATAATATCTTTTTAAATCTTACGAGATTTGACGTGTATATTTTATATATAATGTTAGATAAAATATTGTGCTCGATCGTTTATGTTAGTATTATATATTCCTTGAAGATTTTTCTAAATTGCCTTAGGCCTTGTACACATTCTTCATTCATTAGTAAAAAGGTACACATTTAAATATTCTTTCTGATACTTTGTCGAACTCTATAAGCCATAAATAATTAGAGGATTCTTTCTACGTTTGCGTGGATATTAGTATTTTAGATTATACCAGCACCTACAATCAAGTGTGGCGATATTAAAGCTTTATTAAAGAAATATGTGAGTTATAGTAATATAACTCACATATTTCTTTATTAATAGTAATATTGTTATATTTCACAATATAACATTTTTGCCTTATGATCGGATAGGTCGTTAAAATATTCCTACGGATTCCCGTGTTCCACATCCGCAAACAGTCTATATGTCATAGTAAATTATAAGAAATTAGCAATGACTTAATCATAAATTCAATATGGCAGATGATCAATTGATATAAGCAAATTAATTAACTTGATCGGTGAGCAGAATACAAAAAATGGTGATATTTTTTATCTGATTATTATTCGATGGAATTCGCCTCTCTAACGTATTTAGGCGAATAAACTTTAAAGTTGATTATTGTTATAAGTTCGATGGTGGTTTACCAAGTGCTCCGGGCAATATCAGTGCAGGGTAGCTAAAATTGCCTCCAGAGGCGCTGAATATCACAACGACCAGATTCTTAGGATCAGGGCTCTCGCCGACGATCTAGATCGGAAAATGGAGTCATCTTGGGTCTCTAATTGCGGGTATAATCAAGGTGGAGGCAATCCGACCTCAGCCTAAAAAATTGGCTCATCAGGGGACACTGATCTCTTTCCTACCGCCTGGTGCAGGTGTTGACCGGCCATGGTTGCTTCGACAAGCACCTGCACCAGATTAGTAGCCGTGAGGAAACGACGGCCGGTTATGAGTGTAGATACCTCAGCGGAATATTTTGTTGTCGCTGGTTAAGGAGATCATTCACTTGGCTTAATTGGTTTAATGTTCGCCAATGAGGTTGGGTGGAGGGCGGTTGCTTTCTTTTGAGAGTCCGTCATTTTGCTGAAGGAGGCAAATGACAGGCTAAGGGAGCAAGTGGCAGAAGCCCTCCCTGGCCGTCGGAGGAGGCTGGAGACTTCACTCATGGATGAGGAGGGATCCGCTGGTTTTTACTGGATATCTGTGAGCCCCACATTCTCGATTGGAGAAATTCTTTCTTCGGGGTGCGTAAAATGAAGGTGCTCCAGGCAAGCCACCTTCTGGCTAACCATATTAATCCGGCATTACCTGGAAGGCCTTCCCGTGGTATTCCAGGAACCCACGAGGAATTCCCAGCGTGACAAAGTATAGGTCAATAATATAAAAACTGTTTGTATAATTAAAACTGTATTAACATCAAGTGTCATGTGTTTTTGAGATTGAAAAAAAGAATATTAAAAATGATTGGGAGAATATAATGAAATTTCATTAATGATTTAACATTTGAACAAGGTATTTCGGAACTTGTCATTCCGATAACTGTTTTGTTTGTCTTTTTTCTCTAATTTTTCTACAAAAGCAAGTCAATACATCAAATTATATTCTGTTCGTAAATTATATGCGACTTGTTGCGGAATTAATTATAATAGGGCACTTTTTGCCTTGTTAGTATATTATATATCGGAAACATGACAGCGTGCAATTTATATTGTAAAATGTATCCGCTACGGATAAGATCAGATTAATGTATCAATTTTATCAAGCGGATGCAGGTTGGAATGGTGTAGTGTAACCTAATAATAGCACACGGTTCGATATAATAACATATTTATTATATGTGGAACTAGAAAAATGTATAACAGTTTATTTCTGATTACCGTTAGCTTTTAGAGGTGTTAAATGAGACGGTTGGATAGAAACATATGTACATTTTTTCGTTATATATATCATATTTTACTTTATTGAATGAGATTCAGCTGTAACTCTCGACTGTGTATTGCTCGTTCGAGTACAGTCTAATCTTGTCGGATAAATGAGCTAGTTACAGTCTTACTAGCTTGCTGGACTCTTGTTGCATGGAACGTAGGATTCGTTAGGAATTTGGTGCCAAAATGGCCTATTTAAAAGCCGCAACTGAAGCTGGCAATCGTAGCTATTTTAACGAGTAAATGTGTTGAAGGCGTATCCTTATTACTTTGATTACATTATTATTCTTAACTATATTTTCGTCTTTTTCTAATATCTATCTTTTCTCTGTGCATTTATATAAATCAAGTTAAGTGCAAATGTATATAATTCCAATTGGATTTTTTTTTATAAGTTCTATAAGATTTGAATATAAAAAACTACAATTTTAAACAATTGTTGAAGAAGAAAGCTCTATTATGATGAAAGTCGGGATCAATAACTTTAATAACAATAATAATTGTTGTATTTCGTGTTATTTATTTAACATTGTTTTCATTTATATTGCGTGGTATTAAGCAAATCAAGTTTTTTGGCTTTTGTATATGTGTTTATTTTATTGGTAATAATAAACCCACAAACGACATTACGTTTTATGTTATGGTACTGCTAGTTTTTGTCGCCCTTTCGTGGGAAAGTGTTGAACAAAGGTTTTCTCATTTAGCGCTTTATTTCTAGAAAAACTCATACATATAATTAAATAAAACCCCAATCCCCTGGGTTTTCGGTTCCCCCTCATTCGCGCAACTAAATGCAACACTATAATGTTGGAACTTCATCCTTATATTGCGTTAAGGTACTTCCCTGGTCAAGCCAGTGCAATTACGAGCTATATCCTTATTTATCTGTTAACTTACAGTTTATATCGAGAATATTTTGTTAAATTAACTCATGCGCAACCTTCAACTAGCCGTTTACATTTCAAGAGCAAAAAAAAAAATAAACTGTTAAGATGCATCAACCAACTAATTAGATTTTAATGCCAATGAAATGTATTGATTTTGTATAATGAGATTTGATGAGTCACGGCAAGTGTGGGCAGATTTAGTACAGTCCTTTAATGGACTGTTTTGTATGCCAAGGGCATTATGAACGCTTAATAATAAACGCTTAATATAAAATTATATAAGCTTTGTTTTGTCCATATCCCCATTTGCATAGGTGAATTACTGTATATAATGTAATCATCAACAGAGACTGTCACCATCACATTAATCCTAAAGTTGCTAATTTTCTGGATATCACCCAAACATAGAGAATACTTAAAAGAACGAAACCTATGTATTTATAAACTAGCCATGCTCCTCGGTTTTACCCACGTACATACCGATCTCGTGGCAATGGAAAGTTACTATGTCGGACTTATTATTTTAGATTGATATTTTTAAATTCGTTATATATTTTTTTGAATTTTGAATAGAGCGTCCGATTTTAATAAATAAAAAGTATTTTACAGGTATTGAAATGGTCTTTAATAAAAGATATTTCAATAGGATAAGGATTAATACAGAGGTATGAGTTATATGGTTTCATTTTTGTTCGGCACTTTTATTAAATTTTTAAATGTAAAATAGTAGTTGCAGTGGCGTTACTACAGTAGTTGAACATATAGTATCGCTGACTTTTGTAGATATTGAGATGTTTGTTACGTTTTCTCACAAAAACTACTAGACCGATTTCAAAAGTTCTTTCTCCATTAGAAAGCTGCATTATCACTAAGCGACAAAGCATGTATGACTTTTAAAAAAAAATAGGGATCCCTAAGAAAAATGCATTAATGTAACCCAAGGTGTGAAAATAAAAATCCAATATCAAATGCGCTGCGAAAACTACTGAAGGTAGAACCAAAAAAAGATCTACAATGACTATAAAAAGTCTGCAATAATATGATATTGTAGTTATGCCACTATAACTACTGTTAACATTTTAAAAGTTAATAATAGTGCCGTCTATAACCAATCTAACAAATACATGTAAAATGCTTTTTAAATTATTAAAATCGGACATTCCAATCAAAAGTAACTAATTTAAAAATCTCTATCTTAAAAGAATAACCATAGCCCGAGTCGAACTCCAGAACAAAACAAAGCTACGTCAAATAGGAAAGTTCTGAGACAATGAAGTATTAGAAATAAATCTTTTCTTTAATATTATATAAGAATTTTTATTTTTAACAATTTATTAAAAAATACTGGACCAAATTAAAAACATCTTTCAATACCTGTAGAGTTTTTTAAATTGAGTAATGTCGGACACCTAAATGATGTTACGAATTTAAAAATGTATTAGTTAGATATATTCATTGCAAAGTAAAATCTATATATTGATTAGATTATGAATGTGTGTATCTACTACTAATCTGAAAAGAAGTAATTAAAAACCAAGTGTAATAAAACTCTTTTAACTTTTTTGATGGCGTCGCTGGCGCAGTGGTGCGAGTAATCGCTTTGCTAGCGGAGGTCCCGGGTTCGATCCGCGGTAGGACGAAGTTAAGCTTCGGCCGTGGCTAGTTACCACCCTACCAGCAAAGACGTACTACCAAACAAAGCGATTTGTGTTCCAGTACGATGCTGTGTAGAATCCATAAGGGGTTTATGGCCTTTTACCAGATTAGCGCGCTTCCATCTTGGACTGTATTATCACTTACTTTTTTATAGCTCACAGTCAAGCGCTTAACTGTCAACAATAAAAAAAAAGACTGCTAAAGGTCTGGGGTTAAAATGACACGCTATCACGTAAGGCACCACGATTGAACACTCATATAAAGCACTAGCTGAACCCGCGACTTCGTCTGCGTGGAATGTTTTTTGGGTAGCATTATTTTAAACAAACTATTTACAAATAAGAAACATACGTATAACACCCCCACAAAACCCCCCTTGCAGGTGGAATTTAGCAAAATCCGTTCTTAGCTGACCTGTACTCGGCAAAAGTAGTATTCCTACCAAATTTCTAGTCTCTACGCCTTAGTCGAATATATGTTGGGAGACTATGAACTAATAGTAGGTATTGATTGACACGCTGTTAAGCTAACGATAGCGTTAAAATTGTTTCTCTTCAAGATTATATTCGCTATGGAGTGTTTGTTTTTTAAGAGTAATAAATAATAATGCTGATTTAATGCGATATTATTGCCCATACAACGACCACGTCCGGGTTCTTGATGCTTCTTCATATTGAATAGATTTTTCGTGTTAATTTCTTAAATAACTTACATAAGATGCTCGTAAAATTCAATGTTTTTACATTCATTTGTTTTTATTGTTATTGTAGTTTCCTTACAATTTTGATTGGTTTGGCTATTTATATATCTTCATTGTGCATCTGAACAATGTAATCAAATTCTCTGTTCAATGGTATTGTTTACTTTTTATATTAATTGCTAAACAATGTATTATATAATGTCACGAATATGAAATTCTGACTGCCTCATTGGTCTAGTGGTTAGCATGATCGACTACAGACATGAGGTCCTGGGTTCGAGTTCCGGGTCGGGCCAATTCACAACTCGATATTGAGTTTTCTATTAAGATTTTCTCAATATTTGCCCGAAGTTGGGAAGTTGGCGGTGTGATCCACCCCCGTGCCTCGGAGAGCACGTTAAGCCGTCGGTCCTGCGCCTGATCTCTCTCCGGTCGTGTCGGATTCCCGTCACATCGGACTATGAGAGTGAAGGAATAGAGAGTGCACTTGTGTACTATGCCTGCCAATCCGCAGTGGAGCAGCGTGGTGGGTCTATGCTCTAAAAACCCTCGCTCCTGGGAGTGAGGAGGCCTGTGCCCAGCAGTGGGACGTTAATATGCTGCTAATTACTTTACTTTTACTTATACGAAATTCAAACATATAGTTAAATTTTTCTCTAAAAATCTATTTATAAATACATGTTTTAGTATTTTAAACTGAAACTTTCGTGGTTTATCGACATACTTATAGAAATATATTGATTACGACTACATACCACGATTGCATGTGGTTTTGGATATAATATATATTCTTGTATTTTAATTATTTTTTTTATTAATTCATATGTAAGTAATTGTAATATATTACATTATTATATATTATTATATATATATATTAATTTCGAACTCATTTGGATTCAGATAAGTTTGAAATTTCTCAAGCTTTCAATATAGCAATCGTAAATGAGAATGATTCTTAATTATTTTGTATAGATTTCTGTACTAAATCATCATCCACTGCATCTTCTGTACTAAATTGGTAGAAAGGTAAGAAGCAGCCCATTAACGTCCCACTGCTGAGCACAAGCCTCCTAACTCATGGGAGAGAGGGTTTTAGAGCATTGATTACTTTCTATTCCTTCACTGTCATAGTCCGATGTGACGGAAATCCGTCACGACCAGAGAGAGATCAGGCGCAGGACCGACGGCTTAATGTGCTCTCCGAGGCACGAGGATAGGGCATACCGCCAAATGCCCAACTTCGGGCAAATATCGAGAGAATCTTTATAGAAACCTCAACATTGGTTTTGAATCCGCCAAGCCAGGACTCGAACCCAGGACCTTATGTCTGTAGTCGAACATGCTAACCACTAGACCAATGAGGGAGTCTTCTGTACTAATGTTCCCTTATCTTATCGGAGACATTGTTATACAGTCTGTCTTTTTTTACATTTTATGTAAAAAACTTTAAACGATAATATTTTTTTATACCTGTATTTTCAAGTTAGGAAAAGCGTAACTAAAAACTCACTTTTAGATCGTCTCAATGTTTAAGGCCAATTCTTCTTAAATCGTTATTGAATTAATTTCTTTTCAGCATATTATGTTATTGACAATGCTTTGAGCTCTTATTTAATCACTGCCGAATAAAAATGTCTTTATTATTAGTCGATGTCATTGCACGATGTGTAGCGTTTACTCGTGATAACTTATTAATGTGACTATAAAAAAAACCCTGACATGTGACAGATAAATAGACCCGGATATAAAAAAATACGCCCTGAATGACGACAAATATGTGCATAATTTGTGTAGTGCTATTCCTTTGTATGTTCTTTCAAGTAGGATTTTCCAGATGTAACACAAAGCGACCAGCTATTGTTTCTTTTTTTACGCCATCTTTAATTTCTATAACTACGTGTATGCAAATCGCGACTTGGAAAAATACCAATCCCTACATATAAGGAAAATTGAAGTATTACGAAATTATGAAGCTCTAACGACCGCTGGATATACAACAACATAATATACTTTGAAAAACAGATGTATTTGTGTAAGAGCAATTCAAATCAATATTTTTTATGGCAAATCTTATAGGCAAGTGAAGAAGATACCAGGATATTCCTTATGGAAGAGGCAGCTTGCTAATGTCCTATTGGATACAGGCTTCTACTCATATTCATGAGAGAGGGTTTGGAGCTCAGTATCAATATAACTCAAATGCTGATTAGTAGCGTTTACACACTCCGGAATTGCTCCCAGGAAATGCAACTTGTCTTTTCTCCAGATGTTCTCTTTCACAAAAACCGAGTTATTAATTTTCAACATATCGTAGTTATATTTATATGTTTTAAACGTCAGTCGTGCCTTCCTCGAACTATATCCTGTCTTTTAGCAAGAATCTAATAGTCCATCATGAGATATAGAATATAATATGGAATAATATGATTAGAAAATTTAGAGTATTAAATAGAATGTGTAGAAACCATTAGAAGGTAAATTACCTCTTCCCAGGATGGCGTGATAGCATCCTGGGCTATATCATCGATTAGGTTAGACAAGCAGCAGCACACTCCAGTACTAACATGTCAGCAATAAAAATAGATTAATAATTTGGAGAAAACAGCGTCCAACAGCGATATCCGTGCGCGCAATTAGTCTTTCTAGGGGATTTCAATGCTCACCACCAAGACTGGCTTTTCCCCTATGAGGTTACTGACTACGCTGGAAGAGAGGCACGCAAATTCGCATTGACACATAACCTCACACAGCTAGTACAAGAAGCGACACGGGTACCTGATATTGATGGCCACACGCCTAATTGTTTAGACCTGCTGCTGACTACTGATCAGGACAGTATAACAGTAACAGTGACAGCCCCTCTGGGCACGTCTGACCACTGTCTAATAAGATCGATTTCGCACCACCACCCCTCAAAGCGAGAACCAGCTGGGACTCGACGTGTGTGGAAATATAAGTCAGCAAACTGGGATGAGATGCGGCATTTTTTTGCATCCTACCAATGGCAGCAATTATGCTTCACTTCCGACGATCCGTCGAGCTGCGAGCAATCTATAACGGAGGTAATACGTCAAGCTATGGAATTTTTCATACCCTTCAATGACATATCTCTTGACGGCCGGATTCCACGTTGGTATAATGCTGAATGTGCTGATGCCGCCAAGAGAAAGGAGTTCGCGTTTACCGAATGGGCTCAGGCTCATGCTCATACAGCTCCGGATATCAAAACGAAGAAGAAAGCGTTTAATGCTGCCACCAGGTCTTACAAAAAGGTTCTTGCAAAGGCTCGTTTCAAATTTAAAAACCGCATTGGTACCAGATTGGCTACGTTTCCAAGTGGTAGTAAGGCTTTCTGGGGCCTTGCCAAATCTATTGAAACGAACTTCTGCCGCCCCTNAAAAAAAAAAAAAAAAAAAAAAAAAAAAAAAAAAAAAAAAAAAAAAAAAAAAAAAAAAAAAAAAAAAAAAAAAAAAAAAAAAAAAAAAAAAAAAAAAAAAAAAAAAAAAAAAAAAAAAAAAAAAAAAAAAAAAAAAAAAAAAAAAAAAAAAAAAAAAAAAAAAAAAAAAAAAAAAAAAAAAAAAAAAAAAAAAAAAAAAAAAAAAAAAAAAAAAAAAAAAAAAAAAAAAAAAAAAAAAAAAAAAAAAAAAAAAAAAAAAAAAAAAAAAAAAAAAAAAAAAAAAAAAAAAAAAAAAAAAAAAAAAAAAAAAAAAAAAAAAAAAAAAAAAAAAAAAAAAAAAAAAAAAAAAAAAAAAAAAAAAAAAAAAAAAAAAAAAAAAAAAAAAAAAAAAAAAAAAAAAAAAAAAAAAAAAAAAAAAAAAAAAAAAAAAAAAAAAAAAAAAAAAAAAAAAAAAAAAAAAAAAAAAAAAAAAAAAAAAAAAAAAAAAAAAAAAAAAAAAAAAAAAAAAAAAAAAAAAAAAAAAAAAAAAAAAAAAAAAAAAAAAAAAAAAAAAAAAAAAAAAAAAAAAAAAAAAAAAAAAAAAAAAAAAAAAAAAAAAAAAAAAAAAAAAAAAAAAAAAAAAAAAAAAAAAAAAAAAAAAAAAAAAAAAAAAAAAAAAAAAAAAAAAAAAAAAAAAAAAAAAAAAAAAAAAAAAAAAAAAAAAAAAAAAAAAAAAAAAAAAAAAAAAAAAAAAAAAAAAAAAAAAAAAAAAAAAAAAAAAAAAAAAAAAAAAAAAAAAAAAAAAAAAAAAAAAAAAAAAAAAAAAAAAAAAAAAAAAAAAAAAAAAAAAAAAAAAAAAAAAAAAAAAAAAAAAAAAAAAAAAAAAAAAAAAAAAAAAAAAAAAAAAAAAAAAAAAAAAAAAAAAAAAAAAAAAAAAAAAAAAAAAAAAAAAAAAAAAAAAAAAAAAAAAAAAAAAAAAAAAAAAAAAAAAAAAAAAAAAAAAAAAAAAAAAAAAAAAAAAAAAAAAAAAAAAAAAAAAAAAAAAAAAAAAAAAAAAAAAAAAAAAAAAAAAAAAAAAAAAAAAAAAAAAAAAAAAAAAAAAAAAAAAAAAAAAAAAAAAAAAAAAAAAAAAAAAAAAAAAAAAAAAAAAAAAAAAAAAAAAAAAAAAAAAAAAAAAAAAAAAAAAAAAAAAAAAAAAAAAAAAAAAAAAAAAAAAAAAAAAAAAAAAAAAAAAAAAAAAAAAAAAAAAAAAAAAAAAAAAAAAAAAAAAAAAAAAAAAAAAAAAAAAAAAAAAAAAAAAAAAAAAAAAAAAAAAAAAAAAAAAAAAAAAAAAAAAAAAAAAAAAAAAAAAAAAAAAAAAAAAAAAAAAAAAAAAAAAAAAAAAAAAAAAAAAAAAAAAAAAAAAAAAAAAAAAAAAAAAAAAAAAAAAAAAAAAAAAAAAAAAAAAAAAAAAAAAAAAAAAAAAAAAAAAAAAAACTGTATTATATTTGTTTCTAAAGTAGTGTTTCTCAACCTTTTTTAGGTTATGCCCCGCCTTAACATTTCCAAATATTTTATGCCCCCATATGTGATTTTTAACCTTTAAAAATTGGTTTGGTCTTCTGAGAAAAATTCCCGGCGAAGTTTATGGGTTAAAGTCGTGTCGAGTCCATTTTTGAATTACCCCCATTAACTATCAAATTGCCCCATGTGGGGCGGGGGTTCCACGTGGGGAAACATTGCTTTAGAGGATATTTATAAGCGGTCATAGTCGCGAAAATATCCAAGTCTTAAATACTTTAATTCAATTATTTATCTTCGTGACATTTAATTTATATAAACACTGAATTGTGTGTTTGCCATCCATTGTTACGGTGTTGTATTTTAACAAAACAATAACAGGGCCTTGTCAATGCAAGATTTATTCTTTCCCAACGATGACGCCTAGCCCAAGAGTCAACCGGCTGTGTCTAATGTTCTATTCATTTGAAGTTCACAGTAATTAAAGATTCCTCGTAACGATGACGTAATGTACTTCTGTTTATCATATAACATGCGTTATATAACGAAGTGGTTTAGAAAACCTTCTTGGACCCACATACAAATTATAGGCAGCCCCTCATTTCACTGATACATGCACTTTTTTGCACTTGCACATTTTACTAGTTTAATAAAGGCTTATTCCGCTAGCTATTTTTCTATTGGATTTGGTCTTTGTGAAAATTTTTTTTAGTTTCTGATACTATAAACAATAGATTTAATCGTGCTAAACTGGTAAGAAGTAATTTTCACCTCTTCATGTTTCTACACATCGTTGTCTTATTCTCGAATTGCCTCTACGACTAGTGGATATTGTACACATAGTACCGGAACGCATATCTATTTATTTGAATAGGACACCAGCAAGTTACAGTAATAATATGCAAAATATAAAGAATGAATAAATAACAAAAAGTAATTACTGCAAATCCAGTTACTGGTTGCTACAGCATGCAAAAAGTATATACTAACTAAGAAGAACTACAAAGTAAAAATAATGAAGAAGAAAACGAAAGAAATAACGGTTGTTTTTCAAGGCTCTACACGAGCCTCATGTAAACAAGAAAGCCTCCGGCAATGGCTGCGCTTCGATGACCTCTTTGGGGAAAAGATAAATCGAAGGTTTTGTCTTTGCGATACAGGATCAGATGGTCAAGACGAGGAACTATTGAAAGTACATTCTGAAGGATGGCACTCACGACATATGTCTAGCCTGTCGCCATCCCGCTGATTCACTCAGACATGGGGTCTCTGGTTATGCCGCGCTTGCCATCACTGAGTATCTGCACAGACATAATCAAGGAGCCAAAATCCTTCACTAAGAGCTTGCTCAGAAGTACGGTTTTCTTGACGAGAGGTTGGCGTATTATAGATATCAGCCGGTGCCAGTACTCGAACGCGACGGTGACCGAATCTATTGGAACCGGTCCATTATCACGGACAGGACCATACTGGCCAACAGGCCCGATATCGTGATAATGGACTGTGCCCGGTCCATTATCACGATATCGGGCCTGTTGTCTCGGGTGTTTTTAGTGGATATCACGATCCAGTATGACGAGAATCTCGTGCGAGCTGAGACAGAGAAAAATCGTAAATATCTGGATCTGGCGCACGAGATTACCGCCATGTGGGGGGCGGGAACCACTGCTACCATCCCAATCGTATGCGAATGGTCTGATCTTAGTCGGTCTTGCTCACCATCTGAAACGACTGGAGTTCCGTGGCAGTTCGCTTGCAGCTAAGATGCAGAAGGCGGTATTGCTGGACTCGGCAAGGATAGTTTGGCGGTTGTTCAGCCTGTAGCCCTGACCCCCGGACATTTGGTCTCCCTGACGGGGTGTATCCTCCACCAGTTATATTTATTTATGTAATTGTTTATATGCATGCATATCTTTTGCTTTGTGGCAAATCTTTTGCTCATAGAGTGGCAACTAGCCGTGGCCGAATTCCTCCACCAGTCCAGCCCTTATCAAATGAGCAAATACAATTTTTTAAATTAACATGCGTAATGGAACCCTGTGTTTCAATTAAGTCCGTCGGGTTTAGGTAATATTTCATAACATATTCTAAATATTTAAATTCTAAATTACGTTTCTCATTTATTATGGTTGGCTATTTCGATTTGTCATAGCGCCGGCTCCACGTTACTCTAAAGCGCATTTGATGACGTGGTTTGTGAAAGAACCATACAAGGGGACTGCTCTGCGCCGGAACGTACTACATTCCTACGTATATTAGTTTTACCTAAGTTAGGACTTGTGGTTACGGGGATTTTAGCTGAGGTAATTATTTCAAGCCCTATGCCGGAAAGTTTTACGTTGGCATTTATTACTAAGTCATTCTAGTAGGAAAATATGGAAGATTAAAAATATTTTATGTTTCTCCTTGTTTGCAAATGTCCGGTGTACTTTATGTTGTCCTTTTACCATACCAGAAACCAAATTAGTTTTTTTTTTCAGATGTCCAACCTTTCAGTAATCGGAGATGGGACATGCAGTAGAAGCAGTATTAAAAGCCACTCTCCTTTTATAGGAAGATTAATCTTACATTGCATTCACATGACCGGTACATCAGATTTAAAGTAACTCATACTGTCCATGGTCGTTTGACGACCAAAGCTATATTTGTTAAAAATTGAATAGTTTCGAACATCTTCTCTTATGCAGGCTTCTAGTTTTTACTTCATATAGACTAAGCGTTCGGTTTAAGGATTATAACAGTTTTGAACTGAATGTAGTAAAATTGTTGTTTAATATCAAAAGTTTTGAAGTGAAACTTAGGCGCATGAGGGTAAAACTTTTACGGTTGAAACCCATGATTGGCGACACGAAGATGTACAGCGTTTTTATGCTAATGCGTTTGAAGGTTAGGTAGTTTTGATATTTACAGATAACATGTGCCATTTTAATTTGCCACTCGTCATTTAATAACTTAATATAGTATTGTTCATAAAATACAAAACAAAATTATTTCATAAATTAATGATTTCTTATTAATAATTTCTAATATTGACAAAAAACACGTGGAATTTTTCATTTGAGATTTCAATAAATTATTTGTATTTATGTTCGACACTGTTACTATTTTAATGAGAATTAATTTCATTAACATACATACATACATAGCATCACGCCTCATTCCCATAGGGGTAGGCAGAGACAACATCCTTCCACTTGCCACGATCCTTGCATATCTCCTTCGCTTCTTTCAATCTCATTAAACCTTTCATACAAGTTCGTCGGTTTAGAGTACTCTTGACCTGGCCGTTATTTAAAATGTCCTGGATTTGGTCCAGGAACGTTCGCCTCGGTCTTCCCCTTCCAACTTTCGCATTCACTCTTGACTCATAAATCCTTTTTGTCAGTCTCCTTTCATTCATTCTCTCTACATGCCCAAACCATCTAAGCATACCTTTTTCAATTTTAGTCACTACGTCTTCTTTTATACCACAACGTTCTCTTATCACACTATTTCTTACTCTGTCACTCAGTTTTAATCCACTCATGCTTCTCAAACTCTCTTCTCAAACTCATGCTTAAACTCCTAACATATCTTTATCTTCCTTTCTCCCTCCTTCTAAGTCTCGGAAATCTAGAGTTTTAGATAGAAAATATAACAATACAAAAATTTGTTTGCCAAAGAAGTTCCATTTCTGATATGTGTATTTTGCACGCACTCACTTTTAACTTTTTAATTTGCTTTCCGTTACGATGCTGCAGAAATCATGACTTGTAATATGACCTTAGACTGGTGAGTGTACCATTAGGAGAGATTATAGTGCTAACCAGACAATTCTGACCGGATACAGACGCAACTGAGGTTTTTTCGTTCTAGACAATTTTACGACCTCGGTCTAGAAAATTCTGATTACTTAATTCCCTAAAATAGTGGAAGGACTGACTCTTAAATTCTTTTCAGGGAAGAATGATCTCGTGTAATTGCGCGAAAGTAGTAAGAAACATAACTATAGAAACTTATTTTTCATACTCTCTAACCTATATATAGGTTGCAGACTGTGGTCACATTGATTTAGGTACACTTAATTTAGAAATGAGTGCCCTCCATTCTTATTTCCTCGATGTATAATGACGGTTATTTATCACTTGAGAACATTGCAGATTAGTCATTGCCGGTCATCGACGAAGGCTGTTCAAAAAATTAACCCGTAGTTATTCTCTTAGTGAGTCATGTGTGCACGAATTTCATTTTGTCTGTCATCGTTTAACTACATTGTGACGACAATATTGAAATTTTTATGATGTCATTGCGGATAGGATTAAATATTTGTATACACAGCGCATCGTTGTCGTCACAGTTTTATATGTTGCGTGGAGTTATTTCTGCGTTGAATATTTACTTCTTTTTTAGCATATATGGTTCTTCCCAAATTTATGATTTCCCTGTTATTGTCCTGCTTGTCTACAATTTAATCCCACATGATCGATTGTTCTCTACGTATTTCCTTAATGGTATAGTCAATACGGTTAGGCCTTAAAGTTTTACGTGCATTTTACAAATGTGCTCATATTGCACATCTTAATCATCCCTGTCTCTTTTTCCTAGTTTTATATTTTTGAGAATATCTGAAATAAAACTATCTTGATTGAACTTTATTTCCGAGTGTCATATTTATCAATTAGAGGCAATACATCAGGGCAATAGAAGTAGTAAAATATCTCTTAATCTATTGTCGTTTTATCCGATAAGAAGTATATTTTTACTTGTTCTAGTTTAGTGACATTGGTTCGTATGATTATAAAAATTGTTTTTATAACATGTAATAACAAAGCATATTTAAAAATTCGTAAATATCAGGTGAATAAACTTTTACACGATTTTCATTTCTGAAATTCACCAGTTGGTAGGTTTCCATCACGAGATAAAACTTAGGTGATTTATAAAAGTGTTAGTTGTAAGTATTGAATGAATTAGTACGTTTATATTTATTTGTTCCACGGTCATATTTTGTAATCTGAGCTGGTGAAATTTTGAATTTAATTTCTTGGATTCCTAGTATTTTTCCTACTCATAATTATTTACTTTTAATTTAATTTGTCTATGTGCTTGTACAGCATACGTTATATTTTAGTTTTTGTTGTTTTTGTCTGAAAGTAAAGGAAAGCCTATGAGTAAAGGTGAGCCGATGCACTACTAGCTACTTGTTCCCTGTCTTATAGACCTACCACAATTTCCCACTGCAGTGGTTAGCAGACTATGTATAACTCAAAAATTCCCATGTTTCCTGCGATGTCTTTCTTCACTGAACGTTAAACAACAAATAGCCACATAAGTATTACAAAGAACACGTATGTGGCGCTTTAGGCCCGGCGCCCATTATCGGCATCAGCAAGGAAAAGAATCCTTTGGCAACCCTACATGCGAGCGCCCACTGGCATCCTTAAGCATGCTGAAGCATCTTGATATCGTATTTGTACCTCGCGTCTCTTCAATAAGAGTTTCTGCAAGCTATTTGCCTGAGTCATATTTAATACGGGTATTGTCAAATATTCCCGAGTGGTCGGCGGTACCGAAGGATGCCTAGGTATCCCAAAGCATCCTAAAGGCCGCCGGTGCAGCAGCCTCAAGCAAACCGAAGCGGTATTTTTATTACTACGATCATACATCGTGGAAATGCCTATTTTATTGCCATGACGTTAATGTATATATTTGGCACCTAAACTCCTCAGCCGTGCCAATGCCAATAATGGGCGCCGGGCCTTATATCATATTTGTGTGTACAATAAATAATATTCATTCATTCAATTCCTGTTATTACCGTTTATATTTGTTTAATATCCTGCATTTTATGTGTAACTTACGTCACGCCTACGTTTTAGTTTATAAATGTTCTGCATGCTGTATTTACAATGCGACGCACGCATCGCCTACGTACCCTTCGTCACAACCTTTGGTCATCGCCTACAATCCTGGTAATCGTCATCGCCCCGTGTGGGTTTTTCTAGGCATGTTTACTATGTTTGCATCACGTAGGCAGAACGCCCTTTGACTACGAATTGTTTTTACAATCTTCTTACTAAGGAATTTAAGTACTGCCGCGTGTAATGTTGAAGTCATTTATATTAGTAATTCCCATTGTAAATACGGCTATTATTGACTTAATAATTTTAGACTTATAGACCAGCTATTGAAGTAATGCTTTAATGATTTTGTTTGTCATCGCTCTGACATCAGGTGATTTTTACCCGGCAGATTGTTTGTTGTAGCGTTTAGTAAATTCTGATGTTGACATTACGGATGTTTTATTAAATTCACTGATGAAATTATGCTGCATGGGAAATCTTTTTTCTACCAATCGGAGTATAATTTTCATTTTTGTATTACGGCTAGTTACCACCCTACTATTGAATACGTGTCGCAAAACAAAACTGCAATTGTTTTCCGGTACGATAGTATGTGAACGGTTTCATCACTCACCATTAGGTAACATTAGAGTCAAACGCTGCCTTATCAGCAGTAAAAAATATATAATGAGAACTTTAGTAGTGCCTGTCCAGGATTGCAACCGCTGATTCCTCTGAACGAGTACGCGTCTCACTTCTAACATGGATTATTATGGCTGATATGAGGATTGCATATAAAGTACTGTTTATTGCTTTTCTAACGGTTGCACTTTACATTGAATGAATATTTAGACAACGCTTAAAACGTGATAAGTATGCCTATGATGCCCATTTTAAAAGAAAATTCTAGAAATATTTATTTAATAACAATATTAAACCGGATTTCATAATATATTTGTATATATTAGTTGATATATCTATCTAGTTAGATCTATATATCATATGAGTTGGTGTAGTTGATCTAAATATAAATAGTAGTAGCAAATTCTGTTATCGCCTTTGTTTTTATGGAATAATATTATTTTGTCAAGTTTTACAATTATACATAGGCTTGATGGAGGGAAGGTCTTGGGTCTTCAACTGCGGATATAGTAACGGTGGAGTGGAGGACAATTGGCTCACCAGAGGACATGATGCTCAGATACGTCACACCATACCCTGGTGGAGTGTCCAGCGTGGGCACCCCAGCAGCATATCTTGTTGTCGCTGGTTAGAGGGGATCTTTCACTGAAGAGCATAATTGGGCTAATGCTCGCCAGTGAAATTGGGAGGTTGCCTGCCTTTGCGAGACCGAGACTCTCGCTGAACGAGGCAAATGAAAGGCTAAGGGAGCAAGAGGCTGGAGCTCTTACTCGCTGTCGGAGGAGGCTTGGTGGCAGAAGTCGCACTGGTACACTTCATGCCTCACTCTATTGCGTGGTAGATTCTCATGGTCGGTACCATCCGGGTCAATAGAGTGGAATGCAGTTAGGGAACCTCTGGTGATCTCGCTCATGGATTGGGAGGGCTCCGCTGGGTAAGTATTCTGTTATCAGTGAGTCTCACATTCCCGATGGAATTAGTCTTTCATCGGGGTGCGTAAAGGCATTTCCCAGAGTAAATCAAAACTATACATAGGCTTTATATTTACATGTTTATCCTCAAAGGAGCCACTTTGCTCGACTTAAAATCAATTACTTAAATAGTTTTGGAATAATTGCTTTTCTCTTATGTGTATAAATTTTGTAAGCGCTAGACTGAGAGCTCATCTGATTGTACGTAACGACACAATCTAAGACAGAAGTGCCCTATCCTGTTAAGAGGTAATTTAGCTGTTATGGTTTCTATATAGCATCGTGTTGGAACGCTTTTTTACTTAGCGATAGCGTCTTATAGTGTGGTAACAAATTACGGTCAAAGCCCAATGTACGAGTAATGAAAGTACCACTTTGTTTCCGATTTAATAAATACGTAATTTAGTGAGCATGCCTCAAATTTTCGACGCATGTGCGCTTATTTTATATGTCAAAATATTTATTGTAATTTCTTCACTTTATTTACAATTTAAGCAAACTTTGGAAGACGACCACAAAGCGTGGGAGTGAATGAATTGCTTTATATAATAGCTTTGATATAGAATAAATTAAAAATATATATTGTAATGATGATGACAAAAAAACGTACACCCGACTGAGTTTGTTGTGGACTCTTCTCAGATCGGGGCACGAAGGAGCCCTCTAAACTTTAGATTGTAAGTCGTTTTTTAATGTTATCATCAGTCATTCAATTAAAAAATATGTGGAAAAACTATATTTGACGATTCAAAAGTGGTGTAATAGGCCTACTTGAATAAAGACATTTTACTTTGACTTTGAGTTAGATGAAAAATTGTATACGCACCACGGGTCGAAAGTATGGCATTTGCCACCCGCATTTATATTATTACTTTCGGCCCTACGTACGTAATATAGTTATGTATCCTAAATCATATTTTATAATTTTTTGGTTCATCATGCACAAACAAAAATCAGTTAATTTTTCACTAATTACTAACGCATTTAAATAGCAATAATATATTAGATTATAAAAGAATTATTTTATGTAAGATACAATTTATATAAACGGCAATTAAAAAGAATAAGCAAAAAGTTTAACACTTTAAAAAAATCTTTATATTAAACATTGATATAGACTATCCTTAAATACATTCATTTTATCGTGCATGATATCGACATAATTACAATTTTTATTATAAATGTGACATGCTCGATAAATGAATGTATTTTTGGCATTGTTGGTCAAAGGTGCTGGTTCCAAAAACAATGATTGGTGCCTTACATTGGTGTTCCTGGGACAAAATATTTTTATTCAAGTAGGAACATTACTGCCGTCAATATCTCAAATATAGTTTTTTTTTCTGTATAATATTTAAATGAATGACTGATAATAAAAATTAAAGAACGACTTACAAACTAAAGTTACGAGGGTTCCTTCGCGCCCTGATCTGAGAAGAGACCACAACAAACTCAGTCGGTTGTACGTTTTTTTATGTCATCATCATTACAATATATATTTTTAATTTATTCTATAACAAGATACATATAGAGCAATTCATTCGCTTCCACGGGTTTTTGTCTTCTAAATATTCCTTAAAGTTATAAAATGATTTCTCTATTAGCTTTCTTTTAATGAAAGATTTAAATTTCCCGATAGACATCTTTGTAACTTCTTCTGGGAGTTTGTTATAGAAACGTATACAGTTACCCTTGAATGACTTGTCAATTTTATGTAACCTACTAGAATTAACAGCTATTTTATTTTTATTTCTTAAGTTAAAGTTTGCAATAAATATTTATTTGGTCTCTCATTTTTCTTCTTGTTTCCTAAAGATTTCATTGAATATTGTTAGTGGTATTGCCAGAATAACTTTTTCTATAGTGTATGCTAGGTGCTATGCCTTGTGCTTTTTTTTGCCTGGCTAAACTTTTAAATATGTATACCTTAAAGTTCTAGTAATATTTTCTGTTGACCTGTATTATTCTTCTCTAGAACACGGACATAAACGAAAATAATTAACAAAGGAACAAAGTTGAATTGCGGTTGTATGACACACAGGTGCACGGAATCTGTAATTTTTAAGTGGTGGACGCCCTTCGCGTTCTCTCAAATCCGGTTTAAGGTCACTCTGTTGCTAAGACTCTTTTTCATTCAATTAAAACTGTGATAAAATGTACAACATTTATTACGTACCAAGTAGATTTATTATTGCAATTAAAATTTTATTGCCTAATTATTTTCACATTGCCTTCTACGTAATGCTCCATCAGACAAATACTTGCTTTAGAAAATTTATAAAAGCTAACTTTACAGAAGATAGTTAAAATAGAAGAAATTTGAAAATTGACTAAACCGTCTAAATTATCCACCGAACCAATGATATTTTTGAGATGCCACGGTATTATTTTAGGTGTATGAAACGCGTGATTAGCGTCACGAAGATGTGCAGCGTGTTTTATGCTAATTCGTTTGAAGGTTAGATAGTTTTAATATTTACAAATAACATGTGACATCATAATTTGCCACTCGTCATTTAAACATTTAATATATTATTTTTCATAAAATATTCACTAAAAATATTTCATAAATTTTCTTTTCTAAATTTAAAATTTATTTAATAATTTCTAATAATGACAAAATACACGTGGCATTTCTATTTACAATTCGTCGTTTGCGATTTCAATAAATTATTTGTATTAATTTTCGACGCTTTTAATATTTTAATGACATTAATTGTCATTCCTAACATATCTTCCTTTTTTTGTTAAATTTGGTTTGACAAAGAAGTTTCACATCTGACATATGTACTTTGTACTATCTATTTGACTAGTCTGGATTCGAATGCGTCCTTAATTAAAATTTTGTTAATATCGGATTGCGTAATTCTTTATCCAAAGAAGTGGTGTGAGTTAAAAGCACATTCTTTGTATGTTTGCTCAAATAGATCATTTCATCTTCTTTGACACATCAAATCTGCCAGTTGCTAATTTATCTACCACTGGTTAGGAAGGTTGATTCTACTGTAAAGGTACTGAACGTGAATTGTTATTCTTTTGACATCAATTTTTACATTAACGACATATGAAATTGTAATTAATCTTCAACTGTATTTTTTATGAGTAATATCAATATAACTCAACGTTTTGAAGAGCGCAAAAATCAAGGTTAAAGTAACCGTATAAATAACGATGGTCTCGCTGAAGCAATAGTGTGAGAGGTGCAACGCGGTTCCTTAGCAGAGGTCTTAATTTCAATTCCGTCGGATCAAATTTAGGAAATTGAAATTCTGATTTCTGTAAGTTTGGATTGGTGGGAGGTTTCGGTTGTAGCTACCAACAAAAGAGGTGCTGCCGAGTAAAAAAAATTGCGTTTCGGCACGAGGCTTTGTTGAAAACTTCCATCCTTAACTCTATTATCACTTCAGATGAGTGCTATAATTCATGAAATTTATAAAAGCGTGTTATAAAATATCAATTTTTTTCTTTTTTTTTTTGCATCGAAATCCATTTGTGCACCCCTGCCTCGAGTCAGGCAGTGTGGGACTCGCCGGCAAGGCCAGAAGATCCAAAACCCAGCGACACCTTCCTTACCCTGAATTGGGAGTGTCAGAGGCTCCCTTGCGCATTCACCCTGACACTCTCGGACGAAACCGACTGATGATGTTCAAGGAGGAGACAAGAGGCGTTTGTATAGATGCCCCTGCCGCCCAGCTTCCTCCTCCGAAGGGGAGCAGCATCTGCTGCAGCTTCCCGTACTCGCTCCATTGCCTCCTTCAAAGAAATGACGGCTTCGCTGAAAGAGGCAACTGCACTGCATCCTAAATCACTGGGAATTGCTTTACATGCATTCAACGCGAAACTGACAGAACTTATTTTGTAGTCACGAAGATTATATTTTTGTAGCCGTTTACATTTACGAAAAATAATACACTAATATATAATAATTAATATTATCATGTAAGGAAGTTGATGCGAAAATTACGCTAAATATAAAAGGTCAAAAGCATTGTATGAGTGGACACTTTTGTACTGTATTATTAAGGTCAATTTGTGCATGAAGGGCATTTACAAACGGGATGACTCATTTAAAAATCTTATTTATAAAACATTAATGAAAGTCTTTACATAAGTAGCCTAATAGTTTTTCAGACTTAAAAGCTTTTGATGGCAGACATATTCTAAGCGTAATTAATATTTATAAAACTATTATACTTTAACATTAATTACATAAATATCTCCTGTGCCTGTATCTATATAGCTTTGCTCTTATGTCAGGAACAGACATGAAAATCCTTATAAGGACTACATGAAATGTCGCTACAATCTATTCAATAATTTAGAACTTAATAAACGTTTATCTTTTCCTTTAAATTTTGTAGTAACTTTTCTCACATAAAAGTCACAGGCAGATATCAATCGAGCTTTATGTAAATCTTACATATTTAACATGCTTGTTCAATTCTTATTATTATCTCTAAGGAGATATATTTTCTCTAAGAACACCGCTTCCGAAATCGAAGACAGGCGATAGTATTAACGACACCTTTAATGGTGAGACGAAAAAAATCGATCCTGGTCTGAAAAAACATATTTTTGAAACGTTTTTTTATCATTATTGACGCTCCATCATCTAAGTGAAACGAAATGAACTGAGTGAAAAAAAACCAGCAATGAAACACAAAATCATAAACATCTGATCTTTGGGTCTCGAACTTCGAACCCGTGCGTTCGAAGGTCAGCTGCTTTTTATTTTGTGTTTTATTTCTGTTTTTTTAGTAATGTATTTTTATATGAAATTTCGCTACAATGGTTTCAATAATTTAGAACTTATAAACCTTTGCCTTTACAGTTTCCATAAACTCTGGGTAGTTATGAAGTCACAGACACATATTCAGTCTAGCTTTATGTAAATCTTTCTACTATTAGCTCACATCATATATAATAATCTTGTTTAAATAGTTAATAACATATTTCTATATTCATCCTATTACCTTCATATGCCTGTATGTAGTGAAATAGCTCGTTAGAATACAAAACTCCTGTGAAGATAGCTTGTGTTTTTGCCGAAAATATGATCTTAGTAAATAAGTCGACAAAAAATAACCAGAAAGTGATTTTAAAACATGTCACGTATGCACATCTTCATTTTCACGTGTATATGCAATTTTGGCAAACAACCAGCGATTTGGAAAGCGGTCAGGGAAAAGGAGAAAGCAGCTCTTGTTCATCGCACTGTTGGTGCTCAAGAAAGTTTGAACAAATGTGAAAGCCTCAAATACAGGATTGTACCAACATAACTCAAATATTGATGACGTTTTGAAGTAGTAGATGCCAATGTAACAACTGCCAGTTAAAGTTTATATAGAGACTTGATGACCCAGCGGACGTTGTTTTGCCATATAATAATTATCGCTATAAAAAAATAGGGGTTGGTGATAGAAGGGTGAAAATATAGGGATGAACGATTTTTTTAATGCGAAATAATAAAACTTTATAACACAACTGGTGTAAAAAAAGTCGTTGGTAAATGTGCATTATAGTGCAAGTGATATTTACAAAATAATAAAGATAAAAAGAAAATATTATTTATTAAATTACATATAAACTATAACTTAAACATAAATTTACAGCGGTGATAAAAATACCATAACAAATTATAAAAATTGTTATAATTATAGTCATGTGCTTTGTAACTTGTACTTTAAAAGAATAAATTGAAGTGGCTTTTGTTCAAAGTTTATAATTTCGTGGAACTGAATTTAATAATAAAAAAAAAAAATTATAGGGGTTGACAACTATTATCATTTAGGGGTATAAAAATTTGATAGTAGCCGATTCTTATTAAATATAGATATAAAATTTCATAAAAATCGGTCAAGCCGTCGCGTAGATCAGCGCTTTAGATATGGGGTTTTAAGTACAGTGCCAAATAGAATAAATCCAGCAAAATTGAAAAAAAATCCACAAAACCGGTTGATTACTTTTAGAGATTATCGCGGTCAAACATTGTCAAAGAGATTTTATATACACAGGTATTTTTCAAAATATTCCTCGGGTTTATTTAACATATGGATCGAATTTGCTTTTTCACATATATATTTTTTAAAATTCTAAGAAACAGAAATAAAATTGCTATAGATTCTAGTAGGCTTCAAAATTAACAAGTCATTCAAAAGTAACTGTATACTTTTCTATAACAAGCCTCCAGAAGAGGTTAGAAAAAAGTCTCTTGTGGGGTTTTCTCAGTTCAGGGCGCGAAGAAACCCTCGTAACTTTAGAGTGTCGTTCTTTAACGTCTTCATCAGTCGTATGTATCCAAAGTGCTGTAAGTGCCTACTTGAATAAAGATATTTTGATTTTGACAAATAAAGAAATGTATTGGAAACACATTGCCACATGGAATTCATCTTGAAATGACACGAACAATCTGACGCATTTAGCAGTGTTAACATTAAAATGGATTAGTAAGCGCGGTGGGAATTGGGACGGCTCGCTAAATACACGTGCTACGTGTGCATTGTCCAAATTACTAACGATATTTATGACAACATTTAAGATACATTTTTTAAGACCTTAAGAGAAGTTTACCAACGTTTCTATATAGCTTATAAATTTTATTTGTATAGATGGCTTTGCTAGCGTAATGGTTTATGGCAGGTGATCCCCTATATTAGCTTAGGGCAGAAGTTCTCGCGGTAAAGTAGCCGAGGGAACTAGAGGGGAATTACCAGACGCTGTCGAAGTAAGGAAGGTTAGGGTTCTAGCTAACAGAGGCGATCCGCCGTCATCTGGATAAGTGGCTGGGCAGAGAGTACTGATCGCTCTTCAACAGGTTGGTAAAGGTACTTACCAGTCATGGTGGATACGGCAAATGTGGTGCCTCCTTAGAAACAGCCCACCACACGGTTGCTGAATGTCCCGCTTGGGGTTCTCAGTGACTCATTATTATAGGCGCATTACTCTTCAATGAGCAGGCCTGGGAGAGAAGTTGCCTTCTTTTGAGAGAATGTCATCTCGCTTAAGGAGGCACGGCGAAGGGAGATGGTGAATGCCGCTGATCCACTCCGGCCCACGAAGGGGAGTAGTAAACACGAGTTGGAGGTTCAAACGCGTTCAAAAAAAGCGTAATGGTTCAAGTACTCGTTATGCTGGCAAAAGTCTCAGAACCTAATCTCGATTGGATTGCGTATCGGTATGATGTATGTTTTATAATGATATAAAATTAGAAAGAGGTTTCCATTTTAGATTTTGTCACATTACCATCGTTGCGTCACCTTAACCGGGGAAGTTCTGGATTTGGGATGAAATAAAATGAATGCATGATGATGAAATTTATATTTTAATGTTTTTTTTTTCGCTATTACAAAATCGGCGTATTTAAACAACACAGTAATCTCACCAGTAACATCATTACTGTAGTACAAATCTTAACTCGTTGTTTTATATCATCGTAAGCCGGCGTATATTTAAATAGTATGACAAAATAACTAAAAAATGCCGTAAAATCTTACTTAAATAGGATTTTATTTTTAATGAACCTTATATTTGGTAAAGGGCATCGTTTTGTGATGTTTTAACAGTTACGTATTTCCTTATATTCCGGAAACGTGGGTGACACCGCTGAACGCAGGTAGTATTATATAAAAAATTGAATAGGTATGTAACTTTATTTTAAATCTCATTAAACCCCATATTTCTTGTCATAATTTTGCATTTTTGAGTTGTCCTCATAACTTAACAAGATGTCCTTCAAACCAATATCAACTATAATTAAAAGCCAGTATGGTCACATTTTGAGAGAAAGTTGCATATTTAAACTATAGTCGAAATTTGTGACACAATATTTCTTGAACTACTGATATAATTAACTTGGAATGTAACTGTAAACTGTTGTTAAATGACCTTTATTTTTATTACATAATATTTAAATTACTTTTTTATATTTTTGAATATTGGATCTTTTGGATTGATAAATCTGACGAACCACGAAGTGTAATTGGTTCAATTTGTTTTATTTTTTAATTGCCTTCATCAAACATTATCGCTAATAATTGTTGTAATCAAGGACGATTGAAAAAACGCGGTTTAAAAATTTACTTTACTGTTTACGTAAATCGATTATAATCCAATCCAACGTTGTTTGTAACTACGGAATACTTACAATTGGAACATTCTCGTAGTATGATTAAGAGAATAAATATTTGGTGTCATATATCGTTATGTTTAAAGTTCAATGTTAGAACAGAATACTTGCTGTTTCCTGCGATGTCACTTACATAGTTGCCAATCCAATAGATGTGTGGAAGAAAACCGTTATTTAACTGATCTCATTGTCAATCCAAACTACTCTTGAATTCTGTTCACACAACTTACAAAAGTTCAGTCATATAGACACGCAGAGAAGAATTATATACATAACCAATAGAAACTGCCTACAACTTCATCCAGTTAAGGTGTAAAAAGTTTTTTAAAATAGGTTTAGTATAACTCAGGGCTTTTTAAACTTTTGCCATTCACGACCCCATTTATGATTGCGAGTTTCTTGATGACCCAATATAAATATGAAAGAAAAATAAATTAATATTGTTTGATGATTTACTTATTAGGTAACAATATACATAAACATATAAATATAAAAAATATTTAGTTTTAGAATTCGTTTTGAAACACAAAAATATAAAATTAAATATTAAAAAGTGATGTTATAAAATCTATAATATAAAAATTAATCGCAAAATGTGTTGGTAATCGCATAGCTCAACAACGCCTGGATTAATTTTGCCACAATGCTTGCCAGTGAGGCGGCCTGAAGTGCAGTTGCCTCCTTCTGCGATGCTATCATCTCGTTGAAGGAGTCGAGGGAGAGAGAGACGGAAAGAGCACCACATGCCCTTCTTCTCCGAAGGAAGAGGCTGGGAGGGGACGTCTTTTAGCTCCACTTTGAACACGTAGTCTACTTTGCCGGCCGCAACTGGGCTTGTCAGAGAGAATGTGCAAGCGGACCTCTGACAATGACATCAAAGGTTGATGAGGGTGTCGCTGGGTTTTAGTGGGTATTCTGGTACAGCCAGTGAGTCCCACACTAAGTGCGTATAAACATTTCCCATCGATACAAATTAAAGGGTCAATTTTGTCAATCCTTTTTTTTAATGTTTGTTGAAGTCCAAGGTATTTTACGGCGAGAAAAGTTCGAATAATTGCAGGGGAAACCCTTAGGGGGTTTAACAGCTCGTTTTTGTTTCCCATACAAACGTTTTCTAACTTAGGTGTAGAGTCAATCTGACCTTTATTGCCATTAAATAAAATTCATATTAAATTAAAAGTACTCATTATTGTCTAAGCAAGAGTCAATTTTCACTTTATTACTGCTGCACAAAGGTCAAAATCAATTGAATAGTCACAAAATGTAAGAGCTATAGATCATTAGTACTGCTGTTATATTCATTTTAAAAATCAATCGTAAAACTGATATCTGCCACGTTTCAAATGTTTTTGACAGAACGAAGTTTGACGGGTCTGCTGGTGGTATATATAAATATTTGACATTAAAATCTCTGGCGACTCCAGAATTTTGCTACGCCGACCCCATTTGGGGTCGTGTCCCATAGTTTAAGAAGCCCTGGTATAACTGAATATTTGGCTAGAAACGTAACGCTGAAGATAAAATAGTTGTCTAGGCAATTCTTTTTTATATGTCCAAAACTGAGTTAATGGTAGATTTAGGCTACAACTAGTATCTATCTAGAAGCTAATGAAAGACCATATCATGCGACAATAAATCCCTTTATGAATTATACTTTTCTTTTTAACAATGTGTATTTTTGATGTGTATGCTCACTGTGTATTCAAATTCTTTTGAATATGTATTAGGTATGCTGATTCCCAGTAATCTTCGTCTGTAATTGTGGACTATTAAAGCAATTTGTTTGTAAATCAATTCAGCATTTTAATTAAATCTTTGTTCTTACGATTAGTTATTAGCTCAAAAGCGATTACGGTGATCGAGTCATTTGTCATAGCGCATAAACTATAATTACGTTATACAAAGATCACCGAGATTGTACGCAGCGAAGCGGCACTCAATATGGTTTGCCTCCATTAGTTGGTGTGATGAGTCAATTTCGTGGCGTAAATAAATTAAAGTGTTATTTACTCGATCAATACTATAAGTAATCTGGTAAACGTTGTCGTACAAATATTGGTAATTGTTGAGAATATGTTTAAAAACATTACATTAAAAAAATGTGTGTGTGTACTTATGTACAAGCGTTAGAAGTTATACTTCTTGGGCGTAACAAGATGAAAGTCTATTCAAAAAATTAATCTTTCGCCTTATTCTACGTTTCTAGAAATGCCAACAGTAGTACCTACGAAATTTTAAACATAAATCCACGCCGTAGTTTTTGTTACTTGTCAAATGAAATACATCCAAAGATTCCAAAATAATAAACGTAGACTAACTTTCATAGGATATAAATAGTTTATAATCTGTTCTATAGTTGAGTCGGATAGTTATAATTTTGATAAGTGTCACGTTGATATTTTCAATGTCACAATAAATCTAACAAATAATTAATAAAATAATTAAGGTATATTATAATTATAAAATATTTAAAAAAACTAACATGTTGACTACAGCTAACTTCGGGGTGTTGGTTTTTTTGTGACGTGTTTTTCCTAACGCGCCAAAAGAAGTATAACTTCAAAAATATTACATGATTGCAGAATGACTTCAAGTTTTGTGAAAAATGTGGTCAAAACTTGGTAATCCTAAAGCGCGACCTTTACATCCAGATTTCCACCAAAGTCCGTAAAATTATAGTTGCGATAATGAATTATTGGTTGTCAATGTGAAATGTCAAAAAAAAAGCAACAGTGTTTTATCAATACGGGAAGGATGTCAAACGTTTGATATTCAAAATCCAAGAAATGAAAATATAAAAACAGAGACCACATCCTTCCACTTGCCACTATTGGATATCTCCTTCGCTTCTTACATTCTCATTAAACTTTTCATACAAGTTCGTTGGTTTAGTGTACTCTTAACCTGGCCCTTATTTAAACAGTCCTGGATTTGATCCAGGAACGTTCGCCCTTGCAACTTTCGCATTCATTCTTGACTCCTGAATCCTTTTTGTCAGTCTTTCATTCATTCTCTCTACGTGCCCAAACCATCTAAGCTTACCTTTCTCAATTTTAGTCACTATATCTTCTTTAATCCCGCAACGTTCTCTTATCACACTATTCCTTGTTTCTGAACGACTTTTAAATTTCATTGATTTCTAAACTACGGCATGAACATCAAACGTTTGTGAGCTAGTTTGTAAGGGTAAACGATATTGTTGATTTTTCCGTATTCCAAACATTTTTTTCATATTTACTCACCTTTAAAACCGTCCCTGAACTTCAACAGATAATTCAAAATCAAAATTAAAGTTCTTGTGTTTTAGCGACATGACGAAAAGCAATTGCTTTTTATATGTACATACAATTCTCGGACTTATTTGTATATAGCATAAAAACAATGTCAATACTTAAATTAGTTTCATAAAAAGATACCTTTTAACCATTAAAATGTTTTACAAAATAAGTATAATTAATATATTAATATATTAATATTTGTTAACATTGTGCAACTATTAACATGAAATGTCATGCAAAAAATGTATTTAAACTTAACTGCATGAATAAAACATTTTTTTATTGGCAGTCTAAAATCTGAACTGGAATTTGGAAAATCTGATATTTTTATGTTTTTAAACTTGTACAGGGAAAGTGTGATCTTGTGATAGTAATTTAATAAAAGGTTCATTTAGCGATTCATTTTATTTAGACATATAGTTAGATATTACTATTGGGTCAATGTCAAAGAGACAAATATTCTGCAAATTCTGGACAATGTACCACAAGCTCGACCGAGTCTGCTTTATCCAATCTACGTCTTTGAAAGCAATTTATTGACACAACTTGTTCTTCTTCTTCTTCTTCTTCATTGTTAAAATGGCTTTCTGGTGTACCAATTGGGTACAGATTATCTCGCCAGTGTCGAGTTTGTTGGAAAAGACACGATGGTAATTGTTCGGTTTATAAGACATCCGAAGTATTATTATGATTATCTATAAATAGTTGAAATATTTTGTTGATACCACCACCAAATAAAAGAGACAACACAATATGCATAAATGTTATACATTATTATTATTATTATTATTATTATTATTATTATTATTAGTATTTATAATAGGCTACGCAGTTATATCAATTTTAGTGTATTCAATTGTGTTATTTCCCTTTCTGTGCTTGTCCAGTCTATTCTTGAACTGATTTAGCGATCTCGCAGTCGCCACACTCTCAGGCAATTTATTCCACTGGTGTACAACTCTATTACTGAGAAAGTGCTTAAATGGGTTTGATGATGTACGCTTATACCCGAGTTTAAAATTGTGACTTCTTAGGATGGGGTTACACTTTTATAAAATACTTCATTAAACCCTGACACGTTGTAGAAACCGTTCATGATTTTGTAAGCTTCTATGAGATCGCCTCTTTCTCGCCTACTCTTAAGGGTGCTGAGTCCAAGTTTTGCAAGCCTTTGCTCATATGTAAAATTTTTTAATTCTCGTGGCATTTTAGTACCTCGTCGCTGCATTTTTTCAAGCATTTCTATGTCTTTTATAAAGTATGTGCTCCAGACTTGGAATGCATACTCCAGTGAGGGTCTCACATACGTCTTGTATATTGTCAGGAAAGCTTTTATATTTATATAGAAAAATGCTTTTTTCATTGTGTAGAGGATAGAGTTGATCTTTCTGACTATAGTCACTCCTAGATCTTTTTGGGAGTCCACTACCTTAAGCTGTTTATTACCTAAGTATATATACATATGATTAATAATAAACAATTATTTTAGAGCTTAATTCCATCAAAATTTAATATAAAAATTTCTACTATATACAAAAGTTAATAAATTTTCTACATTTATAGGACAAGGAATATGTGAAGTCATAAATGGAGTGGGAAAGTTTTGTACAATTGAGGAGGATGTGGGAAACAGAGCCTTCATCTAGGCCACATTTACATATGGGAGTGGTGCCTAATCCTGAGGACACAACTTGTTATAAAGTCATGAACTTGTATAGGTTATATATTGCTAAAAATTTATATTATGTAGCAGTACGTAATTTGTATTGCTAATATAAGATACCGTGTTGTTGCTTAAATAACTTATAAATTTACTTCATCGTAAAGACCGAGAGACAAGTATTTGTGTCATTTTCCGTATTCTTAATAACGAAGTACATCTAAACATGTCGAAATATATATTTAGTTAATCACGCCGCGTCACGTGTTTTGTGGTTGACGTCGTAGTTACTTTAGCTATGGATTCTTTGCCCAATTTTCATTCCATCGTTTTTGGTATGCGTTGTTGAAATCGCGGAAGTTGTCAGATGCGATTGCTTTTTGTCTTTGTAACGCTTTAAGGTTGCATTCTGTTACTTCTGCCGCAATGTTTATAATGCCTCATTGTCGGTAATTCAGTTCGCAGCTATTACGAATATTCTTTGATTGTTTTAGTAAGATTGTTAGTTCTTGTTGTACGGAATTCTACAACAAAAAAAGCAAAATACTCAATTTTAATACAAGAAATAAAAATAAACTTCTCATGCCATATTTTAGAGTGAAGAAGGTTTAGAAACTATATGTCGGGTTAAGATACCGCTATCAGTTTTGCATTTGCCTTTGCGTAATTTTAAGAAATGTGTCAAAAGCATTCTTTTACTAAAGGCATATTATAATGTTGAAGATTATTGAAGCGATAAATGTTCGGACAGAAGCAAACTATTACACATTGTAACCGACAAAACTATATTTAAAGGAGTAACCGCTGTGTTTCTTGCCGGTTTCTTCTCAGTTGAATAAACTTTGATATTTTCGTCTGATATCCCTCAGTGCCTGAAGACCAAAGTCTTCGAACAGTGTGTGTTGCCAGTGATGACCTACGGTTCTGAGACGTGGTCGCTGACTATGGGCCTCGTGCGCAAATTCAGAGTCACTCAGTTTGCGATGGAGAGGGCTCTGAGTTTCACTACGTGCTCGAATCAGAAATGAAGAGAACCGTAGTAAAACCAAAGTCACCGACATAGTCCTACGAATCGCGATCCTAAAGTGACAATGGGCGGGGCGTATAGTCCGAAGGAGCGGACGTTGTGGGCCGAAGGTGCTGGAGTGGCAACCCTGCACCGGGCGGCGCAATGTAGGCAGAATATAAAGAGGATCGCCGGTAGCCGCTGGAGCCAGGTGGCCCAAGACCGGGCCTTGCGGAGATCATTACGTGAGACGACGACGACGAAACTTTGATATGTGTTTATTTCATTGTCCCACTCCGTCCCAACTAAGCATGTAAGCGATAGAGAGGTGCGATCGACCTAATAACATTGTTTATTACAACAAAAATTCGTCAATATTTTCTTATGACATTAACACTTTAAATTATCGTCCATAAATTAACAGAAATCCAATTATTTAGCTTATGTCGGGTATCCACTAGTGTTAAATATAATTCACTGTACTATAGTAGGTAAACTGACATGCAAAAAGACAAATATAGAGGAGTTTTGAGTGTTCTTTGGGCATACACATAATGCAAAAGATCAAATCGATTAAGAGAAAAACGATTAAGATCTCGATCAAATACAATGTTATACTGAGCCTTTACGATCAGCGTTGCCAAATATCAACATTACAATATTGCGATACAGTAAGGTGCGGTAACCAGAAATATAATCTGTTGGAAATACTTATTACTATACACACCGCAGTTCCCGACCTTCATCAGAGAAAGCAGATTTTTGTAACATTGTTTCATATTGACTTTTAGCACCAAAAGTGATTTTTTGAAGTACGGTATGCTACAGTTTTAATCATGAAAATAATACTTGAAGTGGCTAATTCGGAAATAAAAATTTATCATAGACACGACATGTACAAAATATAAACTTTATACATTCAAAAAATTATAACAAGGTTTTTAATTAAGCGGTATCTTACTTACTGGTGAAAACTAAGTGTAACTTAACGCGACAGTGTAATAATAAAAAAAGTTTAAAATGCGTGCGTACAAAGTACCTACACATATCAGAAGTGAAACTTCTTTGTGCAAACTAATTTTTAAGCCGTGTTTGTATTTATACAAATCTAAAACTTTAGATTTCCGAGAATTAGAGGGAAAAAGGAAGATATGTTAGGAATTTAATGAATTTAATTATCATTAATATATTAAAAGTGTCCACAATTACAGTAAATAATTTATTGAAATCTCAAATGACGAATTGTAAATAAAAATGCCATTAGTTTTTGTCAATATTAGAAATTATTATTAAAATATTGCTTTTGAATTTAAAATTTAGAAGAGAGAATTTATGAAATATTTCAATTTTATATTTTATGAGAAATAGTTTATTAAATGACGAGTGGCAAATTAAAATGTTACGTGTTATTTGTAAATATTAAAACTACCTAACCTTCAAACGTATTACCATGTAAAACGCTGCATACCCTCGTGATGCTTATCACGCGTTTCTCAGTAAAAATTTTACTCTTATGCGCCTTAAGAAGTTTCACTTCAAGAGTTACAAAATAAAGATTAAACATAAAACATTAGGGCTTATTGACTACTTAAAGATAATCGTTTTTTCTTAAACACAATCTTAGAATCCTTAAAAATATCAATCTCCCCTTATCCCTAAAAATATCTTTACAATTTCGCTTTATAATCTCGTATACTGTTCATTGGAGAGTTTTGAAATAAATTTGTTTTAGAAAAATTGCAGTGAAAAATGTCACCTTTTTATGGGCGCTGTAAATTAATACGTTAAAAAATGGTTCTTAAAACGTAAATAAAATTCTGACTGTAGTCTAAAATTTTTGATTTATAAAGTATAATACAGATAGTCTAGTCTAGTAAGTATTAAAATGTAGTTTGTGCTCTAATAACCCTCTCTCGTGGGTGAGGAGGCCTATGCCCAGCAGTGAGACGTTAATGGGCTGCTACCTACTCACTTTAAATACAGATAGATAAAACTGCATAAGTTATAGAAGAAAATGTCATAATTTCTGTTACAAGCGGGCGGAACTGTCTGGTCTCCAGACATCTTATCTGAAATCTAAACAAGATGTATCTGTGTAATTGCATGTAACATTATGCCGTTATTATTGATTGACATTAAATTAAGCTTGACAAGTCACGATGTGTATGTGTAAAAATAGCATATCCGCTTCATGAAACCAATCCACCGACGAAATCACGACACTATCGGCCTCAGTGGTTTAATGAAGCAATTGCTTCGATCCTGAGATGTCAAGACGAATTTCCGAAATGCATTAGTAGTAGTTAACGCCTGACTGTGATGATAAGTAATGATACAGGTTAAGATTGAAGTGTACTATCTTGGTTAGAGATAATATACCTCTTATGGTTTCTACACAGTAAGATACAGGAAAGCAATTTCTTTGTTTACTGACCCGTCTTTGCTGGTAGGGTGACAATTACTCCCACTAGTCCAGAGCCAGACAAATTATAAAATACAATTTTCTACGTTTGTCCTTTCGGGAGTCGAACCTAGAAACTCTGCCATCAAAGCGAATATTCCCATCACCACGCCACCGAAGGTGTCAACCCGTCAAATATGAGGTCCTGGGTTCGAGTCCCTGATAGGGCCTATTCAATAATCAATATTGAGTTTTCTATTAAGATATTCTCAATATTTGCCCGAAGTTGGAAAGTTGGCGGTGTGCTCCACCCCATCGCCTTGGAGAGCACGTTAAGCGATTGGTCCTGTGCCTGATCTTTCTCCGGTCGTGTCGGATTCTCGTCACAACGGAATTTGAGAGTAAAGGAATAGAGAGTGCACTTGTGTACTATGCCTGCTAATCCACAGTGGAGCAGCGTGGTAGTTCTGTGCTCTAAAAACCCTCTCTCCTACGAAGCCCGTGCCCAGCAGTGGGACGTTAATGGGCTGCTACTTACTACTACACATTAAAATAAATATTAATACAAAATTATCCTTTCGTTTCACCTGTTTTATATGCTCGAATGCTATGCTCGAACCCTCCCTCATATGAGTAAGGAGGCCTGTGCACAGCAGTGGGGCGTTAATGGGCTGGAGCATAGACCCAGCTGTCCACTGTGGGTTGTGGAAGTCATAGTATTCAAGTGGAATTTCTAATCTTCTACTCTCATAGTCCGATGTGTCGACGTTAAGACAATGTTAATAGAAAACTCAATATTGATTTTAACACTGTGGGGAACTGCAAAGTTCATGTTTTTTTAACCGACTTCAAAAAAAGGAGGAGGTTATCAATTTGTCATTTTTTTTTTTTTTTTTTTAGAATAGGTTTATAAGTAATTTTTAACCGACTTCAAAGGAGGAGGTTATCAATTNTAATATACCTCTTATGGTTTCTACACAGCATCATACAGTAAAGCAATTTCTTTCTTTACTGGCCCGTCTTTGTTGGTTGGGTGATAATTACTCCCACTAGTCCAGAGCCAGACAAATTATAAAATACAATTTTCTATATTTGTCCTTTCGGAAGTCGAACCTAGGACCTCTACTAGCAAAGCGCAAATACTTCCATCACTACGCCAGCGAAGGTGTCAACCCGTCAAATATGCACCATTACACTATTAAGTGCCTTATTGGTCTATTGGTTAGCATGTTTGATTACAGATATGAGGTCCTGGGTTCGAGTCCCTGATAGGACTTATTCAATAATCAATATTGAGTTTTCTATATTAAGATCCAGTTTTGATGATGGCATCCATGACAAAACCGGATAAGTGTTAAATTTGCAATAAGCATGTGCGAGACAAATGGGCGAATAACTCAAGATCACGTCAACCGAATTCGATGATTCTTTTCTTATTGGAAAGGATATAGTTCAAGGGTTGTTTTGTGATAGTTTGGTTAGGTTCTTATGATTGATTCCAGGACAAAGTGAGGGAACTCTTCAATTCTTAGGAGCAAATGGACGATACTCGACAGAACCTTCTATAGGCTATCTAGATATTTGAGTTGCCTACCGTAACTTCGGTATGGTCAAGTGCTAGTCGTAGTTAAATATGAAGATCAATGGATCTCCTCAACGGCTTACAGTCTGGGTGCGGTTTATGGCAGAAAATATGTGTCTGTAATCAAATAGCAATGAGCTTACGTTTGTAGCTGCATTGCAACACGTTTACTTCACATTCACTAAAAATCAAAAAAATATAAAAAATGTTAACAAAAAAAGAACCGCCATCAAAACCGACTTACAAATATATTAATATGCTCTAAAAAGTAAGAAATAATTGCATATTCTTTTATAGTGTTCTTCGTATTCTTATATTTGGAGTCGGTGTCAGCCAAGGTACCTATATATACAAGCTATAGGTGGGAGAGACGCGGAAGCTGCCAAGTGGACACCCGGGAACATCTTACTTGGCTGACACCGACATGTATGTAACAATACGAAGAAAACTATAAAAGAATACGCAATTATTTCTTACTTTTTAGAGCATGTTAATATATTTGTAAGTCTTTTTTGAAGGCGGTTTTTTTTTGTTAAAATTTTTATTTATTTAAAGTTCACGCTTATAGTAGTTAGTTTAAACTGCGCTTTGTTATGGCATTTAATACATAAAGCCTTGGAATTTATGTGTTCTTTAGTACGAAAGGGTATACCATGACTCATGTCACGCCTGCTTCATATCAAATGTCTTGAACTCTTAAGGAAACACTGAAATGTTTAACTTAACTTGATTTAGGAATAATAAATTTTTACAGACACATTTCTTAATTTATACTCTGTCGTAAAGCATTAAAGAATTTTAGTTTAGTTGTAAAAAATCCATAAAAGCTCTGATGGATTAGTGGTGAGACTCATGAATTCTCGTTCAAAGAAGTCGCGAGTTTGAAAATTGACAAGCGTCACTAAGTTTCTGTTTAAAATTAAGTGCTTGATTGTTCACACCCATCCATCATTGTTTTGTTCCGTAAAGAAAAACATTGAATTATTCTTTATGATTCATCGATTGGACGTTTCACTCTAAGTCGGACTTAAAAATAAAAAACAGTATAAAATAAAAAATGTTTCTAACATTTTTATTTCATTTAATCATATAATATAAGCTGAAAAAATACAAAATATTGTCAGACTAGTTACGAACTCATTTGGGGGGCTTCTTTTGCTTCTTTACTACAGGGATATCCGGTTTAATTAAAGACCTATATAGTAAGTAAGTAAGTAGCAGCCCAGTAACGTCCCACTGCTGGGCACAGGCCTCCTCACACCGAGGAGCGAGGGTTTTTAGAGCATAGACCCACCACGTTGCTCCACTGCGGATTGGCAGGCATAGTACACAAGTGCACTCTCTATTCCTTCACTCTCATAGTCCGATGTGACGGGAATCCGACACGACCGGAGAGAGGTCAGGCCAAATTTGTCCCAATTTCGGCCAAATATTGAGAAAGTCCTAAAAGAAAACTTAATATAGATTTTGAATTGGCCGGACCCGGGACTCGAACCCAGGACCTGATGTTTGTAGTTGAACATGCCAACCACTAGACCAACGAGGCAGTTGAGGCAATCTAATTTACTCATATTGTTTAGTTGTTTTATATGTAAATTTGCAACCCCGCATATGTGCAATCATTGTTCTGCCTCATTGGTCTAGTGGTTAGCATGTTCGACTACAGATATGAGGTCCTGGGTTCGAGTCCCGGGTCGGGCAAATTAAAAAGTGGATATTGAGTTTTCTATTAAGATTTTCTCAATATTTGCCCGAAGTTGGGAAGTTAGTAGTGTATTCCACCCCCGTGCCTCGGAGAGCACGTTAAGCCGTCGGTCCTGCGCCTGATCTCTCTCCGGTTGTGTCTGATTACCGTCACATCGGACTATGAGAGTGAAGGAATAGAGAGTGCACTCGTGTACTATGCCTGCCAATCCGCAGTGGAGCAGCGTGGTGGGTCTATGCTCTAAAACATCTCTCTCATATGAGTGAGGAGGCCTGTGCCCAGCAGTGGGACGTTAATGGGCTGCTACTTATTTTTTTATATGTGCAATTAAAAAGGCATGCTGATTTGCCTGTAATTGGATTTACACCATAAATATACTTATTTGTTATTTTTTTAAGCCCAGTATAGTGTATAATCTGTTGGTAAACCTAATAAATAAATAAATAAACCTATGTATCTGCCGGCCCTCCTTTCCTGTATGGCACCTTTAACGAGTATAAAGTGAAATAAATTTCCGTTATATCAGATACAAATTCAATTACCATCAAAGTATTCTTTAAAGCTCAAAAACGTTTTTGTAATCGTCTATCTGTTGGTAACAATCTACCACCGGTTCGGTACGGAATATAACTTAATTTGATCTTGAAGTTATGGGAACAGCGTATTAGATTTGGAATTAATATCAGTTTGAGCCAGATGGAAATATTATTTTGTTATGCAAGTATCTAAAATAATATTTTACCAAATAGCTTTACCTTATTCTTATAATTAGTAAATTCCTGACACACCAATTCCAAGGTCTCGCATAACAAAGGAACAGCTGTGCTGTACTCTTAATTATGTCAATGCGGAATTGTTAGAGGTGTGTGTCGGATCTAATAAACGGAAGTAGGTTCAAACTTATAATGCATTCTGATGGATATATCACGACTGTTTCAATGTCAGCGCTAAGTAATTACCTGCGACAATAACTTTGCCCATTTATTATTAGCCAGCAAATTGGATATAATATATCTAATGTTCATATAAGGAAGTCCCATTTAATGGTTATTTTAATAACGATGTATTTTTAACGACAAGCTTCGAATATTCAGGTTTATACCACATTTAAAAGAGTACCCACTGAGTTTGGTGCCGATTTTTTCTCAATACAATCAACTTTCTGAAACGGTGGCAGTTATCAATCTACAGAACAATAACGATTCGATGACCTTTTCAAGCTGACTTCAATAAAGAATATCTTGATGATTCTGATTTTATACTAGTTTGTTTTACCCGTGTTGTCTCATCCCGTTGGAATATAAAGAGGTCCTTATTTAGTAACCGTCTACAAAGCATAAGTGAAACTAAAAGTCAATCACCAATAGTTAATAGAATAGCGAATAGTTTTGAATATAAAGTAGTCCTTGTTTAGTAATCGTCTACAAAGCATATGGGATCATTCCAACCAAGCAAAAGTAAAAGTCAATCGCTAATAGTTAATAGAATAGCGAATAGTGTTGAATATGAAGAATTCCTTGATTATTAACCGCCTACAAAGCATAAGGGATTATTCCAACCAAGTCAAACTAAAAGTCAATCGCTAATAGTTAATAGAATAGCGAATAGTTTTGTAGCAGGCGTTCCCTGAGTTAAATCAAGGCCAAAAACCGCTTCTAAATAAATGAAGTTTAACTTTTATTTAAAAAAAAAATCGAACTTCAATTATTATGTGTAAAAAAATTTATTGCTAAAGATGCTTTTGTAGCAATTTCATTGAATTCCCTTTAGAGAGGGAGAAATTAAAAACAGGTTGAAACATTTAAAAATTTACAAAAATGGAACTATTTACGAAAGCTTATTGAAAAAGAAATGTGTAAAAACTAAACTCTTAAAGTTTAACTCAAATAATGTGTATATCTTTGATATTAAATGCTTTTATTAGAAGTTCTAGTGATTAGTTTTTATTAAAAAAAATAGACTACATAGGTATAAAGCCCTATAGAAACCAGTCATTGGAATGCCTTTGTTAAAATAAAAACAAGCAATCGATTTTTGCTGACGATAAAATTAGTTGAATTATTCGTTGAAATTTCTCAACAATTGACGTTTATCTATAGAAAAATCATTTAATCGATTCGCTTATTCTCGAATCAGGTAGGATGTACGTTTATAAATCTTTATCGTGATTAATATAAAAGGCAGCGGTATTATATTCGGCAGGTGGTCCAATTTCATCATCATGGCTTATCATTAATCTTTGTACCATTACGAGAGGTTGTCGGTAAACAGTTTGCATCTTAATACAAAAGAAGGTTATATCAGATTGTATTGCGTCATTCCCTAGATCGTGTTAAAGCGGAATAAATGTGAAAATCGTAGAAAAACCATTAAAATGGGGGTTATTTGGAAGAGATCGCTAAATAGCGATAAGACCGCCCATTGTACACTAGAATTATTTTAAGTTAAATCATTGTATTATGTTTTTTTTGTGGTGTTCAATAAAGTATACTATCTATCTATCTATCTATCTAAAATACAAGGAAATTCATGAAAACAAACACCGCGAGATCTTTCAAGCTAAACGTTCGGCATACGTGGTTCCTTTCGCGATACTCTCGTACTAATAACGGATTTTCCCGTATTTCTACGAGATTAAGAACTACGCTGGTAACACCCCGAGAACCAATTATTTTGTTTTTCTGAAAAACATAGTCCATTTTGCGCTTCTCATATTAAATAAATTACAAATTGACAATACTAAAATCATTCGTTTCGACACAAATAGTTTCTGAAAGTTACTAAAAGATCAATTTCGAAGATAACACGTTATCGTAAGTAAAGAGGCGAGTTGTGCCATCGCATACTATGCTACATAACACCCAATAACTCGGAAGCTAGTGTACGGAATGCGATTTTTATTGTGCTACGGTATATTTTACAAAAAACAATTGAAGTCGAGGAAGTGGGTAGAATAAAATTGAATGTAACGTATTGTAATGGTTATGGTTAGAAAAATAATTTTAATAAATGCGTAACGAAATGCATTATGTGCAATGTTTCTTTCAATCAAGTAACGGGTTTATGTGAATTTTTACTAAGATTTTCGCGGTTTTCTAACTGATTGACTGTTGTTAGTGATCTCTATTACTATATTTGTTAAATTACTATTAAAGGTAGTGTTCGGCTCATCATTTGACTATTTTTAAGTGATAATCATCGTAATGTTTCATAAATAATTTCTATTAAAAATATTGTATTCGTTATCACTATTTATAAACGTATTATAGATATTAAATGTGATAAGTATTGGAAGGAAACACCGTGTTTGGTGAAGTTATTGTTTTTCGAATGGGGAGTTTTAAAAGTGGACTTAAATGATGGTAGTGTAAGAGAGCGAGACTCGTGATATTTGTGAAACGAGAAGAGTTAAGTGTGAGATATAATATTGAAGAATCGGGCAGTAATGTTAAATTAATTAAGTCTTCAACGCTTTAGACTATTCAAAACGTCGGGATATTATTTTTTGAATATTGAATATTACTTATAAACGTTATAGACATTGTTTTATTAAGTGAAGAGATGATTTCATTTCAAATAATGAATGAAATCATCTCTTCACTTGATAAAACAATGAAACCAAGAAGAATAATGAATGAAGCCAAGAAGATATGCAAGGGTCGTGGCAAGTGTAAGGACGTGGTCTCTGCTTACCCCAATGGTAATGGGGCGGGATGCTATGTATGGATGTTTAATAAATTTCGATTATTAATAAACAAAGGAAAAGAGGTAGAAAAGCTAAGAAATGGGACGATGACGTCAGAAAAATAAGAGGTCAAACATGGTCTCGAACAGCAAGGAATAGAACGGAATAGAGCTTTAGAGGAGGCCTTTGTCGGAAGACAAGTGGACGACACAAAACCGATTGCCGACTAATTTTATACATAAATATAATTAGATTTACTAAATAGTATTATAATTTTAGATAAACAGTTAATAGGTAACTTGAATAGGTATAGGCACAATATTGTAAATTTAAGCTAAGGTCAACAATAAAGGCTTTTATTTTATTTATTAATAAACATGTCGCGTAGATGCCGATGAGACATTAAAGGTCTTTAGATCTTATCTTAGTGCTTACTATACTTACATACCATTAAGAGACATCACACTCAGGTGCAATCAGTAAACAATAGACAAGTATGCAATCAAACATGTTCTCCTTAAGCCTTCGCAGCCATGACATCATAAGAACATTAAAGCTCACCCGCAGACGACGCAGGTGGATGGCGGTACGTATAATTAATTCGTACCGGCGCGTGCGCATGTTGTAATCAATCGAGCGTGATACTACATTAGAGTCATCAATTTACCGATAAAGGCTCTCGCAGACGGCTAATCGTGGCCAACATTGCGTAAGCTTATCTCGATTATATCTAGAGCACGTTTGTTGCCAGATTTTTACATATAACGTATACATTTCTACTCCAAGTTCGAGAGTCATCGACGTAAAACAAATATATAAATATCATGATAGTATAAGTTTTGTTAAATGTATGAAATACCAACACTTAGTATGGTTGTGAAAGATAGGTATGGAAGAAGAAGCATAAAAGTAAAATAAATGCGGTAGAGATGAGAGCGTTGAGAAGCATGAGTGGATCGAAACTGAGTGACAAAGTAAGAAATAATGTGATAAAAGAATATTGTGGTATAAAAGATCTAGTGAATAAGATAGGTATGCTTAGATGGTTTGGGCACATAGAGAGAATGAATGAGACTGATTAAAATGATTTATGAGACAAGAGTGAACGTGGAAGTTGGAAGGGGAAGACAAGGAGAACGTTCCTGGACCAAATCTAGGATATTTTAAATAAGGGCCAGGGCAAGAGTACTCTAAACCAACAAATTTGTATGAAAGGTTTAATGAGAATGAAAGAAGCGAAGAAGCAATGCAAGGATCGTGGCAAGTGGACTTACGAGGTCTCTACCTAAACCTATGGGAATGCAGCGTGATGCTATATATGTTTGTATGTAACGTCTTAATGCGTTTTATGATCTAACGTAGCTAAAGCTTAACCTTTTATTTCTTACTATTAGGTGTCTTTGCATATTTTAATAGGGACTGTTGATTGTCGTAGGATAATCGTTAATTTAATTATTTGCGAATGTAATAGAACACTTTTTTGTCATTACATACATAATCATACAGCTTTTGCCATGACGAATTTCTTATTTTTGAATTCTAGACACAACTGGGCTAGAAAGTGGTGTTTTATATTTAAAAAAAAACTTGCTGCTTTTTTAAGACTACACGAAATTAAAGAAATACTTTTCTTTCTATAGACATAAAGTAATGGTTGTAATTAATATATCATTTAATAATATAATAACGCGTTGACATTAATTCACGTAGTCGAGGTAAGCTGATTTCATTTAAAGGAACTATACATATCCAAGCGTGATAGCTCAGTCTCATTCAGTACCCATAAAATAAAGTGCATGGCACAAGTTTCACTTCTGCAACGAAGAATCACTTAGACGATAAAAAAGCGTGGGTGTGAATGAAAAGGCACCCGACTGAGTTTATTGTGGGGTCTTCTCTGAACAGGGCCCGAAGGAACCGTCGTAATTTTAGATTTCAAGTCGTTCCTTTATCTATATTTAAAAGGAACCTCGCACTTAGTTTTTAGTACAGTTCTTATCATTATATTTTATTTTTATCTTATAACGTCTATTGTAATTTTCATTTTATATTTTTATAAATTTATCAATATGTAAAATATTCTACAAGTACACTTTCTTTATTTTCGTTTTATACCAAGTCGTCGATTTTCTATAATTAGAACCTTACTCACCTAGTGTTAATCAAAATATATATTTTTTCCATGTACCTAGTAATATATAGTAATACAGACTCAGTAGGAAACCTAATAAATAATTTAATTATCACCTTCATTGGAAATAAATTCAAAAGTACCTACTTGAATAAAGAATTTTATAAATTGCACACTGAAACACGTACATTTTTTTTCATTATAAATTTCTCCTTTTCTATTTACTGTGATATCTTTATTACAGAGCGCGAAGGAACCCTCGTAACTTTGGATTTTAAGCCGATTTTGAGTACCATCATCAGACGTATATTAGAATCAGAGTGTGGAAAAAATATATATAATTTGACGATTCAAAAGCGCTGTAATATGCCTACTTGAATAAAGATATTTTTGATTTTTGATTTTGATTATATAACTCAAATGGCTTCCCATAAGTCAACGTCGTGATAAACATGTCATTTATCTCCTTTACTCTAGCCTTTTGGTCCTAATTTTTAAAATGGCGATGAGGCTAAACGTCATTTTGAGGTGCGGTCTAGTAGAAATAGTCTACTTAAGTTCTATGTCTGTCACACAAAATACTACATGAATTCCTTTACAACCAAATCAGTAAGACTATGGAACTCCTTACCACTTGACATCTGAGTGTCTTCATACTTTAAAAGACGATTGCATTCCCACTATTTATCAAATCATTCGTAATTTTTTTTTTTTTTTATTAGCAATGTATAGATATATGTTATTTTATTTATGTGTTTTATGCAATCATATTAAATAGTGTTTAATTTGTTTCCTTGTTTTATGTCGCGCCACCTGTTTTCTTTAACTTGTTTCCTTTGCCCAAAGCTTGTCTATTAAAAGATTGCTTATGCAATAAGACCGCCTTTGTTTTCTAAACGAATATTTAAGTTTTCCTGTAATTATTCATAATATTGTGTGTGGAATAAAGTATTTATCTAGCTATCTTTATATATAATTTATATGTGGGTGTGTATGTCACTGAACTCTTACTCAATGACTGGACCGATTTTGTTGTCTTCTGGTTTAGATGGTGTGGATTTACAATTCGATCCGATAAATAACGAATTTACCCATATCTCCAAGGATCATGAAGTGATCATGACATCACCGGAAATAGCAAGTATTTTATAAAACAGGTGAAACGGAAGGATTATTTTGTATTAATATATTTATTTTAAGGTGTAGTAGTAAGTAGCAGCCCATTAACGTCCCACTGATGGGCACAGGCTTCATAGGAGAGAGGGTTTTTAGAACATAGACCCACCACGCTGCTCCACTGCGGATTGCCAGGCATATTATACAAGTGCACTCTCTATTTCTTTACTCTCATAGTCTGATGTGATGGGAATACTACACGACCGGAGAGAGATCAGGCGCAGGACCGACGGTTCAACGTGCTCTCCAAGGCACAGGGGTGGAATACACCGCCAACTTCCTAACTTCAGGCAAATATTGAGAAAATCTTAATAGAGAACTCAATATTGATTTTTTAATTAGCCCGACCCGGGACTCGAACCCAGGACCTCATGTCTGTAGTCGAACATTGTAACCATAAGACCAATGAGGCAGTTGTGCATAATGTGTAGTATAGAAAGGCAAACGGAGAACCTGATCGGGGAAACAGGTTAGGTCTAGATTCGAGCTTGCGCCACTAGGGCGTTGTCAGGGCTAGTATTGTATATGAAATTCTGATTGGATTGCGCGCCCGCGTTTTATAATTTGGAGCGGCGATACTTTGTTTAGTGTTTTAGACAGAGCCGGTGCTTTGAACGCTTTATTTCGCAATGCCTTAGTTTCCTTAACAGGTGCGGTGATTTATCTAGAACGTAAATGAACTATAAAGCATATCATTTGTTTTAACTGTTTGTTATTTCACAGGCTCTACTTAGTTCGTTGCCTGCACTTACTTCTGTAAAATTAGTGTTTGTTTGCTTGCATGCGATAATCTCAGGAACTACTTGTTAGAGTTGAACGAATATTTTAGTGTATATAGCCCAATTATTGAGAAATGCTATAAACATGACGATACGACCAAAGGAAGCTTTATTGAAAAATGTTACTAAAGTGAGAGCTTCAAAAGCGTGCGCAGCGTAAATGGTTAAAGTTACTGTCATGTATCGGTTTAAAATATTTTTAACTTGAGTCACCTTTTTTATAATCATAAAATCTCTTTCTTATGTGTCAAGGTATCATCAAATGTTAAGGAATAACTCTTGTTCAAAGTATATTTGTATAAGTAGGACTTTTTCCATATATTATTTAAATAAACGACTGATGTTAAACATTAAAGAATGACTAACAATCTAAAGTTACGAGGGTTCCTTCGCGCCCTGATCTAAGAAGATCCTACAACAAACTACTACTGTTTTTTTGTGAATCCATCATTACAATGTATATTTTTAATTTATTCTATATCAAGATTTATATAGAGCAATTCATTCACTCCCACGGGTTTTTTTAAAAGTTGTCCTCCAAATTATAGAAAGATTTAATTTTAATAAAATATTTAAATTTACTAAGATACATCTTTGTAACTTCTTCTGGGAGCTTGTTATAGAAACGTAAACAGTTACATGTAGCCTACTAAAATTTACAGCAATTTTACGAATATATATGAGATACATTCCCTTTTTTTTGTAAAAGGGTCAATTATAATAAAATATTTTTTTACTAATGTGATGTTAAGTAGGAAAAAGTTATAAGATGGCTACCATGAGGTAAGCAATTAATAAACCCTTGGTTACTTTAAAATTTTATCCACTGGATTTTTTCTTCACTTATCTCTTTGGACTCGAACGGGGTAGTATCATGTCACCTCAGAATTCCATATTGAAAGGTAGCGAGAAATGCGTGGTGGTGGTTGTGGTGGATCTATGCTTTAAAAACCCTCACTCCTGTGCCTAGCAGTGGTACGTTAATGGGCTGCTACTTTCCTTATCTTACCTTTTTGATAAGTGTACTTCGTGAGTAAAAAGCCAAAGAAGGAAGAGCTCTTAAAATAGACGGTAACGCATTTGTTAATATGAAACGAATGCATTTAAAACACTTTAACTAAAGTGTTTACGAAACTTTCTTTCGTTGAGATTTTATTGAGAATTCTTGATGGTTCAAGGTTGGTTGTAGAATCAGAAGTAACGGCTGTCAGGGGTCGGATAAAGTATTTATAACAGTGTGTACGCATTGCGAGCTGCACTTCGGTTCATAAACCGCCGCGAGGCGCGCCAGGGCCGCGGTTTCATTAGATTTGCGAAACCGGCGAATTGGAGCAGCAATTTGTGTGTGCGACGTGTCCTAGGATTAATTTAAGGCACAATGTGATTACGTAAACACGTCCGCTTTTATTAGCATACCTTTTGCTATGCAGGGTTGGCACATGTCCGTTTTGAAAACAGATATAATACATTTAGCGTACAGAAGTGAAAAACGATTAAATAATAAAAGTTTGTTAATCGCAACAAAAATATAATTAATTTACACGCTCAAATTGCAACAAAATAACAGACTATCAACAACTCATTAAATTAAAAGAAAATAAAAGAAGAAAATGAAGATCGAACCAGTTCGGAGCCACAGACCACGTCATGTGCCGCCAGCAGAATGCCCTCAGCGTCTCTCTCTCTCTCTCTCTCTCTCTCTTCGAGGTGTGTAGTTGCTGTTAGCCCTACTGGCTTTGACAGCGTAACAGTGAGGGGTGGCGAGCACAGAAGCTCCGCTGAGGGGTGGGCCCGTAGAAGGGCCCTGCTACGAGGGTAACGTTGCTCTAAGGGCGCCTCCTGCGAGGCTCGGGCCTAGGCTTAGAGCAACGTTTGCTGCTGCTGAAAAGGACAATCGGACAAGGCCCCCCACATCCGCATGTAGCCCTTTTTATAGCCGGCTAAATGCAAATGGCGGCTAATGTCTAACGACGACTGTCGCAGCGGTCGATGTCTAACTATACATTTTTCAAGTACAACGATGCAAGTGACGCTGAAGACTTTTTTTATTGCTGACAGTTTAGCACTTGACTGTGATCTCACCTGATGGTAAATGATGATGCAGTCTAAGATGAAAGCGCGCTAATCTGGTTAGAAGCAATATACCCCTTATGGTTTCTACAGAGCATTATACCGAAACACTTTGTTTGGCGGCACGTGTTTGCTGGTAGGGTGGTAACTAGCCACGGAAGCTCCCACTCAGACTAATTAGAAAATACAATTTCCTAAATTCGTACTACCACCACCACTGCACTAGCGAGGCCGTCAAAGTGTAGGTAGTGTTTTAGTAGTATTTTAAAACAATCAACTTATATAGTAACAATATAATCAATAGAGAAAGGTACACAAAATCACATTCGGATTCTGCTGACTTATTCTTAAAATCCATTCCAACTCATCATCATTTCAATCAACCAAAAATCATTTCATCGAAATGAATTGAGACGAAAAACTTGACAACGGATTGGTTATTTTAAAATTATTCAATTATTATAAGATTTGATTTAATTTACAATAATCTCTATCAAATTATTAACCTCTCTTTCCTCTATCATACATTGAATAGAATTCACGAGAAGTTAAAAATAAAAGGCGAGGTTGTGTTGCATATATCTTAAAAACAGTTGGTATTGATACCGTACAACGATTTTTTATGAAATTATAAAAGTTATTTTACAGGTACTAAATGGGACTGAGCTATCACATACAAAATATTTACGGACTATAAATTACTATATAATTACTATACGACAACACAAATACCTCGAGGCATGGGTGAATGAAGCATGGGGATCAAGAAATAAAAACCCGTATAGAAATCGCCCCTGCATCATTCAATAAAATGAAAAAGATATCGTGCTGTCGCCAAATAAATATAAAGCTTAGAGTTAGAATCCTACTATGCTACATCTGGCCAGTTGTTACGTACGGATGCGAGGCATGGACCCTGAAAGAGGACACCATGAGATGCCTCGAGGCGTTTGTGGTCTGGTGTTATCGCCGCATGCTTCGTATCAGTTGGACGCAAAAAAATCGCAACGAAACCGTACTCCAGCGTGTCAGTATGACCCGGAAACTTATGCATACCATCAAGAGGCGGAATGTTGAGCATCTCGGCCACGTACTTAGGCACGGGTTACTCCAACTTATTATGTTGGTTGGTCAAGGTTGAGGGCAAAAGGCGTGCTAGACGCAGACAGAAGTCTTGGCTGCGGAATATACGCGATTGGACAGGAATAAAGTCCGCACCCGAGTTGTTCCGTCTTGCGAAAGATAGAAATAAACACAAAAAGTTAGACCTTTCAACAAAAATGAAGAGGCACTTTAAGAAAAAGAAGATAACTGACAATACTGACAATACACGATTATAATTATGTTTGTTCTGTATGTTAATAAATTTAAAGCTAAAAACATTACAGTAAAGTGAGACATAGTGACAAGCGAATTTTTTAAATTTTAACCCCATAGGGATAAAAGGGGGTGGTAAAGATTGTATGTGTGACTAAAAATCACAAAAACATGTGACATTAGAGCTTATAACATATTTTTTTTTAAATAATTGCCTTCTATAAACAAAATTTTACTTCAAATTTAAAGTTAAACATTTTGATTTTCGATTATGATTAGACGAGAAAAGTGTACGTTATGAAAACGATGGATTTTTTTTACCTATTAACGACTATAATTACCATACGAAATTTTATTACTGTAATTTTCACAAATATATATCAAAAAGTGAACATTCTTCTACTTTTTATGCATTATCATAAAATAAACTAAAATTAGATTATATATTACTTAAACAGTTTCAGAAGTAAGTTCAACCCTGAACAACTATTAAATCGTTTTATGAATTTGTAGAAAAAAACAACCATTTTAATTATGACTTTAGGATCTTAGCACATCACGTAGGATATTTCGTAATGCTTGCAGTTATATTTGTATATAACTAATTGTTTTCAGGGTCAGTGCATATTTTAAGGAAACGACTGATAATAAAAATATCAGAAATTATAATTTTTTTGTTTGATGAAGATATATATTTCATTATTATCTATTCCCCGCGGTAGCATTGGCATAATTGTGGATCCTGCGGGTACAGGTGGAAGGAAGGGGGGAAGGGGTTACATATTAGAACAAATTATCAATGTAAACCATAGTGATGAACAGTTTTCTTTTCACAATATTACTTCTCTCTATAACCGTTTTATTATATACCTTTTCATTCAAAAATTGGTACTAGAACAGGAAATTAAAGCCGAATAAAGATCTCTACGTAATTGTCTTACTGTGTGTAGTGTATTATCATTTAATCTTCTGATAAACATAGGTTACCGTATACGTTCCTCATTAAATAGCCGATAGTACGTGACTGTATATCGATTTACGAACAATGATATGTACAATCGATTGCCAATATTGATCAGCAATAACCATAAAGTTGCTTATAAGCATATCGTGACGATGTACCACTAAGTGCACGTGGAATATGTACCATTGAGGTTGCGAAGTTGATACTCTGACTGAGTTATTACATCTACCTACTAACGGTCTTCGTATACCACTACAAGTACTTACCTATAAATATAAACTGATTCTCTCTGAGAAAATGTGCCAGCAATTGAAATAGATGGACTGCATATTTGAGAAGAACAGTGACAGCTAATTGCACTAGAGAGAGCCGTATGAAAATCAAAGTAACTTTTGAAATCAATCAACAATATTCTGATATATTGTAATGCCACAGCGTTATTCTAGCCGATTTGTATATGAGTTTTTATCACTGAATGAAATATAGACTATTATGGATTCTGCTGTATATACTAATATTTTGGATTCTCTAATTATTCAATTAAAGCAGCTAAATATACGTGTATAAATATATAAAGATATGACAGTGCTTAAAAGAAATTTAAATTAATCTTGCCTTGCTTTCAATTGCTTTTGTTTGCAACTCAACACAATTCTGTACTCCATAACAAAATATATAAAAGTTATTATCTGCTGTACAGAATTCCGCATCCTATTTTAAGCTTTATAAGTTATTATGTATTTAACCCCAAAATATTCATCAGCTAGGTTACATCTATCTAAATAATAAAATACGTTAAAATTAATGCAAAGATTTTTTAATATCATCCGCTGCAAGTGTAAAAAAATTATTGGAACTTTAATGGGATGTATAAAAAAGTATTTAATCGTAGAAGAAAGGGGTTTTAGAACATAGACCCACCAGGCTACTCCACTACGGGTTTCAGGCATAATACATAAGTGTATGAGCTACACAAGTACACTCTCTATTCCTTCACTCTCATAGTCTGATGGGAAACCATTCCGACCTGAGCCAAGAGAGATTAGGCGCAAGACCGACGGCTTAACATGCTCTCCGAGGTACGGGGGTGGAGCACAGTACCAACTACACAACCCAGGACCTAATGTATCTAACTGAATAAGTTAACTACTAGATCAAAGAGTAAGATATATGTACACAGTTATAATGTGAACTAATAGTAGGCATTGCAAAAGAAAAAATCCAAATGCTACTGCAAAATTCATATAGACGATGATATATTAATGACAAATGTGAAAAAAATCTCTGATGTTTTTATTCGCTCCATAATTAGCGAATAGATAAGTGGTAAGTACCACAATGGTCAGTGACCTTAGTGAATTGCAAACGACCCATTGTGTTTACCATTACATCGGCGTGCGCCGCCGCCATCAAGTTTAATGTTTGTGTAGGCGTCAGATTTGTCATATAAATTAAGATAATATTTGGTCAAAAAAGCTTTTTAGTGTCATTCAGGAATTTCTAGAGACCAATATTATTATCTGTTTATTCTTTCTAAATATAAACGACGATCACGAGATCTCTGAAATTATTGACTTGAAATTCGACATGCTAGTGAAGTCCACTAGAATATTTCAGAATTAAAATGCCTGTGTATAAACCTGTTTGTAGGTGAAAATTAGTCCAAACGTTTCCGAGGTTAGCCATATCTAAATACAAGTTTTATAATCCATATATTTTAATATATTAGTACCTTCTAAACGTTGACCACTTTTTGTTATGTGTACGATAAATAAGATCTGAGCCTGGACAGCAAAGTTCCTTGAATGCCAGCGTTATGTAGCCTATTTATTAAAATTGTGTGATTAACTCGCTCGAAAGCTTTACTAACATTCATATATATATGGCATCGACTTGGCGCCCATTATCAACATTATCGATAACTTCACAAGGCATTGATAACATTTACATTTCGATTTCATTATCACAAGCTGTTCTCACTTAGCTAATAATCAAGTTAATTCTAGTCTGAACAATTGTTCTATCTTCATATAATTATTTACATATTTGGGGCACATCACTTAAATGATTTCAAAGTGTATGACATACTAACAATGTCCCGCGGTTTGACCCGCGTAAGTATGGATCTCGTGGCAGTAACAAAAAATGTGATTAATGAAGAACCGCTCGGACCGATTTTGTGCAAACTTCACATAAACCATCTACTAAATAATCCGAACAAACCCTAAACATTAGGTTTCGATAGATGAGCCCGGTCTTGAGTTATAAAATCACAACGAAAAGAGGCATTGATTTTTTTATATATAACGTAAAATACAAATATCATGTCTCATATCACTAAAGTCTATACAAATATGAGTACGTGTTATAACAATTCTTTACTAAAATGCTATTTGATTGGATAAATCGAAGTTAGGCTCGTGTTATAAAAACATATTCCTTAACGAGGTCCTTTTATGCAAGGACACGAATCGGATCTACATCCGGCAACTATAGACTGTTTAATTATTGTTTTTGTTCCATGAACTTATCACGATCTATATCGTTTTGTAAACAGTTCCGCAAACTAAATATCGTTCTAATAGTGGCATAGTTGTACCTATAGTAATTTTGCCGTGGCCTCGTGTGACAATCAACTCACGATATTGCAGTATTGCCGACCGGATCTGATGTCACCTACCAGCTGTTTAATAGCAGCATCGTATATTTTTCTTATTCATTTTTCTTCCCGGGGAAGAAATCTAACGATACGCGGTCTCTTGAGGAATAGACCGGGTTATGTAGTTATATCCACTAAAACTACTGATACATATAGTATCAAATATTTTTTAACCGCACGTCTTTGCTGGTAGGGTGGTAACTATCTACCAGTCCATGTTTGGAAAAGTAGAAAATAAAACTTTTTACATTTAAACAACCGGAAGTTGAAAATGCAACTTCTGGTTGCGTAAAAGATCCTCTCACTATATTATATGTTTAAAGGTTATATCTACAAGTCAGAACATTACTCCTTGTTTAGCAACGTCTAACTAGCTGCTACCGAAGCCTCCCACCTATCCATGTGTAGACAACTTAGAAAATCAGTTTTTCTACAATAACCATATCGAAACAACGTTTACACGACTGAGTTTGTTCTGGGCTCTTCTCAGGAAAGGGCGCGAATGATCCCTCGTAACTTTAGATTTTAAGTCGTTCTTTAATACCATCATCAGTCGTACATTAGAATTAGTGTGGAAAAAAATATATTTGACGATTCAAAAGTGCTGTAATAGGCCTACTTAAAAGGAAAGAATGAAAGTTGAATACACGAGAAAATACTATTGTTACATTTATGTTGTTTGTTATTTATGTTGTTTGTTGTATTTATGTTGTTTGTTCCGCTGTTATTTTGTTATATAACTTCGTCAATTGTAGAAATCCGTAAGCCTAATAATACTATTTTTAACGGTCATCAATAATGTCAATATTCGCTTCTGTTGAAGAAGACCTGCTGTGAATTTTAGGGTATCGTATTTTATAATATAAATTTGTCTTGTGGCGTCGCGACGTCCAATATATCACTAAATTTGTAACATCAATATGAAAATACGTTTAGAATGTTATATAGAAAAGATTGAGAATATCTTACTAAATGTCAGTTCTTCTATCACTATTATAAAACGAGATTATAGTCAATAAACTGGGATAAAAATAATATATTCCTGGTCATGGAATTGCAAATAGTGAATGTTTTGCATCGTCTCTATATCTTAACTAGACGATGCTAATAATTAATTAGTAACTTATAAGTTTACAATGCAAATGTGTTTTACAAAGCTTTCTGATCTTTAAATACCACTTAAGCCTAAGGCTCCACATGGCAAATTTGGTGGATTACTAATTTTTTTGAATATCCGAAAGCTTCACGTCTTCTAGAGACAACTAGGTACTATAATTGATAAAAACCTTGATATTATAAAACATGGGAATGCAAATGGACGACAATTATCATCATTTAATTGGCGCCAGATTGGACTACATTCTAATCTTGTGGAAATTAATAATGCATGCATATCTACATTCATTAATGCAGTAATATACTAGTACCACTTGGTGTTTCTTCGTAAATAATAAATTATTTTTATAATTTATTTTTTCTTTGACAATTGATAAAAATAAATGTCTTTTGTCAATCTCTACATATAAAGTTTAAAAACTTGGAAATAGATATTTAAAAAAACAGATGCAATGATATCGTCTTCTGTAACTGATTTTAAAAAACTGTTAAGAACTAAATTATTTGTTAGAATTTATTGAGATAAGATTACCATCAATTCAGAAATGAGAGAGATCAACGATCCGACAACTATTAAAACAAAAATATTTCTCTGACTAATAATTTCAGAGATTAGCACGTTCACATAGAGAAAGATAGATACCCTCCAAAAGTTTTTTATGCTCTCACATTTATTTCAAAACAATATTTTAATGTAAATGATTATATTCTAATAGAAAATTTATCTTTGTTCACAGAGAATCTCGCGCCATCGGAATTGAAGAAATTAAGAAATAAACAGAGGAAAGCAAAACGCAAAGCTGAACAGGAAAGTGCGCTGGCAGCACAAGTTCAGGTAAAATTTGCATTTGTATCTAAAATATTCTTCATTTTGTACTCTTAATTACTCTGTTCAAAGAAATATACAGTAAAATTTTGTGTGTAAGCGATTTTTTCCGTATCCAATTTCAGTAATCGTCATGGAGTGTTTTTAATTGACGTTTGTCTGTCATTCCATCAAAATCTCCTTTTGTTGTACCACCCTCTTTAAGGACTAGTAATTTTATTAATAAATATCGACTCATGTATGTCATTTTCTTCTTGGTCTTCCGTGTGCCAATATTACGAGCAAACTGTACTTTAAAATCTATACATAGATATAATAGATTGTTTTAAACAAGTTACACAGAATGAAACATAACGGAATAATACAATCTATGTTGAGAATTCCTACAGCAATCATCTTTGAAGATGCTAATTTTTTGTTTGCAGTATTTGTATGTCGTGTAACTATATTTGAATTATATTGACAATAGTTTTTATTTACAAAATTTCAGGTAAAACGGGAACAGCATCACAAAGCGCGACAGCAACAGGAGCAAGGTGATCCTGAGGCGCCGCAGCTGGATGAGCTAATCCCGGACAAACTCGCAAGAGTATGTAAACATTTTTATTAATCCATCTAAAAAACTATCCTCAAACAATAATGTCTCTTTGACGAAGAGTTTAACGAAACAGAACATAAAACATGAATTGCTATCGAATTGTAGAACAATTACGGTTATAATATACAAGCTGAACCCGCGACTTTGTCTGCGTTGAATGTTTTTTTCATTGGCTATATTACAAGTCCTTATGGTTCCAGAGATATCGTGATGAGTCAATAGATACATTGGTACCTCTTTATATATATAGATTGTGGATTGAAATAAATCGTTAAATAGAAGCCAATGACAGAGTCTGCAATGATTAACAAAAAGTATCCGTGACCGGACAGGTAGTGCAGATGTGGAATATTGATATTTTTGAAGCAAGACAGGCATATAAGTAGGCGCGGAGAGAGAGAGATGGGAAATCACGAATCGAGTGAGAGGCGACGTGGTGACACTCCGCCACGCGGTCCTTGGTCTCACGCACTGCTGAAGATAATTTACATCAAATTCGTTGTAGAGTTAAATTTTGAATTATCTTTCACGCGCAGTCCTATGTGATGTTGACAAATTTGGTGTTTTTAATGTTGTCAATTTATAATACAACCTGTGAACTAACAATATTATTACATGTTAGAACTACAAATAAAACTTAGCTAGGTGTTGTTACATCCGAGTATTAGATAACAAACTGTCTCATTGGTCTAGTGGTTAGCATGTTCGACTACAGACATGAGGTCCTGGGTTCGAGTCCCGAGTCGGGCCAATTCAAAAACCAATATTGAGTTTTCTATTAAGATTTTCTCAATATTTGCCCGAAGTTGGAAAGTTGGCGGTGTGATTCACCCCCGTGCCTCGGAGAGCACGTTAAGCCGTCGGTCCTGCGCCTGATCTCTCTCCGCTCGTGTTGGATTCCCGTCACATCCGAATATGAGAGTAAAGAAATAGACAGTGCACTTGTGTACTATGCCTGCCAATCTGCAGTGGAGCAGTGTGGTGGGTCTAGGCTCTAAAAACCCTCGCTCCCCGGAGTGAGGAGGCCTGTGCCCAGCAGTGGGACGTTATTGGGCTGCTACTTACTTACTTTACTTACTTACTTAGATAACGACTCTAGACTCTTATGACTATTAGACATTGGTGGTTAGTAGTTAGCATGTTCGACTACAGGCATGAGGTTCTGGGTTCAAGCCCCGGGTTGGGCCACTTCAAAAATCGTAATTGAGTTTTCTATTAAGATTTTCTCAATATTTGCCCAGAGTTGGGAAGATGTCGGTATGATCCACCCCCGTGCCTCGGAGAGCACGTTAAACCGTCGGTCCTGCGCCTGATCTTATTCCCTTGTTGTGTCGGATTCTCGTTACATTGGACTATGAGAGTGAAGGAATAGAGAGTGCACTATACCCATCCGCAGTGGAGCAGCATGGTGGGTCTATGCACTAATAACCCACTCTCATATGGCTGAGGAGGCCTGTGCCCAACGGTGGGATGTTAAAGGGCTGCTACTTAGATCACAATACTTTATATCAGGAAAGGACAATATTTTTTTATTGTTGACAAGTAAGCGCTTAACTGTGATCTCGCCTGATGGTAAGCGATGATAGTCTAAGATGGAAGGGTGTTAATCTTGTAAGAGGCGATACCTCTCATGTCTTCTACACAATATGGAATAGGAACTCAAATCTACAGCTGACACTTCCTTCTGAAATTGGGACGCATTTTGTAGGAAAGTTTTATTTTTAAGTTTTATTTTATTTTATGTCAAGATTGCATTGTATTAGATATTGTTAATTAGATGTAATATTGTGAATTCCAGGCCGAGGACCCTCTAGAGCAAGCTATAAAGTTCCTACAACCGCTGCGGACGCTCGCCGCGGATAGAATAGACACACATCTAATGGCCTTCGAAATATACATTAGGAAAGGTAAATTTAACTTAACATTTCCCCGAATTTCTAACAGAAATGAAAACAAACTTGGTCCGTGCCAAAGATTACACGATAGAAGCAAAAACTTCATCAATACGAGATTAATCGTCCAGCAACAAATTAGGAAAAGAAATTTCTTAAATGTTCTCTGTCGGGAATCAAGCCCAGGACTTTTGCTTAAGAAGCGAACACTCTACCCAATACGCCAAAGAGGCCGTCGAATCTATCATAAACAATATCAGTTATTGTTACCGCTATTTTGTTGTTGTGGTTATTTTAAAATGTACTTTAATGCAACAGAGTAAGATCTAATATCATTTACAATAATTTGTAACAAATTAATTAAAATAAAAGTGTGTGCGTATAAAGTACACATGTAAGAAGTGAATCTTCTGTGGCAAAGTAATTTTTAAGTCTTGTTTATATTTATACAAATCTCAAACTTTTGATATATCAGGAAATTAATGAATTTAATTGTCATTAAAATGTTAAAAGTGTCGAAAATTAATACAAATAATTTATTAAAATCTCAAATGACGAATTATAAATAAAAATGTCACGTGTTTTTGTCAATTTTAGAAATCATTAATTAAATTTTGTTTTTAAATTTACAATTTAGAAAACAGAATTTATGAAACATTTTATATTTTATAAAAACTAGGTATTTAAATTATAGATGACGAGTCGCAAATTAAAATGCCAAATGTTATTAGTAAATATGAAAACTACCGATCCTACAAACAAATTAGTATAACAAACGCTGTACATCTTCGTGACGCTATTTACGCGTTTCATCCGTAAAATACTTACCCTCAAGCACCTAAAGAAGTTTCACTTCACGCGATCAAGTGATAACCGATTGAGTTTGTTATGAGTTCTTTCTAGAACAGGTCGCGAAGGAACCTTAAAATAAATAAATATTTGATTTTGAATTTAATGTCATTAACATGTTTTGTAAAAGACAATGATTTGGTAGTGGACACCCAAGGCGTGATTTCAGCGTGGTGGGAACGATTTAAGAATACGCTTCTCGTGTTCTTAGTTATGAACGTATTTATTTAAGTGGTTTTGAAAAGTGTAATTTATACAATTTCAGAAAAGCCTCTTTTAATGCTGCAGAGCATAAAGCGGGCGTGGCGGTTGGACAGCACCAACTCGCACCTGCACGACTGCCTGCTGCGTTTCCGCAGCTGGCTCGACGACAGGCAGGCTGCCTTACCACCTAGCGTCGCGGAAGTTGTACAAACAGAGACGAACCCGGTACACTTAACTTTTATCTTAATACCTCTATACCATATTCTCTATATATATTTATTTATGTGTATGTATATATTTATTATTCGTATGTCTATTTCTATAGTCACACCGCCTACCTTCTCTATCTTTTCTTTGACTGTACCCATAAGCAATGGTGGTCTGGAAGAGAACGCTATGTAGCGATAAGACCGCCGATTGCACACTAAATTTAGTTAATTTTATCTTATTGTATTTTTTTGTCCTATTTCTGTTGTGTTCAATAAAGTATACATCCATCTATCTATCTATTTACCCTTCAACCACTGTTATTATATTATTGTTCTATTTATAATTTTCACATGAAAGGGCGCGAAGGGGCCCTTGTAACATTAGATTTTATGTCGTTCTTTAATAACATCATCCGTCGTACATTTGAATTAGAGTGTGAAAAAAAACTATATTTGACGATTCAAAAGTGCTGTAAACGCCTGCGTGAAAAACTATTTTTTGAATCTGCTACCACACCCAAGTTGCTACAGTGGGCCAATAAAAGTCGTTTTTTAAGTCGTTTAGTTTAGGGGTGTCCGAATAATTTGAACTTACGAATTATTCGTTCCAAATCGAATGTTTATATTTGATTCGAAACTAGAATCGAATAATTCGATTTATAATATTTATTTCTACAATTTTTTTCGAATGACTATTTAAGTGAATTATCCGAGTATTTTCAATTCCGGGTTTCTTATTTTCAATATCTAATATATAACATTTCCCTGTAACTATGTAACTATGTTAGTTACCGTACTCCTCCGAAACGGCTTTACGGATTTGTACCAAATTTTATATGCATTTTCAGTAGGATTGTTCACCCTTAATTTTTTTTTTTAAATTTTTGGACGATATTTTTTGTTTTTATTATTTTGTGATACAGCATACAAAAATACATACAACCCTAAATTTTCACCTTTCTATTACCAACCTCTATTTTTAATATCGTTAATAGTAATTATATGGCAAAACAACGTTTGCTGGATCAGCTAGTTATAATATAAATTTACCAGTCTTTATACATTTTATTCAAACCATGAATTATATTTACACAAATTATTATAGTTTTATTTTAAAGAGAATGAAATAAAAAACATAAATTATATCGTGGCAAATACAGTACTTTAAAAAAATATTTGAAAATTCTTTACAAATCTTAGTTTAAAAATCGTAAATACTATACTGAATCGCGTGATTACGAAGTTCGTTTATCAGAAACAATATTGCCAGCAGTGGGAAATAATCCTTCACTTTCAGTCGAACCACAAGGTATTCCTAAATATTTTTTAAATGAAAAGTATATTATTCGTTCGTCGAATATTTCGACAGACGATTTAAATTATTTAAATATAAACAATTGATAATCCAGAGATATTATATTAATTGAAAAATTTTCGAATTATTCCTATTTTTTTCAAATAAATCGAATTATTCCAATCGAATATATATTCGAGTTACGAGTCGTATTCGAAGCATATTCGTACACCCCTAATAAATACGACCCGAAGCCTCAATTCATAATGCGTCGACTATAGTAAGAATAAGAATTCAAGATTATTATTTGATGTATTTTTTGTAAATGCTGTATAGATGTTCCGCGGACGCACGGCTCAGGAGATGGCCGATGAATATATGAAAACTTCAGCGGAAAGGTCGCAGCTTGCAGCGCTTTGGGGTGCGCGAGCGTTGCATCGCTTGCAGCCGGGGCGAGCGCCTGAAGCGCTGAAACTGGTCACCCGCCTCGATCTGCCCGGAGTCACTTTACAGGTATGACCGGAACAGTGGGAATGATTTGAACTAGTCTGGCCATAAATACTGTTACATATAAAGTTTTAAAATCTATCTAGTTTTTTGTCAATATTAATTATATTTTAAATTTTGTTTTTGAATTTAAAATTCAGAAAAGAGAATTTACGAAATATTTTTGTTTTATGAAAAATAATATATTAAATGATTAACTTACGAGTGGTAAATTAAAATGCTAAAAGTTATTTGTAAATATTAAAACTATCTAACTTTCAAACGAATTAGCATAAAAAACGCTGCATATTTTCGTGACGCTATTCACGCGTTTGATCCGTAAAAATTTTCTCTCATGCGCCTAATAAAGTTTTATTACAAAAACTTTTGTCGATTTTGGCCATTTTACTTATTTTTTGGTGTTCATTATCCATTTACAATATGGAATGGGGCGAAACTAGATTAAGATCTCTTAATACATAAAAAGATAAGTGTCTGTCATATACTACTTACATAGGAAATTTATATTCTCCTTAAACTGCCTGATTGGGCTATGGGTCAGCTTGTTCGGCTGCAGGTATATTGCCCTGGATTAGGAGCCCGGGGCGGGTTAATTAAAAAATCGTTCGAAAGTTGACAAGTTGGCGATGTGCTCCACCCGTGCCTCGGAGAGCACGTTAAGCCGTCGGTCCTATGCCTGATCTCTCTCCGGTTGTGTCGGATTGCCGTCCCATCGGATTATGATAGTGAACGAATAAAGAGTGCACTTATGTTAGCGCATACACTTGTGTATTATGTCTACCAAACCGCAGTGAAACAGCGCGGAGGGCGGAGGGGGTCTATGCTCTAAAAACCCTCCCTCCTATGAGTGAGGAGGCCCGTGACCAGCAGTGGGACGTTAATCGGCTGCTACTTACTTAGTTTCTTCTCAGTGTACAGAAAACTAGAGTGCAATTCCGGAGCATATTCGAAAAGTTTATAAGCTGCGATTTTTATGTCGTTATTAAATTGGGGGCCCCATATAAGTGGTCTATCGAACAGGCTCAGCTCTGCGGCTTACGCAGTTAAAAGAATTCGTCGTCTGACAGATGTTGATACTGCCAGACTGGTTTATTTCAGCTATTTTCACGGCATTATGTCATACGGTATTCTACTTTGGGGTAATGCTGCTGATATAGATGCAATATTTGTGCTGCAGAAAAGGGCCGTTCGTGCGATTTACAATATGGGTCCAAGAGAGTCGCTAAGAAACAAATTCAAGGCAGTTAACATAATGACAGTTCACTGCGTATATATATTAGAAAACTTGTTGTATGTACATAAAAACATTGACTCTTTTAATAAAAAGAGTGAATGTACATCATATAACTTACGAAACCAAAACAAACTTGTTATAAATTCTAGTAGGCTGCATAAGATTAACAACTCATTTAAGGGTAACTGTATACGTTTCTATAATAAACTCCCACAAGACGTTCTAAAGATGTCAATTAATAAATTCAAAGTCTTTGTTAAAAGAAAGTTGATAGAAAAATCGTATTATAAGTTGCAAGATTACCTAGACGATAGAAACGCCTGGGAGTGAACGAATTGCTCTAATTTTAATTAAAATATAGTAAACTAATATGTTATTGTAATGATGATGGTAAAAAAATACCCGACTGAGTTTGTTGTGGGTTCTTCTCGGATCGGGGCGCGAAGGAACCTTCGTAACTTTAGATTTTAAGCCGATTTTGAGTACCATCATCAGACGTATATTAGAATCAGAGTGTGGAAAAAAATATATAATTTGACGATTCAAAAGTGCTGTAATATGCCTACTTGAATAAAGATATTTTTGATTTTTTGGTTGTTATGTTTCATTTTTCTTATTATTTTCCACATGGTATGTTAATAGTGTGCATAGATTATTTTTGGTGCTGTAGATTTACAAATTACTTATATTCTTCTTTACAGGGGTGCGTGGAAGTGTTAGATAGTCTGAGAGACGGTGACTTCGGCCCCTGCGAGAAAGAAACAGAGGAATACATTGAAGCGTGCCGCGTCAAGTACCCGCATGCGAACGCCTTCAAACCAGCGAACGCCCAAGTGCCTGAAGACAACTTAAACGTCGACAACTTCAACGTAGACAACTTCAACCTCAACCTCGCCGCAACTCTTGATTGACTTTATACTAACGTGAGTTGGAACGAATTGGGTGTATTGTCATATTAGATTACGTCACAAAGACTAAAATTGGCCAGTTGCGAGAAAAGGTTTTCAAATAGTTTACAGACCCGGGTGTTACTGTGCGATAAACTGTTACGAACCTGGAAAGTCAAATTACTTTGTAGTAATAGTCTAAGAGCCCAGTTAATGACTGCTCGTAAATGGAAATCTCATGTCCTTACTGTGCGAATTAAGGAAACTATATTACTTAGCATGTACTAAGTCGAAATAAATTGTAAATAAAATTTAATATTATGAGCCATAATTCAATTTAAATAAATTAGATGGGATATTAAAGAGGCAAGGTTGAGAGGAATGTTATCTAAGAAATTTAAGATTTCGGATTTCGGTGAATCTCCAACGTAATTTATCAATGATAAATAAAATCAAAATAAAATTGTTTTAATTCAGATTGGGCCCATAGAAATAATCACATTTAAGTTTCACAAACGTAGAAAATGCATATTAAAAGAATTTAAACTTGTAGGGTATGAAATCGAAAATGTTAATAAGATTTTTTTAATAAATCATTTTCAAAAGTTATTTAGCTTAAAAAAGCACAGCGCCATCTATTTAAAGCTCACGTTACACTGATAAAGATTTCATACTGTTAACAATTCCAACTAGATGACGTGAATAATATATTTAAAATTGTTTTGCAATATTACTTGATTTTTTAACTATGTTATTGTTGATTGTTATTTTTATGCCTTCGATATTGTAAAATATACTTTAAAACAAGGCTTGTAAAATTTGTTTTCATTTACAATTTTTTTTATAATTCTTGCAATTAGTTTCTGTCAAGGCATTGACTGATTTGGAAGCAAGAAAATTTTATTTCTGAGTTTCATTATGATTCTAGAAGACAAAGAACTTGGGTTATGAAAGGGCTGGAAAAATATCTTAGCTCGACAACACGTTGTTGTAGGCTAGGAGAGTCAGTTCAGACGAACCATATTCCAGTTATGTGGTTTATTTCTATATAAAACATATGGTTCTTAGCCTTTAAAAGTCATGGGTTCGATTCTTCGGAGTCACAATTTAAGTTTTCTATACAAAATATTTGTAGCTTATCGCTCTTTTGAATTCATAATTGTGACATTTGGTGATGGATAATATTGTTAGGCAACCTGCATATTTCTAAACCAATTCTAGGATATGTGTAGCCTGCCAATCTTCATCAGGGCAGCATAATGGGTAAATACTCTTAAGCCCTCTTTCGTTTAAGTAACGACGTGTTTTCTCATCGAATTATCTTCAGCAGCAGTAGATACAAAGTAATTAGACTTTCTATGGTTTTATTTGTTGGAATTTGCAGAGGAAATGCATATAAAATTGGCTATAGGTAAATTCGGCTCTGAATGGTTTTGTATTTGTATGTTTTGTTTTATTTTATCTGTAACAATGAGAGCAAGAACAACTTAACAAGAGGTTTTTATTAAAATAAAATTCCGAATCTGTTGTTTTATAAAATCTATTGAAATAAATTATCTCTTATAAGATCAGCGCGCTACCATTTTAGACTGTATCGTCACCAACAAGTGACAGATCAATTCATTGTCATTCTTTTTTGCCTTATTCTTGCACATAGGTCGTTCTTGCCCTCAAATACTAACATATTTATGTCTCAAATAGAAACAATTGTTTTTTTTATAGACTATATAAAATAGAATAGTTTTATACAAGTTTTTAGTGAAAATTTTGTATCAATGTAACGCAATTTGTTTGAATTTTTTTTATTTTGGCAAAATATAAAAAAACACTTATAAGGTGTTTTTTATAAAACAAAAAATAATGTTAGTTCTGTAAAATAAAACTTCAAAATCTGATTTGCTTAATTTATATAAAATAAAACTCAGTATTTGAAAAATATTAGTCTTTATTTCAATTAATGTCAATAAAACATTGTTGCAGATGAATTTTTATGAAAAAATACGCTTAATCGATAAATGAAATATACATTTTTTTGGTTATTGTTTCAAATTTACATCATAACGTGAAAACCTAATATTAAATAAAAAATAGAATAGTTCACTACAGATAAGATAAAAAAAACAATCATTTTTATATTTATACTATGATATTGATTATATCGACGGTTTATGTAATAGTAAAATTGAAAAATGTTTTATGCTTTGTATTAAATTACAATTTTAATTTTGACAATCATTCAAAGAATTTTTAGCTAGTTTTAATTAACGTATTTATAACAAAATACACTGTACTAAAACTAAATTCGGTCGACAATAGCAACTTTTTTTAGTCGATATTAGTTTTGTTTAAAAAAATGCCTTATAGCCGATGGCGCTTTTAAAGTTATCACGCATTATTTATAATGTTCCTCTAATTTCCTAATATATTTTGTTTGCATAATGAAATTTAAACGTTCCTCTAGTCTCCTTTATACGAACATAAATTGTATATTACTACATCTAGGGGTTAAAAAAACAAGGGACCCATCGACAATTATGATTTTTTTTATTAATAATTTGTTTTAACATTTAATTTAATTTTCCGGACATAATTGTCTAAAAAATTACACGCGATCCGAATAGCGGTACCAAAAGACCCCAGTTCATTTGATGGAAATCTTTTTTCATGATTAAACGACATACGCGGCCGTACAAAACAAAAACAGTATCGTATATTTATCTCGCTCTTTCCTTGTGGTAGTAACGCGTTTGTTGGAGTGAGAGAAATAACATATCACAAGCAGACTCAAAGTAAACTTGGTAATAATATGAATGTTGATGTTTAGTATCGACTATTAGAGTTTTTTGTTATAAAAAAAATTATTTATAAACGATTTGCGCTTTCGATAATAAAACAATCAAAAACGGGAAAAGGTTTCCTTAACAGCTTTTAAGATTACAATAATATGAGGAAAGTAGCATTTCTAATATTCAAGTTATTAAATTGAAATTTTAGTTATAAGTAATTTAAATTTTTATCATACCTTCGTTAATGACAATAGGATTGTGGACAAATGCAGGTGTTTTCTACATTAAAATTCACTAATTTTAGTCTTTTAAAACCTTTATTCATTTTAAAGGGTTATATATACCATTTGCCATTCAAATATATAGATAACCAAAAACAAAAAAAAACACTTATTGTTTATGGTACAAAAAGATCAATTTTGTTTATTGTCCCAATGCGGATGCATTATTTTTTTAACTTATTGCTTTATATGTTTCAGAGGTTTGAAAACAAGAAAAAAAAGATTGAATTTGAATTTAAAATCAATGCCCTCTTGTTGAGTTTTTAACAATTTGCGAAATTTTTTCATAACATTTTGTCATTAAATATTTAGTTTTTTTATTTGATATTGGTTTGGTTTTATTATGTAAAGTCGATGGGCTCCTTTTCTTTCTAACCTACATTTTTTAACTATTCAATAGAATTCGACGGCCTCAAGTGTTCAACGGCAATTGTTATATTAAGAATTTTGTAATAAAAAGGTTGGAGTTTTTCTTTTTAAATGTGTAAAAAAAGTGTGGCAAAGTTCTTCAATACCTCGAAGCAATACTGACTAACTGAGGTACGCTTTGTAAATAATTCTCGTATATTAAGTTTTTTAGTGTACAATAAATATCTTTAGTAATCCTAAAAAGGTTATTATTCGACACACTTCTGTGTTGAAGGTGAAAAGATTTTATTCGTTCGACAACATGGACTATTGCACTTGTGTTAGTTTTTATTTTTTTTTTAATTTGTTTTGTAGATATGTGTAAAGTTTGGACAATAATTATTATAATTGAATACACCAAGTCCTCAATTTGTTTAGATATCAAAATTGTGTCAGATGGTGGCTTGCAAACACATATAAATCATTAAACATTTATTACTTCGTTGCTTCGAGAACGCGGTTGCAAAACGATACAAAATGACGTCATAGATTCTACTATGAGTAGAGTTGACAAATAAAATATTTGTAAGGGAATAAAAATTCGTGATTTTTTGGTTTTAATTACAGAAACCGTATCGCTATGAAGTAAGTGCTATTAAATCATTTCTTTATTTCGTTTTTCAGTCGTCATAATTCAGTAGTCATAATTAACATTAAATCAAATATAGCAGTAAATTTAAGAATAAACCGTCAGAGAGAACTTCACTTTTTTCTGTATTTTTAACTTCTAAACATTGTGTGTCATCTATGTATTTATGCAGTACGTTTTTGTTTTTTTTTTATCGCGCCATTAAAGGTTGTGTGTTAGGAAATTGCTTATGCAATAAGACCACCTTCGCATGTTGTGGCTGCTAAACTGCTGTATAACTTTTTCTGTGCTTTTGATTTTTTTTAAAGTGTCGTGTGCAATAAAGTATGCGTCTATCTATATGCATAAGTGGCGCTGGATCTGGTTTGTAGGCATTCTCGAAGCAGATGAAACTATGAATGATATCAACGTTTACTTGGTTTTCTAAAATATATTTATGTAATTTCACTGCAAGCCACCAGTGTTGGGTAGTGGATTTATAAAAATAATCTTCCCTGAACGCAGAACATTTGGACACACACTATTTATAAATGCTATTTTTACGTAATCGTTAAAGCAAAATACGCTTCCTTAATTAATACAGTGTTTTTATCCGGTGCCGACCTGTTCTGCTCAGAAAGATTCTTATGTATTTTAGTATTCAGGACTTGAAACCCGGTTAATTAAACCGATTTTAACGAGTTAATTAAACAATGGTCCCCTAAAAGAATACGATAACTTTATCGATCTTGACTAAATTCAGTATTCAGGGCTTGAAATGAGTTTCATGAAACTGAATTTCATGAGTTATAAACAATAGTTAGTCTAATAATACGATACTTGATAGAGTGTATTAGTCAGGGCTTAAAATCCGGTTGATTAAATCGGTTTTAACGAATGAATTGAACAACAGTCCGGTTAATTAAACCATAACTTTATCGATATCGATGGGGTCCCTTATTCACGACTCGTTATCCGGTTGATAATATCGGTTTTAACGAATGAATTGAACAATAGTCCGGTTAATTAAACGATAACTTTATCGATATCGATGGGAGTCCTTTATTCAGGGCTCGATATCCGGTCGATTAAACCGGTTTTAACTAGTAAATTGTACAAAGGTCCAGTTAATAATACGATAACTTTATCGAGTTTATTATTAACGGCTTGAAACCGGGTTGATTAAACCGATTTTAACAAATTCATTGTAATATTATTAAAAAAGGCTTGAAGTAAAATTTATTGTTTTGATTTAATTATCAATTGGTTAAGGTAAATGTTGTTAGAATTTAATTTAACCAGTTAATACATGAGGGTTAAATTTCATGTTACTAAATGATGCGTTCAAAAAAGGCATTTGACCGGCTCCATGGTTAAAAAATTATTCTTTTTTAAATTGACTTTATTAACAGAAAAAGAGTGTTGTATCGAATTTGTAAGAATCAAACCGGTTCTTTTTTACAGTGAGGTAAAAAGTTTGCTATACTTCGCGGGAGAGAATACCCTATTTTTCTCCCTAAGTGTGCAATACGCTATTGGACCTAAATGTCTGGGTTATTATCGAAAACGGTTTCAAGTCCTGAGTCTATATAGAGTTGCGAATAACCATGTTGATTTTTGTTTACTTCTGCGTGATTGGAGTATTTTGTACCCCTGTCTTTGTACATAAAGTAATAAATTTTATTTTACAAATTTATTTACATTTCTCTTTTATTTCAAATCACAATGTAGATGTATAAAAATATATTTATCTATTAAAAGAGGCATCCACACGAGAGGTTGAGGGAGTTTAGAGGGATTCTCATCTAAGGGAAAGACAGAGTCTTAGGAAAATTCATTTTATCAATTATTCTCCTTAATCTTGTCCAAATTTTTAAATGTTGATAAAATACTTTCATTTATCGATTCTAGCTGTCCAATATAAATTCATTAATTAAAAATATACAGTAATGTACAACAAATATATCTATTGAAAACTCAAAAAAGCATTAATCGTTTTCTATATTAAGACCTTAAGAATTACGAGCTAGATGTTGTCGAAATTGACTTTCATTAAGAATTTATTTCTAAAATAACTATATTAAATTTTAATGACTGACTTAGAATCAATTTTTAATTTTTTCTAAATAAAAACAATTTTTTTTTTAGAATCTTCAATAGATCAATGCTACATCTAAATAAAAATATATATATATAATTTATTAGTTGCATACAAAAAATGTGTCTTATAAAAATCTCACGAGAAAATATACGGCATGGAGGAGGCAAGGTAAATATCATAATGTCTCAGCAAAGAGGAGAGGTACATCTCATGACGTTTCTCCAAGGAAGTGAGGTGAATCTCGTGATGTCTCACCTAGGAGGAGCGGTGAATCTCGTGACGTTTTAGCAAACAGGAGAGGTAAATCTCATGATGTCTCAGCAAAGAGAAGAGGCATATCTAATGATGACTTACCTCTGGACCTTTGGGTGACCAAAGGAGGAGACGTAAGTCTCATGATATCTCACCATGTAGCAGAGATAAATTTTTTGATACAATACCCAAGAGGAGGGAGAAGATTTCGAATAATAGCCAAAATTACCTCATATAATCAATGGATACCTCCTAACAAATATTTCATAGCAAAATTTCATTACATATAGTAAAATGTCATCAGTATCAAAGTGTTGTATTGCATTTGTTATTGTGAGTAGTGAATTTAATCTCTATTTTGTCCCGTTTAGGTATGAATTGTCTGGAAAGAAAAAACGTTTATAAATTAATACATACATGGGCACTGCAGTAGCATTAGTACTGGGTTCGACTCCCAATGAAGAAATTTAGAAAATTGTTTATTCTACTTAGTATAGTTGCAGCATTGTATTACTGTTTTGCTGAATCACAATTTGACAGTTCTTAAGGTAAGTGGGGAGGGGGGGGGGGGGCGGGGGCGCTGACAAAACATCTTAGATTTTACAAAGTAAAAAATGTAATCGCTAAGATATCTCAGATTTTCCTTAATTATTTATATTAACTTAGGCTGTTTTTACTCTCAAAGTATAAATACCTGCATTTAATCCCAGCGGCAATAAACATCCTTCTCGAGGCCATGTATTTAGGTTTGTGTGAATATTTATCAGACAGATAAACAACTTCAGTTATGCCAGATTGTATTATGAATTTGGCACACTCATTACAAGGGAACAAGCTGACATATATTGAACAGTCTCTCACATCAGCTAAATTCTTGTTTATTATCGCATTCATTTCAGCATGGCATACTGTAATAACATACACCAGTACTTATTTATAAAATAATAGAAAGAAAGAAAAAATACTATACAGTTTGAGCAATCTCTGTTCGGTGACTCTAAACAGGGTAAAGATTAATTATGGATATTTTTAAGTGGGGATAATTAATGAAAAACCATGTACCAAGGTTTATATGTATAAACATACATTGATACATACATACATATATTCATAGATTCTTAGATATATAGTTATGTAAACATCCACTAAATAGCACATAACTACATTGTTAAAAGAAAAGGTAAGTAGCAGCCCATTAAGTTCCACTGCTGGGCATAGGCCTCCTCACTCATATGAGAGAGGGCTTTTGAATTAACCCCACCCTGGACTCTTAAGTCAGGACCTCATGTCTGTAGTCATGCTAACCACTACCCAATGAGGCAGGCACTAGAATATTAATAAACAACTAATTATAATTGTATATAAATGTTTTCACACAAGAACTACTAGACAGATTTAATTTTTTTTCACCATTAGAAAGCTGCATGCACTGAGTAGTGTAGGCTATATTACTTTCAAAAAATAAAAAGTGATCCCTAATAAAAATGCATTAATATGACTGGGTGAAAAGGTTGGTCATTAGAAATTTGTCACAGATTGCACTTCGGAAACTACTGATGATAGAATTAAAAAAATGTTCTATAGTATTATAAAATGTATTGTAAAAAGTCTGCTATACCATTACTAATTTTATACATATTAAAAATAAATAAATTATCAACAATAATCAAACCATATTATTCATAACTTTGTATTAATCCTTATTTTATTAATTATGTTAATTTATAGATTGTTAATTTTTTTAAATAACAAAACAATATAGTAGTATAGCCATGGCCATATTCATTTTGTTTTCAGTGTAACATTTTATGAACATGTCATCATATATACAAAGATCGATAGATAAATACTTTATTGCACACACAACATTAGTAAAAATTACAGAAAAACTTAAATAATAGTTTACAAATGACAGAATGCAAAGGCAGTCTCATTGCATAAGTAATCTCTTAACAGACAACACTTGAGTAAAGGAAACTGTAAGTGAAAAAAGCACTTAAAGACAGAAAAGACTTTATGTATTCCAGAATGACTGTTTTTATTCATTAGCACAGTTCTTCTGGAATATTCTTTATGCATATTCAGATATCTGTGCTAAAGTAATTAATAACTAAGTGAAATAAAACTTTGATGTCAACAAAAGTAAGTCTATAGTCTGACTTAGTACACTTTCCACTGCCACGAATTGGTATCTATGAGGGAGAAATTGTTAGGCATTTCTAGAATTAAAAAAAATCAAAATACTGAGTAGTTACCATATTTAATATTATGGCATTACTAAGCACTGTCGGAATTAGCAAATATTATTTGTAAGAGAACAACATTGAACAGTTTTGTCTGTACTAAATGTAGTCAATTTAATTCAAAATCTTACCATAAAGAGATTTTTCATCTAAGGGTGATGAAGTTTCTTTACTCCATGGAAACTCGTCATCACTACAACCTGCTGGCATACCATTGTATCTGAAAACCATATAAAGTCCTTGTCCTTATTGATATTTATAAAACAATTTTATATGTATATAAGGTTTATATTATGATTTTTCATTGATTTATGCACCAAAAATAAGGTATTTTTAGTATACAGTTTCTTTTGTAATATGTGCTATAGTGTGTAGTAATTATTGCTGTTCTAACTTTTTTTACTACATACAAAAGCAGACTGTATCTGTATAAAATATAGTATGAAAACACTTGTCATCTAATTCTGATCTAAATTTTCAAAATATTATACTTTAAAATTAAATTCTATATAGAAATATGTTATTTTTAAGAAAAAAAAACTCTTCTTAGGTACGCTATCACACTCTGCTATTTATATATAACGAAAGGAAGAGAGTGTTATAGGCAACATATCATTGGTATACTTTATTTAATATAACAACTGCAGTAGCATATGCCAATTAACATATATTTCTTTTATTACTCAGCAGTATTGATATATGTAATAGAGCAGAACTTATATATACATGTGGTTAAAGAAAAGGTGGTGTTATTGCTTTATTTCAAACAGATATATAGCAATATTATGAATAAATTAAAATAGTATTTTAGTAGTAGTTAATTATATTTCCTTACCCAACACCCACAATTTTCTTTTCCTTATTAACTATACAGGCACCAACTTGACAATTTGGATCTTTGCTTCGTTTTGCAGCTAAAACTGCAATTGCCATGAAGTAGTCCCTCCATTCTAAATAGTCCTCACGCTTTTTTTGTGTGCTGCTTGGGGATTCACTTTCCCTGAATGTATGAACTTTATAAGGTAAAGAGCTATTATACTGCTAATATTAAACCGTTTGCTGGTATTGGTAAGCTCACTTTTTATGACTAAACAAGATATGTACATAGTAAAGAGTTATATACATTGCTAAAAACCTTCTCTAATAATGACACAGAGGCACTACTTCAACTAAATTAGACATACACACTCCTACAATTATTATTTATTTCTTTACTTTTTGGTAAAGTAGGGCAGAGTCTTCTGCCACAGAGGGTGACATCCATCTTTAAAAGATGGCTACAACCTTTTAAATGGTAACATAATGTGGAATTGTGAGTGCCGCCCAACTATTTCACCTGGCATGAAATAAATTAAAATATGATAAACTGACAGCCAAGCTTCGCTAAAACTAAACTATTATTTACTTATTTTAACGAGCTTCAGCAGAAGCTGCTAGTCTAGACTAATTAGAAAAGCTATCGAACCTCTGGTAACGAAGCAAGCATTTGGCCTTTGCCCGAGTGAGAATGTCAAAACATAACAATATCAAGATATGGTTATTATGAGAAAAGGAAATAAATCAAAATACCCATTAGTGGACACTTCCGCCGTGTCTTCAGGCTGCTGACTCATTCTTTGGAAAATTCTATGTTTGGTTTTCGCTAAAATTGTTATATTAAACCAAATTAAATTCTTCAGTTATATAGTTAGCAGGTTACCCCAGAGTAATATATTTAATATCGTTTATAATAACACAAGTTAAAGCTTAAAACTACGGTGGTAGCGGCATATATTCATTTCCAGGTAAGCTATTAATATTTACAATTTACATATAAATTATAAACTAAAACCAGAATAATCACTAAAATCAAAAATGAGAACTGTTTTGAGTTTTGACAGTTAAGACATGTGGGACTGTGGTGTGTATTTTGTAACTTGTTGACTTCTGAACATGTGTTGACTGTATGATATATTTTTTTAATCTACCCTTTAAAATGAAATAGCAAACATTTTATATCATACAGCTACCTTAAAACACTTTAAATAAAATTGGATTTCAGTTGCATTTTGGCTAAACTGTTAAATTAAATAGTGTAATTAAAACACACAGTCTTAAAAACAATAAATGATGCGGCATCTACAAACCCATCGGTATTATAAAATATGGTACGGGCCGGAAATGTTTTAAGGACATTGTTGCGGGCCACAAATATCATAAGGAAATTGGTGCGGGCCACAAATGTTATGGCAATTTTGGTGCGGGCCATAGGTATTATTAGGATATTGGTACGGGTTACAAATGTTACAAGAATATTGGCACGGGCCACATTCCAATACTATTTGCATTATTAAACATATTTATTGGTACTCTCATTTGAATGGCTCTTATTTGCTCGGGCCGCAATGTATAGTAGGCTTACATAAGTTTACCAAACCCTGTTCCAAATATTTCAAGAAATATACAAATTGGTATTGTTCAATAGAATATAATAATAAAAAAACATGTAAAAACCAATGCTAGGAAATTTATGAGAAAACTTAGAAAATACATATCGTCAATAATATTTTTTTTATCACGAGCTATACGTGACAGGCTAAAAAGGGCTTTGGTATTTTTTAACATTAAAATTAACGTTTATATTGTGAATTTTTTACTTAATTGTTACAATAATTACTGAGGTCTAGCCACAAATGATGGTATTTTGTATAGAACAATTTTTTATGTAAATCATGTCTGTACGGGTATTATTTTTGCTGGTATTTTTGTAGGTAGTTCAGCCTCGGCCGAAGCCTCCCACTAATATAAACCTAAAAAAAATGAAAATATATCCCAAATTTGTGCTATCGTGAGTCAAACCCCGAATATACTTTAAATTGCTCTAATAGGGTAACGAAGATTTTATAACAGCTTCAACTATGCTCTCTATAATACAAAAGAAGCTAACAAGTTTTTAGAACAAATTGAAGATTTATACATAGTTTATTCTACAAAGACGAATGTAGGTCACGACTAGTGTAAATTTAACAATTATCATTAACCTATTCGTTCAGCTATTCGATTATAAAACAGGGGCAATTAGTGTAATTAAAACCTACTTTTTGTAATTGATTTCTGAGTGTATTCAATTTTTTTTAATTGCGTCATCTATATGTTGCTCATGTAAGTCGTTTAAAAAAAGTAATAAAAGTTGATAACAAATTAAAATGAAACCAATCCCACATAAAAGGGCATAACCCGAGCAAAATTCGTGGAAACGACTGATTTTTGTGTATTCAGTCGTAATGTCGTTTTTAAGGTATATAATAATTGTTAGTTTTCCAAATAAATAAACAAAATTATATGTCGGAGGATAAGAGAGAAGGAGAGCATAAAATATAGGGGCGTAGGGTTCTCCGCCGACATCGTCATTAATGGCATCCATAAATTAATTTACACACTGTGGGTGTTCGTTGGGTAATGTTGGTGCAATCAAACACTTTACTAATTAACTCAGATTATAACGTTCAATCAGATAATGTTCCCGATATTAATTTACACAAACTCATTAATAATAATAGGAACACGACAGTTTCAATAGTCGACCGCTCCAGCCGACAGTCACTCGAGAACTGCCGCGAGACGCGCCGGACTGCCACTTATTGACTTTGCCCCGCGCCGATGCACTCAGACATATATATTATGTAGTTTATGTAATTATTTGAATATGTCCACGTACTTAACTGGTAGTAGTAATTATAATAGGTTGTTCTATTAGTATGGGTTGTCTGAAGAAGAACGCACCAAGCGAGAAAGTCGGCTTTCCACACTTTTATCTACAATTTTGTAATTCTCTTCTTTTATACTCTGTATAAGTGTGCAATAAGAATAAATAAATAAAATGAGAAACAAATCAAATTCGGTCGAGTAGAATAAAACTATGCTCAGCAGAGGATCGAACCAGGCTTACTTGGGATGTACTTGTACAATTGCATAAACAAAGCCTACAGAAACAAGTAGCGTTGAATAATACACAGGAAGTCTTAAATTTATCCCGTATAAAAGACAAAACGTGAGAGTGCCTTAAATTATATTTTTTATTACTTCTTTTATATCCTGTATTCTGCTCTAGTAAACTTTTGAGTAACTATACTCTAAGTGTGTGTGAGCGGAAAGAAATGAGGCAGATGCTGCAAAACGCCATTCAAATAAATAAACAATTAAAATAGTTTATTTCGTGAATAACAGCACTTTAATAAAAAGGATGGCCTTCTTTTAAGAGTTGAAGTAACCCCTGCGGCAGAATATTCCGCTCTTCAAATAAAGAAAGATAATAAAGAAAAAATAAAGGAAATATAACAAAACTGAAGAACTTATAAAATATATTAATTATTTTCGAGTGTTCAGTGTACGGAAGTTATTCGAGAGTGTCGAACGAGCATAAGGGAGTTATGAGGCGGAAAAGAATATTGAGTAGAGATAGCAATATTAAAACCATACAAATATTATCAAACAACTGATTTAAAGCACGTTTAATGTGCGTGCGTACAAAGTACACATGTCAGAAGTGAAACTTCTTTGGCAAACTAATTTTTAAGTCCTGTTTATATTTATACAAATCTAAAACTTTAGATTTCCGAGACTCAGAGGGAGAGACAAAAGGAAGAAACGTTAGGAATTTAATTATCATTAAAATATTAAAGTGTCGAAAATTAATACAAATAATTTATTAAAATGACGAATTGCCACGTGATTATTTTATAATTAATAAAAAGTAAATTACATTATTAAATGACGAATGGCAAATTAAAATGGCACATGTAATTTGTAAGTATCAAAACTACTTAACCTTCAAACGATTTAATATTAAAAAGGCTGCACATCTTTGTGACGCTATTCACGTGTTTCATCCGTAATTTTTTACCCTCATGCGCTTAAAGCTTCACTACAAAAAAAAAGGTTATATTGAAACAGATAAATGCTATCATAGATTTCTTTATTTAGAAATAAAAAATTGTTAAAATTCAAACTATAACAAGACTTTCCTATAATATCTGGGGTACCAGGGACGAATGCGAAAGTTAAACACCTTTTTTTTTTCTCGCTGGGAAATGCTTTTATGCACTGACCCCGACCGTGTGTCAGGAGTGTGGGACTCGGCGAACAAGCAGACCTCGCAATACCCACTAAAACTCAGCGGAACCCTCTTCATCCATGAATGAAGCACCAGGGGTTCAACTTTAGCATTCATCCCTGGTGCCCTGGATGAATCCGACTGAGGATTCTCGACGATGGACGGACTTACGCTTACAAACGCTGCCTTGTAGCCCGCCTCCTCCGGCGGAATGAGGGAGCATCCATTGCAATCTCCCTCTCTCGTTCGTGGGCCTATTTCAGTGAGATGATCGTCTCACAGAAGAGGACCACTCCCGCCCAGCACCTCTCACTAGAGTAAACACCTGGTGCCTCACTTATGGATGAAGAGTCGGGGTTAGTGCCTAAATGCATTTCCCAACGAAAAAAAAGAACTTCTTACCATGAGGCAAGCGTATTGCCTCGCCTCATTTAAAGTGACACCTAGTACACGCTCTGTGTATAAAGAGGCTACTCTTACAAAGTTAGTTCCAAAACACTAAACAGGGCTAAACTTGAAAAACGCGACATTTACGTAAACCAACACGATTCGTTGCCTAACAACGATTACAAAACGGCATTTCAATATAAAAAAGTAGTTTACCTTTATGAATAGTAAAAATGAATCCTCCAAGCTTATATTATTTAAATAACATTTAGAATCAGCAGTTTTGTTTATTAGTTCCTAATTATTCGTTTTCTTTACAAACGAATGAAAAATACAAGCGCACATGTCAGAAGTGAAACTTCTTCAGCAAACTGGTTTTTAAGTCTTGTTTATAGTCTTGTACAAATCTAAAACTTTAGATTTTCGAGACTTAGTGGAGGGAAAAGGAAGATATATTAGGAATTTAACGAATTTACTTGTCATTAAAATATTGAATGTGTTGAAAATGAATACAAATAATTTATTGAAATGTCACGAAATGAACGAATTGTAAATAAAAATGTCACGTGTCTATTGTCAATATTAGGAATTATTAATTAAATTTAGATTATTATTGATTAATTACAATAAAGATGGAAGCGCGCTAATCTGTTAAGAGGCGATATACCCCTTACGGTTTCTACACAGCATCGTACCGGAACACAAATCTCTTTGTTTTGGCGGCACGTTTTTGCTGGTAGGGTGGTAACTAGCCACGGCTGAAGCCTCCCACTAGACCAGACTCAGATAAATAAGAAAATACAATTTTCTAAATTCGTACTAATGGTGATCGAACCACAGGCTTATGCTAGCAAGGCGAGTACTTGCACCACAACGTCAGCGAGGGCGTCAAGCTGTTTCCGCTGAGAAGAAACTGGCAAACTCAACGATTTCTCCTTTAAACATTGTTTAACATGGGTTACAATGTGTTTAGCTTTCATGTGCAGCTGGAATCAAGTCCAAATGTCTTTGTCACTTAAATAGTCTTCAATATTAATATGTCTTTTTTAATAGGACATTTCTTAAAACTAAGTGGGGGAAATTCCGGAAGTGATTACGGAAAATGCGCATACTCAACCCAACAAATGATTTCTGAACTTTATGCACTCTAACATATCGAAAGACCCATTTCGTGCATTCTCCTTTCCTTCACTTTCATAATCTGATGTGACCGGAAACCGACACGACCGGAGAGAGATCAGGCGCAGGAGCGACGGCTTAACGGGCTCTCCGAGGATATTTTAATAGAAAACTCAATACAATTTTTGGGACCTATTACCTGGGACTCGAACCCAGGACTTCACACCTGTAGCCGAATATGCTAAACACTAAACCAATGAAGCATCCGAAAGATATGTTGTCAGTATATATTATTATGATTATCACTGAAGAGATTTTACTGGAAAGGAAACTCACATAACACTATGTAGATGAAATCTGAGGCACGAGAAGATCTCAATATAATTCCTAGTAATTTTTAAGCTAGTTGATAAAACTCAAGACCTTAATTTATAGGCACATATTGAATATTGCGATAGTAGTAGTGGGAACCTATTCCAAACTAGTTTAATTTGATTAATTCAACGCATTCAAACGTATCAGTATGCGTAACACATGTGTTCAAAACAGTAAAGTTTCTACATAAAAAAAAAATATTGTCATTGTTTATATAAAACAGTGATAAATTAAAATGACTTTTGGTGTGTTTGTGAATAAATTTCGAAGCTTCATACAGACAGCTAGGGATAGTCCCTGGATAAAGTGGTTGGTGCAATTCCTGGCTTTTTCAGAAGCCATTCTACCGGTTGGGTGGCCTGAATCCTTTCCCTTAAAAGGTTAAACACATATTTATTCAATAGTTTTACTGTAAGACACCGCTGAGTAGCTACCTCATTGGTCTAGTGTTCAGTTAGTTCGGATATAGACATCAGGTCCTGGATTCGTGTCCCGGGTCTTCAAACTTCTTTGGCAAACAAATTTTTAAGTTTATATTTGTACAAATCTAAAACATTAGACTTTATAGGGCTTTTTATAAAACTTTAGGGAAGTAATGTTAGGAATTTAATTAATTTAATTGTCATTAAACTATTAAGTATCTGTTTTTTGGTTAATTAAATTTTGTTTTTGAATTAAAAAAATTATGAAATATTTTTAGTTCAAATGTTATGAAAAATAATAGTATATTGAATTATCAAATGACTAGTGGCAAATTAAAATGCCACATGTTATTTGTAAATATCAAAACTAAGTAACCTTCAAACAAATTAGCATAAAAACGCTGCATATAATCGTGACGCTAATCACGCATAAATTTTACTCTCATGCCTAAAGAAGTTTCACTTCAAAAGTAGATATTCAGTGTTCTGTTAAGAAATATTTAGTATTTTCATGAAGTCCTTCGCCTGATCTCTGAAGGAATAGAGCATGCACTCGTGTTAGCACATATTTGTGGTGGGTTTCTGCCCTAAAACCCTCTCAAGAGAGGATGTAAAGAGGAGGTATCATAGGAATGAGTGAGGAGGCCTGTACCCAACAGTGGGTCGTTAATGGGCCTACCTTACTTATACTGTATTATAAGTACGATTTCCGATACAACAAACTAAGGAATCATAGTGGTTTCTAATTAGTTTATACTGACTGGAGGCTTCGGCAGTGGCTAGTTATTATGAACGATGTGTAAAAAAACAATATTGCGTTCAGAGCAGGATATTAAGAGGTAAATTAGTTTGTAACAGGTTAGCATGCTACTATCTTAATCTATCATCACTTACCATCAAGTGTGATTGCAATCAAGTGACATATAGGCGAAATTTTGTTTAAGTTGATAAATAAGTCAAATTCAATGTTCTGTGGTGATAAACAGTTTCTTTAGTCAATCATACCATTTAAATGGACGAATTGATTTAGATACACGGGATATCATTAAAACCCTTACACCGTCCTGTCCTAGGTTTTTTGAAAATAGCAAGGCTTTATTATTTAGTATAAATTATTTTTCATTTCACAAAATAGATATCAGATTGTGAAAGTCGTGATGAGGAGAGAATAGTTGAGTTTAATGTTTTTAAATTATATTTTTGGCTTGTAAAACTGACGAATGTCATTCTTGTAAAAAAGTTGCTATTTCACAAATTTATAAGTAATACGTCGAAAGAAATTAAATTTATTTTCCTTTCTTATTCCTGTGAATTTTTGGCGCCTATTATTATTTGATAGATATACTTCGTAACCTTACGACGATACGAGTTATTGCTCTGCGAATTATATTAGCATATTTTGAATACATACTAATATAATTGTTTAGGTAGTTATTTATAGTATAACTTTTATTGTTCGCTAGATATACAATATGGGCCCAAGAGAACCAAAATCAGAGCAATTAGAAAACTTATAAGCTGTACGTACATAAAAATATTGACTCTTTTAATAAAAAGCCTTAATGTACATCACATAACTTAAGAAACAAAAACAAACTTGTTATTCTAGCAGGCTGGATAAAATTAACAACTCATTTAAGGGTAACTGTATACATTTCTATAATAAACTCCCTCAAGACGTTGTAGAGATGTCAATTAATAAATACAAAGTCTTTGTTAAAAAAAATCATATAAGTTGCATGATTACTTAGACGATAGAAACGCGTGAGAGTGAACGAAATGCTCTCATTAAAATTGAAATATATTAAACTAATATGATATTGTAATGATGATGGTAACAAAAAAACAAATACAAAATACCCTATTGAGTTTGTTGTGGGCTTTTCTCAGGAAAGGGCACGAAGGAACCCTCGTAACTTTAGATTTTAAGTCGTTCTTTAATACCATCATCAGTCGTAAATTAGAATTAGTGTATACAAAAAAAAATATTTGAAAATTCAAAAGTGCTGTAATAGGCCTACTTGAATAAAGATATGATTATTTACGAGACCTCTTACAATTTATTTGCAATTAGACTGCTTTTGTCAGAAAAAACTGATCAGGAATCGAGAATTACTGGTTGTAAAGACGTGAACGTAGAAAAACTTCGAACATTTCTAGGCCTTTTATTTCACAGGGGCACAATTCAACTCAGCCGCATTTAAGACTATTGAAATAAAGATCGGTTTTTAGCCATTCCTATTTTCAGCCAGCATATGAGCAAATATAAATATATATTATCTAAAATATGATTTGACGCCTGTGATGGGCACCGGAGATGGAAATTTCTTACGCGGTTCCCGTCACGCCTGAAGGCGTAAACATTTTTTAAAATCTTGTATAGCCCATTTATGTCGTCGTCGTCGCTTCAACCGTCCACCGCTGGACATAGGTCTTACGTAATGACGTCCACAAGGCCCGATCTTGCGCCGCCTGGCTCCAGCGCCTACCGGCGACCCTCTTTATGTCGTCGGTCCACCTTGTGGGGGATCTCCCTACACTGCGCCATCCGGTGCGTGGTCGCCATTCCAGCACCTTTGGCCCCCAACGTCCATCGGTCCTTCAGACTATGTGGCCCGCCCATTGCCACTTCAGGTTCGCGATTGGGAGGACTATGTCGGTGGCTCTGGTTCTACTACGGATCTCTTCATTTCTGATTCGATCACGTAGAGAAATTCCGAACATAGCCCTTTCCATCGCACGCTGAGTGACTCTGAGCTTCCGCATGAGGCCCATAGTCAGCGACCATGTCTCAGAACCGTAGGTCATCACTGGCAACACATTTCTTTATTATATCATTAAAGTACACATTTCTTTTTATTATTTATGTATAAATAAAAAAAAGAAATGTGTACTTTAACAATATCAAGTATTTATAAAGCTTTCCAATTTTATACGGGTAGTCAATATTAACAAAAAAATAAGTAAGCAGCTATTAATGGCTCAATGTGGCGCGGCGATGATGACAGGTTATTGTATCTCTTTCTCCTAACAGATTTTAAGTCACGTTGGTCAATTTCATAGAGATTAACCATTCGCGTAGATTTGAGTTACACTCGCTTTAAGCAGAGGTCCTTCAGGGTTCGATCTACGGTAGGGCGGATTTAGGTAATTGCATTTTATAATTTATCGGCTTGGGCTGTGGCTAGTTACCACCATATCAGCAAAAGTCGTACTGCCAGGCAGAGAATTGTGTTCCGGTACGATTCTGTGTATAAACCAGACAACTGGTGTTAAAAAGTACGTGCGTACAAAGTACACATGTCAGAACTGAAACTTCTATAATAATAATAACTTAATAACTCTATTTATTTGGGCATAAAAAAGAAAGGTACATAATTAGAATACCCTGGACCCCTAAACTAGCTAAGCCCGTGACTTAGGGGTCAGTGTTTTCCCAATTTTATAATATATTATACGCCTAACCTCCTTGTATAATACTACTACGGCAAACTAATTTTAAAGTCTTCTTTATATTAATAGATATGTAAAACTTTAGTTTTCCGAGACTTAGAGGGAGGGGAAAGAAAGATATATTAGGAAAATAAAGAATTTTATTGTCATTAAACTATTAAAAATATCGAAAATTAATAAAAAATAATTTATGGAAATCTTAAATGACGAATTGTAAATAAAAAATGTCACGTGTTTTTTGTTGATTATTCGAAATTATTAATGACATTTTGTTTTGTAACTTATAAATTTTATGAAAAATAGTATATTAAATTATTAAACAACGAGTGGCAAATTAAAATACCACATGTTATTTGTGAATATCGAAACTACCTAACCTTCAAATGAATTAATATAAAAAAAGCTGCAAATCTCCGTGACGCTATTCACGCGTTTCATCCGTAAAAAAATTACCCTCGTGCGCCTAATGAAGTCACTCAGTCACTATTATATTGTTTAACCAATAGAACACTGACGTAATTGCATTTTAAGCAACAAAGTAGAGCGCGTGTCACGATTTAACTTTTTCTGTAATCTAACTGGTGTCCGCGACTTTGTCTGCCTAGAATGAGTTCTTATGAAGACTTTCTAGATTAACTGAGTAATATCACTCAATAATTTCAAACCCTTTGTTAAAAAAAGACATTACTTTGACGGGCTCGCTGACGCTGTGGTTGCGAGAACTCGTTTTTATAGAAAATTTCTAATTTGTCAGAGTCTGGACTGGTGTGAGTCTTCGGCCGGGGCTAGTTACAGCAAAGCAAAGAGTTTTGTATTCCGGTACGATGCTGTGTAGAAATGAAGGTGGTGAATTGTTTCTTACCAATTTAGCGGGCTCCCATCTTAGGTTGTATCATCACTTACCATAATGTGATCACAGCGATACACAAACCTTCAACACACTCAGAGTACGCTGATGCGAAAAGAGCTACGTAGTTAGACATAGATCTTGAGATTCCGTGGTCGAATCCTGGCATAGTCCATAAAAAATTGGATTTTTCTGTAGATCATTTTTGAATTCATTGAGAAATCTGCTTAGAGCTGAGAATTTTGTGCTTTCATTTTATAAGATACTAGAGCACTAGATTAAGTAATCACAAAGTCGACACGATTCGACTCGAGTGAACGAACTTATAATTGAATTTAAATATATTAAACTAATATGATATTGAAATGATGATGGTAACAAAGTAAAAATATCATTATTCAAGTAGGCCTATTACAGCATTTTTGAATCGTCAAATATCGTTTTTTCTATATAATATTTAAATGAATGACTCATGATAACATTAAAGAACGACTTACAATTGAAAGTTACGAGGGTTCCGTCGTGCCTTGATCTAATAAGAGCCCACAACAAACTCAGTCGGGTGTACGTTTTTTTATCATCATACGTTTTTTTTATATCTATACAGAGAAATTCAATCACTCCCACGCTTTTTTGTCTTTCAAATTATAGGATGATTTCTCAATTAGTTTTCTTTTAATAAAATATTTAAATTTATTAAGGGACATCTTTGTAACTTCTTCTGGGAGCTTGTTGTAGCAACGTATACAGTTAACCTTGTATGACTTGTCAATTTTATGAAGCCTCCTAGAATTTACAGCAATTTTATTTTTATTTCTAAGTTATATGAGGTGCATTCACTTTTTTTCCCAAAAGAGTCAAAGTTTTTAAATACGTACAACAAGTTTTCTAATATATATATACGCTGTGAACTGTCATTATTTTCACTGCTCTGAATTTGTTTCTTAGCGACTCTCTTGGACCCATATCGTATATCGCACGAACAGCCCTTTTCTGCAGCACAAATATTGCATCCATATCAGCAGCATTACCCCAAAGTAAAATAACAAAAAAATAAAATACTCGATTGAGTTTGTTGTGGGCTCTTTTCGGATCAGGGAATATGACGATTCAAAAATGCTGTAATATGCCTACTTGAATAAAGATATTTTGATTTGATTTGACACTATTGTCAGGAGACAGCGACGTGAATATTTTTTGTATTAAGTTTCTTCCATGATTTTTCCGAGTATTATCTGTAGTTCATACTTGTATATATGACCCAGATATTGAAGCGTTATTTTACTATATTTAATAGTTCTGTTTTTTAATTGACTATCATATTTTCAAAATCCTTGTCATGATGACTAGCTATTTGTCCACAAACTCGAAATTCTTTGGTAAACTAAGACTTTCGTGATACTTTGTTTTGAGTTATAGGCCATGACTTGTCCGTGAGTTAAAGCATAAAATAGATATAAAACACTTTATTGCTTTGTTGATTTTCTACTTAATTTGTTTTGTCCAAAGTAATGTCATGTCTATATAGATCCCGAGATTTCTCACTGATTCTGGAATTGGTACATTAATATGATTTACTGTTATCGTCGGCAATGAGGACCAGTCAACTCTAGGAATCAGATTTCTGCTATCGATAATGACAGCTTGAGAATTTTGTAGATGTCCTGTTAGGTCAAACGATTGTCTTCAGTTGAAAGGCGAAGCTAAATCACTATTGCTTGCAGAAATCGTTAAACGATGTCGTTAAACGCCGTTTAGATAAGAAAATATATAAGAGTTTACATAGAAAATGCTTTTTATTATTTTAGATGGGTACCAATTTGACTTTATCGTGGTTGGAGCAGGATCGGCTGGAGCAGTAGTAGCTACAAGACTCAGTGAAGTTCCCCATTGGAAAGTTCTTCTGTTGGAAGCAGGGGGTGACCCTCCAGCTGCGAGTGTGGTAAGCGTCTAATAGCGATCACTGTTTTTTAAATTCAAAAACTTCGACAATTCTTAGCCAGCGGTGTTGCTGAACGACTTTGACTTTGACCTTTAAACCAGAGAATGTAGTTTGAAATAAAGAAATAAACTATCACAGTTCTAGTGGCTAGTTATGACGACACTACATGACGACCGTGACGCATTTCAGGTCACGGCTTTGTATACCTATATAGACACATTGCCTATTAAACATCTGCGTAAAGCTTTATCAATAGTTATAAGTAACTGTATAGCTATTATTTTCATCAAAGACGCAGGTTATATTTAGATAAATTCAGTTATGCGAAATTCTCAAAGAATATTTGATTTGTTAAAACACTATTTGCAACAAATAGGCGATTTTGAAGTTATTGTTAACAGCCTAGGTAATTCCAGTTGAAAATAAAACAAACAATAAACTTATTGTAATTTTTCAAATGCCATCAAAATAAATTTGGATTTCAATGATGTTAACATGTAGAACATATTTACCGTTTACCAGAACACTACATAAATCAATATGTTTTTAAAATTAGTATCTAAGTAAAATTAATAATACTTTGTTACGTTGTTTCAGATACCAAGTTTGTTTGCATTGCTTGCACAGTCAAATTATGACTTTAATTATCAGGCCCAACTTGATCCAGGGACTGGGAGGGCTCACCCTGGTGGGAAAGTTTATATGGGTCGAGGTAAAATGCTAGGAGGCTCATCAGGTTCTAATTATGAAGTTTATGCCAGAGGGGCACCTGAAGACTTTGAAGAGTGGAGCAAAGTAGCTCCAGGCTGGGGTTGGGAGTCAATTTTACAATATTATAAAAAGCTCGAAGGTATGAAAGATTACTCAGTTTTTGAGAATCCGTATAACGCATATTATCATTCAACATCAGGCCCAGTTGCTGTGTCACGACCTACACAAAATGCTTATTACGAAAAAATAACTGATAGAGTTTTAAACTCGTTTGATGAAATTGGTATAAAAAAGCTGTTAGAACTAAACGGCCCGGATATGTTGGGGGCATCTCGACCACATTTTACATTTGCAAATGGCAGAAGATCGAGCACAGCTGAGGCTTATCTACGTCCAAATAAAAACAGACCAAATCTTTACATCACAAAATATGCCAGGGTTATTAAAGTGTTAGTTGATCCGCTTACTTTACAAGCCTACGGTGTAAGAGTTTTGCTTAAAACCGGAGAAGTTGTAACCCTTTACGCTAATATTGAGATAATTTTATCAGCTGGGGTTATAGATACACCAAAGCTTTTATTGTTATCTGGAATTGGCCCTCGTGAAATATTAACACCTTTAAACATAGACGTTATTGCTGATTTACCTGTTGGTAAAGGATTACAAGATCATATGCTTGTACCGCTAATTGTTAAAGGTGTAAGAGGTTTTCAAACAGCCATTTCTAATATATTGTTACCTACACAATTGAAAACATTTCCAATACCTTTACAGAGCGGTTTCTTTCGATTAAACTGTTCTGTTTGTGATTATTATGGATTAACGAGACCCCATATTCAAATTTTTAACGTGCACATTGGAGCTACCGCTGCTCCTTTTCTACTGTACGGGTGTCGCGGAATGGGTAATTACGACAAGAAATTCTGCTATTCAATGAGTAAATCTAATATTTATAGAGAATTAGATATAATTTCTCTAATTCTACTCCACCCCTTGTCTAGAGGACAGGTAAGGTTGAGAAGTAGAGATCCATTTGACGATCCCATTATAGAGTTAGGCTTTTTCAGAGATAGAAGAGATTTAATCCTGATGGTTGAAGCTATTAAATATATGATCAGAGTAGCTGATACTTCCTATTATAAGAGTGTCGGGGGTGAAATAAGTAAATTGGATGTAACTGGCTGTGAAAATCTAGTGTATGGAACAGATGAATATTGGGGTTGCTACGCTCTTAATACTCCAAGCTCAATATTACATCCAGTGGGAACCTGTGCAATGGGACCAGAGGGAGTAGTGGATGAAAGATTGAAGGTTCATAATATAAAGAAATTAAGGATTGTCGATGCATCGATTATGCCGAAAAGTCCTAGTGGAAATGTTAACGCGCCTACTATGATGATTGGTGAAAAGGCAGCAGATATTATAAAGGAAGATTATAATATTTACACATATTACGACGAACTTCACTGATGCTAGTTAATTATGACTCACATTTTTCAGATTTTAGGTCCAGATGTTTGGGCAGTTATTTTCCATCACAATACCTCTGGCATCCTGAATAACTCCCTCACTGTTCCACTCCCATACTCAGGGGCCAAAGACTGACTACAACTGGATTCTATAGGTCAAAAGGTTTTGATGGTTACCATACTATATCATATTCGAAAGTAGAAGTTTTTCTAAGCGACACATTTTTGTGGGTAGGGAGTTTAAATAAGACAAAGATTAGACGGTATAATACATAGAATTTTGCAATGTTTCAAATTCAAATGCTGAGTCTTCTGATCAAATGTGATATTTATAAAATGGAATATGGCTGTGTTATAGACACAGCTATTTATTGTACGTGAATACGTCTTACAATAGGGCTTCCCTCTCCACCGTGCGCGATGTGTTACAGTCCTTACTTATCTTAATAAACTCTTTGATCCTTTATTTATCCAGTCATGTAATAGAAAAGCGGATAAAGGTGATTGATATATGGCTAAGACATCAAACTGTATATCCTGATTTTGTTATTATTCGTTTATTTTGACAAGCCTACCTATAGAATGCCTAAGAATGTCATTTTAATGTAGATAAATATATTTGTGTTGTTATTGTTAATAAAAAAACAATAATAGATGTTTTACGTTATTGTAACATATGTATAATCCTTTACAAAGCTATTCGGTCTCTCGTGAGTTATTTTAAAACGTTTGTGGTTTTGGGTAGTATTTAATCAAACTAAAATTTATTGGTTTAATTGCACATTAAAATATATAGGTACCTACCACGTTGAAACGTTTGAATTGTGTTGTGGATCCCCTGCAATGGACACAGGACGAATGTTTCCATTCTAGAAGTGGGAAAGGTAACTCAAAGGCCTTCCGCGGTATTTCTAAGGCGATAACGTAGAGGAAACTCGTCTTAACTAGAAAAATGGAAGGTAAAAGATCCGGAAAGCTGAAATTCGAAACGATGGTCCTATCAGGTAGAGTAACAGCTGGATACCAAAGCTTGGCAGCCCTTCGACATCGCTACGGATCCGTAAATATGGCACAACCTGCTTCGTGGGGAACCTCATTAGCTACGACCAGAGGAGGATGACAATCGCGTTGAAAACATAATAAGCTCTGAACCAGGATGTGCTTAATTTTCTGTCCACTCCATCATTGTGTTTTGCGGCGAAGAAAATTGTGAGGAAACCTGTACATACCTGGAGCAATTTTGGGTTGGAGCTAATAGGCGCTGGAGAAGCGTGGTGGATGTATATTCTAAATACTGTTGGTCCTTGGCCTATGCTCAGCAGTGGGAGATTAATAAACAACTACGAGATTAACATTCATTAAGCTGTTTCAAAATATCGTCAAAATATAAATAATTTTCTTCGTGGTATGTACCTGTTCAAGTAGTCGGGGTTGGCAGCGGAATCTTTTCCGGCGATTCTTAGCACCCTCTGTCCCGCCGTTACTGGAACCGCTGCCAGAGCTAGGAATAGCGAGGTTGCCAGGGACTGGGGACCGTTACTGCCTTGTTACGGTTCTGAGACGTGGTCGCTGACTATGGGCCTCAAACGGAAGCTCAGAGTCACTCAGAGTTTTTTTTTTATTGCTGACATATTAGCGCTTGGCTGTGATTTCACCTGATGGTAAGTGATGGTACAGTCTAAGATGGAAGCGCGCTAATCTGTTAAGACGCGATATATCCCTTACGGTTTCTAGACAGCATCGTACCGGAACACAAATCTAGTTCTTTGGTGGTACGTTTTTGCTGGTAGGGTGGTAACTAGCCACGGCCGAAGTCTCCTACCAGTCCAGACTCAGATAAATTAGAAAATACAATTTCCTAAAATCGTCCTACCGGGGATCGAACCCGGGACCTCCGCTACAGAGCGAATACTCGCACCACTGCGCCAGCGAGGCCGTCAAAAGCGTGCGATGAAGAGGGCTATACTCGGAGTTCCTCTACGTGATGGAATCAGAAATGAAGAGATCCGTAGTAGAACCGAAGTCACCGACATAGTCCTACGAGTCGCGAACTTGATGTGGCAATGGGCGGGGTACATAGTCCGACGAACCGATGGACGTTGGGGCCCGAAGTTTTTTTGCAGGGATTGTCCGATTTTAATGATGTAAAAAGTAGGTTACTACGATAAGGCAACACAAAGGTATGAATAATGATTATTGTCGGCTTTTTTATTAACTTTTTGCATGTAAAAGAGTAGTTATAGCATAACTACAGTAGTTGGACATGTGGTGTCGCGGACTTTTTTGTTGTTATGTTCAACCCAATGAAGACCCAAGTGAGCACCTTCACAGCTAAAAAAGTAGCTTCAACCTCGCACCTCGCTTGCAAAACGTCCCCCTCATTACTTCGAAAAGTATTGGGATTCTTAGCGTCGACGTTTCTAGCGATGTACAATTCCTTGGGCAATTTGGAAGGCAAAGCCAAATTGGCTTCTAAAAAGCTTGGGTTAGGTTATATAAGGCCCAAATCCGACTGCACCTAGAGTACTCCTCTCATCTATGGGCTGGAGCACCCCAATACCAACTGCTTCCATTTGACCGGATACAGAGGCGGCCTATACGAATTGTCGACGACTCTCAATTGTCCAGTAAGCTGGAAACGCTGGAGCATGGTAGGGACGTTAGCTCTCTGTGTGTGTTCTATCGTATCTATAACGGCAACGTTCTGAGGAGCTCTTTGAGTCGGTACCGCCGTCACGATTTAATCAACAAACAACTCGACGGAGAAATAAATTTCATCCGCACACCTTGGATGCATGGCCCTCAGCCACAGTATGTTGTCGTAGATCATTCTTTCCGCGCACATGCATAATATGGAACGAACTCCCATCAACGGTGTTCCCACATGTATATGATTTACAGGAATTCAAGAGGCGAATAAACTCCTATTTATTAGGTCGGCAACGCATTGGTGGTCCCTTTGGTGCTACAGGTGTCCATAGGCGGCGGTAATCATTTAACATCACGCGACCCCCTAGCTCGTTAGCCTGCCAAGGCTATAAAAAAAATATTAATACGTTCTGTAATATTAAAGTGCATTTTTTGTTGTATCATCAATAAAGGTAAATATGACCTCTGCGGATAGGAATGAATGTAAGATAAATGATAGCGATATTAGTATGGATGAGATTATAAAAGCGATGAAAGGTAATGAGATCAGGTAAGGCTGCTGAGAATGACAGAGTATTAGTCGAGATGCTGAAGGCTGGCCGCGGTGTTGTGGAAGCTCAGCTGTACTGCCTTTTCAATATATGCTGGGGGAAAGGTCAAGTCCCAAGAGATTGAAGCAAGGCCGTAATTGTCCCTCTATATAAAGGAAAAGGGTCACAGCAGGAGTGCAAAAATTACCGCGGTATCAGCCTTCTTAGTGTCGTCGGCAAATTGTATGCAAAGATATTAATTGAAAGGGTGATTAATGAAACTGATGGGAAAATATGGGACGTGCAAGCGGGATTTAGAAGAGGAATGGGATGTACGGATCAGGTCTTTTCTTTACGGTGCATAACTGAAAAATGTTTGGCTAAACACCAAAAAGTTTATTGCGCGTTCGTAGATTTAGAAAAGGCCTATGATCGAGTGGTGAGGAATGAGCTGTGGTCAACGTTATCTACGTATGGGGTGAGCGGTTGTCTGATCCAAGCATTGAAGTCTCTCTATGAGGGTTCTAGTGCCTGTGTCAGAATAAACGGAGCGTACACGGAGTGGTTTCCTGTCGAAAGAGGTGTTCGACAGGGATGTGTTGCGTCACCATGGCTGTTCAACCTTTTCATGGATAAATGTTTGACAGATTTAAAAGAATGTATGTATGGGTTAAGAATGAATGAATTACTCATCAAATGTTTACTCTACGCTGATGATCAAGTAATACTTGCGTCATCCGCTAACGAGCTTCAGGAGATGCTAAATATTATGAATGAAGCTTTGAAAGGGAAAGGAATGAAAGTGAATGTAAACAAAACGAAAGTTATGCTTTTTGAACGAGATGAATCTATGATGAATGGCAATATTTTGATAGATGGGGAACAAGTGGAAGAGGTGAAAGAATTTGTATACTTGGGATCTAAATTTACAAAAGATGGAACATGTGAAAGTGATATCGAAAGGAGAGTGAATGCAGGGAATATGGTAAATGGTGCTCTGCATGCTTTTATGAATAGCCAGATGGTGTCTCAAAGGGCTAGACTGGCAGTGCATGCTGGAGTGTTGGTGCCAACACTTATGTATGGTAGTGAAAGTTGGGTATGGCAGAAGAATCACAAAAGTAAAATAAATGCGGTAGAGATGAGAGCGTTGAGAAGCATGAGTGGATTAAAACTGAGTGACAGAGTGAGAAATAGTGTGATAAGAGAACGTTGTGGTATAAAAGAAGACGTAGTGACTAAAATTGAAAAAGGTATGCTTAGATGGTTTGGGCATGTAGAGAGTATGAATGAAAGGAGACTGATAAAAAGGATTTATGAGTCAAGAGTAAATGCGAAAGTTGCAAGGGGAAGACCAAGGCGAACGTTCCTGGACCAAGTTCAGGACATTTTAAATAACGGCCAGGTCAAGAGTACTCTAAGCCGACGAACTTGTATGAAAGGTTTAATGAGAATGAAAGAAGCGAAGGAGATATGCTAGGATCGTGGCAAGTGGAAGGATGTTGTCTCTGCCTACCCCTATGGGAATGAGGCGTGTTGCTATGTATGTATGTATGTCATCAATAATTTTCGCACCGCACACAATGACGGATTTTTTGTTTCACACCTTGTGTTTCATTAAAGTATTATTATTAGGGATCTCTATTTTTTTTTTTGAGAAAGTAATATACGTCGGTCTGTGAAAATGCAGCATTATAGTTTTTGTAATTGCTCTAGTAGTTTTTGTGTGAAAACGTCACGAACGTACAAAAACACATACGTTTCCTACTTATTAGATAAAACTAAATGTATTCCATCTAATATCTCTGGACATACAATTGTATGTGTGTGTTGTATTTTTATTACGTTTGTAGTTTATTTAGGAATGGCGTTGTTTTTGCTCTCCTATTTTTGATACATATCTTACGTATAAGAAGCAAAAATCCAGGTTTTTCAGGGAGATTTGTTTTTTACTGACGAATTAGCGCTTGAATGTAGTATACGTAGAGGTAAATGATGATGCAATGTAAGATAAAGGGCGCTTGTCTCATAAGAGGTAATCTACCTGTTCACGCAGGCCGTGACCCTGGCATGGACTCGACCCTGGACCCGGCCCATAAAGGTCCAGGTCGAATCGGTCCCGAGACGGCGGGAGGAGAATGTAAAGGGAGAGATTCTACAGGGGTCGAACAGATATGAATGAATTGCACACATACCTGGTCTCCCGGCGCCAATCTCCTCGACGGCGACGAGCCCTGGCAGATGAATGATCACGTGGATGTATGTGTGTGTATTTGGCGCGAGTACGCCCCTTTCGAGGTACCAATGGTTAGCGCCAGATTGCGCGGACACTACCTCTTATGGTGTCTACACAGTATGATACCGAAACGCAGATATTTTGCTTTGCTTGAGGGCATGTCTTTGCTGGTTGTTGGTAGTTAGTCAGTCAAGAATCAGATAAATTAGAAACGCAGTTTATCAAAAGTTTGTCTTCTTGGGGAAATAACTCCTGAACTTCGTCTTACTGAAATCAACTAGGTACTAAAAGATGTAATATTTTAAGCAGAAAGCAATAAATAATTTTAAAAGTACACTCTGTTACAAGGGGCATATTGATTACCATCACAAAGAAGGTATGGTAATGCGACGTTGTGCTGAGTGATCATTAATGTTTGAATATCTCCTTTGATAGTGAAACGATTGCCAAGTTTATTCTGATCAAAGACCTTTAAATTCACTTGGGATTACGTTTAAATTTTTTCAGTACCTTCCAAATAGATTCAGTTTTATTTTTTTTTAACCGACTTCAAAAAAGAAGGAGGTTATCAATTCGTCTGTATTTTTTTATGTTTGTTGCCTCGTATCTCCCGACTGGGTGAACCGATCTTGATGATTTTTTTTTTAATGAAAGGTGGTGCTCGTCATAGGGTCCCATTTTTTTTAAATCCAGTTCTGATGATGGCATCCATGAGAAAACCGGATAAGTGTTAAATTTGCATTAAGCATGTGCGCGACAAATGGACGAGCAACTCAAGATCACGCCAACCGATTTCGATGATTCTTTTTTATTGGATAGGATATACTTCAAGGGTTGTTTTGTGATAGTTTGGTAAGGTTCTGATGATGGAATCCATGACAAAGTGACGGAACTCTTCAATTC
>JACTOM010000188.1:2418248-2459295 GCA_015832385.1 Elymnias hypermnestra
CGAGTGGTGAGGAATGAGCTGTGGTCAACGTTATCTACGTATGGGGTGAGCGGTTGTCTGATCCAAGCATTGAAGTCTCTCTATGAGGGTTCTAGTGCCTGTGTCAGAATAAACGGAGCGTACACGGAGTGGTTTCCTGTCGAAAGAGGTGTTCGACAGGGATGTGTTGCGTCACCATGGCTGTTCAACCTTTTCATGGATAAATGTTTGACAGATTTAAAAGAAAGTATGTATGGGTTAAGAATGAATGAATTACTCATCAAATGTTTACTCTACGCTGATGATCAAGTAATACTTGCGTCATCCGCTAACGAGCTTCAGGAGATGCTAAATATTATGAATGAAGCTTTGAAAGGGAAAGGAATGAAAGTGAATGTAAACAAAACGAAAGTTATGCTTTTTGAACGAGATGAATCTATGATGAATGGCAATATTTTGATAGATGGGGAACAAGTGGAAGAGGTGAAAGAATTTGTATACTTGGGATCTAAATTTACAAAAAATGGAACATGTGAAAGTGATATTGAAAGGAAAGTAAATGCAGGGAATATGGTAAATGGTGCTCTGCACGCCTTTATGAATAGCCAGTTGGTGTCTCAAAGGGCTAGACTGGCTGTGCATGCTGGAGTGTTGGTGCCAACACTATGTATGGTAGTAAAAGTTGGGTATGGCAGAAGAATCACAAAAGTAAAATAAATGCAGTAGAGATGAGAGCGTTGAACTTGATTAAAAACTGAGTGACAAAGTAAGAAATAGTGTGATAAGAGTATGTTGTGGTATAAAAGAAGTACGTCTTCTTTTATACCACAACATACTGACTAAAATTGAGAAAGGTATTCTTAGATGGTTTGGGCATGTAGAGAGAATGAATGAAAGGAGACTGACAAAAAGGATTTACGAGTCAAGAGTGAATGCGAAAGTTGGAAGGGGAAGACCAAGGCGAACGTTCCTGGACCAAATGCAGGACATTTTAAATAACGGCCAGGTAAAGAGTACTCTAAACCGACAAACTTGTATGAAAGGTTTAATGAGAATGAAAGAAGCGAAGGAGATATGTTAGGATCGTGGCAAGTGGAAGGATGTTGTCTCTGCTTGCCCCTATGGGAATGAGGTGTGATGCTATTTATGTATGTATGTCATCAATAATTTTTGCACCGCACACAATGACGGATTTTTTGTTTCACACCTTGGGTTTCATTAACGTATTATTATTAGGGATCTCTATTTTTTTTTTTGAGAAAGTAATATATGTTGCTCTGTGAAAATGCAGCTTTATAGTTTTTGTAATTAGTCTAGTAGATTTTGTGTGAAAACATCACGAACATACAAAAACACAAACGTTTCCTACTTATTAGATTAAACTAAATGTATTCCATCTAATATCTCTGGACATACAATTGTATGTGTGTGTTGTATTTTTATTACGTTTGTAGTTTATTTAGGAATGGCGTTGTTTTTGCTTTGCCACTTTTGATAAATATCTTACTTATAAGAAGCAAAAACCCAGGTTTTTCAGGGAGGTTTGTTTTTTACTGACGGATTAGCGCTTGAATGTAGTATACATAGAGGTAAATAATGATGCAATGTAAGATAAAGGCACGATTGTCTAATAAGAGGTAAACTACCTGTACACGCCGGGCGTGACCCTGGCATGGACTCGACCCTGGACCCGGCCCATAAAGGTCCAAGTCGAATCGGTCCCGAGACAGCGGGAGAAGCATGTTAAGGGAGAGATTCCACAGTGGTCGAACAGATATGAACGAATTGTACACCTACCTGGTCTCCCGGCACCGATCTCCTCGACGGCGACGGGCCCTGGCAGATGAATGATCACGTGGATGTATATTTGTATGTGTGTGTATTTCGCGTGAGTACGCCCCTTCCGAGGTACCAATGGTTAGCGCCAGATTGCGCGAACACTACCTCTTCTGGTGTCTACATAGTATGATACCAAAACGCAGATATTTTGATAGACAAATTAGAAAATGCAATTTATCAAAATTTTGTCTTTTCGGGGAAACAAACTTCTGAATTTCGTCTTACTGAAATCAACTTGGTACTAAAAGATGTAGTATTTTAAGCAGAAAGCAATAAGTAATTTTAAAAGTACACTCTCTTACAAGGGGCATATTGATTACCATCACAAAGAAGGTATGGTAATGCGACGTTGTGCTGAGTGATCATTAATGTTTGAATATCTCCTTTGATAGTGAAACGATTGCCAAGTTTATTCTGATCAAAGACCTTTAAGTTCACTTGAGATTACGTTTAAATTTTTTATGTACTTTCCAAATAAATTCAGTTTTATATTTTTTAACCGACTTCAAAAAAGGATGAGGTTATCAATTTGTCTGTATTTTTTTTATGATTGTTGCTTCATATCTCCCGACTGGGTGGACCGATCTTGATGATTTTTTTTAATGAAGGGTGGTGCTCGTCATAGGGTCCCATTTTTTAAATCCAGTTCTGATGATAGCATCCATGAGAAAACCGGATAAGTGTTAAATTTGCATTAAGCATGTGCGCGACAAATGGATGAATAACTCAAGATCACGCCAACCGATGTCGATGATTCTTTGTTTATTGGAAAGGATATACTTCAAGGGTTGTTTTGTGACACCGACTCCGTATATAAGAATACGAAAAACACTTTAAAAGAATACGCAATGCTTGCTGAGACTATAGACTCACTCAATATTTTTAAAACGATTCGCGATAAACTTAAAATTTGGCAACCGATTTTCCCAATTTCGATGATTGCTTAGTCATATTCCCACGGGATCGAGACCTACGTAATTCTTACTAAAGAAAATAAGAAGTAAACATGCTACCATACACCTATATATTAATACGTGAAACAAACTACTTTATGTCTCTTTTACGGAGGAGTATTAGTTTTCCCACATTTATCTATAAATATAAACGAAATATCCAGGTATATACTCATCACGATATATCTTGAACCATGGGGCGTTGAGACTTGAAATTTAGTAGGATCATTCCTTTTGACGAGTAGACGTCAGCTAAGAACGGATTTTACGAAATTCCACTCGCAAGGGGGGTTGCGGGGGTGTTAACTATTGACTCATCACGATATCTCTGGAACCATAAGACGTAGAGACTCGAAATTTGGTAGGGATATTCCTTTTGCCGAGTAGAGGTCATATTTGTAAAACAATTTGCCTGAATTAATGTAATTGCTTCACAAAAAACATTCAACGCAGACGAAATCGCGGGTTCCGCTAGTAGTTTATATGAAGAAGGTCTGTAGGATGCTAATATTTTTTTAGAAATTACGCATATAAATTCATTAAATCAATAAAAAAACACGTAACGTATTTGTAAATCGATGACAATTAAGTCAAACGCCATAAGGTAACTTTAAAAAGGTTTATATAGTCATAATCACGGCTTTTCTTAAAATTTCTGATGATCTACATAGCTTCGTTAATTTATCTTACATAAGAACCTTCTCCTGACTATAACAAAACACCAAAAGAATTATCGAAATTGGTCTAGCTGTGAGTCCTTGACTAGATAGGGATGGACTTTACTGCACACACTTTAGGAACCACAGCATGCAAAGGCGGTCTTAATGCATAAGCGATCTCTTTTAACAGACAACCTTTGGGATGGGATAAGGAAATAAGGACTCATTTTGATGTAAATACATTATTGCAACAACTTTGTTTTAAAAGTCTTTAATGATAGAGCCTTAATAACGGTAAAACTTTGACGATTGTTATTTCTTATATTAAATTTTTGTCAACGCATTTCGCTCGCTATAAATGAAATTGCAATTCAAACAAGATAGTACATTGGATTATATTATCAAAGTAATTAAAGACATTAACATTTTTGGGACCTCAATAACCTATTATTAAAGCGGACCAACCCCAATAGCACAATTCAATGAGTAGGACAATATGCCAAAGTAGAGATATCTCGTATTTTATGATCAATAAAGATCCTAATAGTTGGCGACTAACTTAAGCAGACATTACCACGGGCTTAAGATACAATTAAGAAGGGATAAAAATGTCCTTTCTAATTATTGTAAACGATTAAGCTCCGTTGAATGTTTGACTGTTGACCCGTAGACGGTTAGCGGGTCGGAGTCGTAAAGTCGCTCGTTTACATGACAAAGTCACGCGTTGGTATTTACGACATGATTATTAAAGCCCGGGGCTACTACGAACTGTAAAATCACTTATATCTCGAAAATGTTATATGCAAATAATATTTTAGACTTGTAGGACCCTTCACACGTTAAGTTACCGTCTTACAAGCAATAATATGACTAAAAAACTGTGGCTTTCTAGAACAATTCTTTTAGAGACAGTAATTAACTATACGCAGTAATTAACTATTTAACGGAACATAAAAAAAAATATGTTCCGCTAAATATGTCGGTGTGTATATTATTGAAGTGAAACTTCTTTAGGGGCTTGAAGTTAAAATTTTTACAGGCGAAACGCGTGACTAAGGATATGCGTGAATAAGGATACATAGGATACCGGGACGCCGATAGGCCGTCACCGGGTATGCCGGACTCCTACTGGCTAAAAATAACCCGCCGTTTTATGCACTGTCACAAGCGGCGACGTGACAGGTTAGCTCAAGAGTAAAACTGAGCACGTCGCCAGTGACTCCCCCTGAGGGGACCCCTACCATGATCCTAAGGATCGAGCTTCCTATGGGGCTGCGTGGAGGCGCGCCGCCCGACAACCATCGCATCGCTCAGCGGGACGATGGCCCCCGCAGTCCGCCTCAGTGAGTGCATCACACTCATTGCAGTTGGGCGACTCCTGTCAGCCGATTTGGTGCAGAAACTTTCCGAGACAACCATGCCCGGTCAGAATCTGTAGAAGTCTGTTAGAAAGCGTCCCGTGCCCCCTGGAGGCCCCGTCCAGGTGAGGACGAATCGCTTCCACTGTCGCCATGCCCGCCGCTGGGGACCCGAGGTTTAACGTCCACTTGTGAATCAGAGCCTGGTCGGCTAAGACATTGATCCTACGGACTTCATCGGCGTCAGCGCCGATGGACAACCGCAAGGACCTCCTCCCGTAGCTCACACAGAGGATCGCCTGCCAGAACAGTCTCTGCCGTCCAAGATACTGCACGGTACCCTCGTATTGCCCTAACCGCGATTATCCTCTGCGCCTTGTGCAGCAATGAGATATTTGATACGGTCAGAGCATCGGCCGGCACGGGTGCTCCGTACAAAAGCCATACTGGCGATGATCCGCGCGTACAACCTTCTGCAGAGCGATCCAGGTCCCCCACGTTGAGTAGTAATCTCCCAAGCGCGGCGGCTGCATTGTCAAGCCGTGGGGCTAACCAGGCAAAAAATGCGCTCGTAAACCCCAACGGTCGTCCAGCAATAAGCCCAAATATTTCATCTGGGCCCCCACTATCACCGTCTTGCCCTCAATGCCGCTCCACATTTGGGGCCCATTCGAGGGCCATGAAAGAGCAGCGCCTCCGTCTTGGTGGTAAAAATTTCCAAGATCAAGAAGCTGAATTCTTTCCAACACCAATTCCGCTCCAACTTTTGCCAGCATTGTTGCTTCGGCGAACGTTCTACCCGGGCCGAGACGAGGGTGTCATCTGCGTAGCATCTCCATTTCGGGTAGAAGTGGATACCGCAAGAGCCAGTGGAAGCCGAAATTACAAAGAATCCGCTCCAAAACTGAACTCTGCGGCAGGCCACGATATACTTGGCGCCGGAACAGCCGGAAGGCAACAACCTCCCTAGATAAGGAGGCACTCTATGATAACGGAGCGCCTCTAAAACCGTTTCATGAGGGAGGCTGTTAAAGGTGTTATTATGAACTATGAAATCACTTAATTCGCGAAAACATTACATCTAGATAATATATTAGATTAATGGAAGCCTTGGGGCGTGTTTAATTAGCGCTCTACCAGCAAACATATGCTGTTAAATAAAAAAAAATTGCGTTAAAAAAAATATATATTGTATATACATACACGGATGTTTGAATGATTAAGCCCCCTTGAGTATTTGATAGTTGACTCTAAGACAATAATAAAAAAATGTATACTTCAATGGTATTAGTAAATAATAAACAACGTTCTTTAACTTTTATTTTAGTAACTATATTTTTGTATAACATATACAATAGTACATACATATACTTATATTTATTGCATTATAGGTGTAATAGTCTGTAGATAATTGTATGTCTGTTTATGGAATAAATCATCCTAAATTTTACTTTTTAAATTAAATAGAAATATGTCTATCGAAACTGTAAGCGAAATTAGCTCATTTACTCACCACCAAATTCTCTGAAACTATATGTCCGGTTGACTTCATATTTGGTATAGTTACTCCTGTTGCAATGTAGACACTCGTTAAGAACGGATTTCCCCATATTCCCACGGGACAGGGATTTATAACTGAAAGACGATCATGCACTACGTGAATTTGATAGAAATTAGCACGATTGTCTTTCATTAACGCATATCGCGATGTAGCGGGTCACATAAACGGGTTTCCCTATATTTACATGGTAATCGGAAGCCGAGTGGAACAAGTTTATAATTTATTTATTAGCACTGCAATTATACACTTGAATATGTTCCAGAAACACGAGTATAAGCAGGGCGTTACACGTCAGGTGATATCGGTAGTAACTTGAAAAAATACTTATAAATGACTGAAATGTTTGGTTCTATTCTAATAACCACGGTTTTCATGACATTTTTGGTAAAGTTCGTACCACCTCAGAATCAATAAATAAAAAAACACTTAATGATAAATGTAGAATGTTTCAACAAGTGAAAAATGTGCTCAAAACCGGAGCAAAAAGAATTCGTAATCAAAAAACTCGACGTTGAAAGTCTTCTTCTTCTTTAATTTATGGCTTTTATTGGTGCCAATCAGGCCCTATTATTCCGCCAACGACGTGTTTTCTGTGTTAATGTTGAAGTAATTTTCCATTGTCCTTGGAGCACTTCAATTAAAGCTCTAACATTATTTTAAAGTCTTACAAACGTTTATTAGTGTCTTAACAACTTCGCTGTATCTTCATGTTAATGAGTTATATTTTATTTTATTTTTGGCGCGTTCGCCATTTTTACTCTTCAAGTGTATATCTCTTTATACAATTTTTACATTTTTCCAAATAAACATCAAAAGGGAAATCGACGTTGAAAGTCTGTCAAATATTAAAGTTGTGATCAGAAATTGTTAGTTGTCAATGTCAAATGTCAAAAACAAATGAAAAAGAACTAGTTTCTTTTTCTTTTGATTTCTTAACGACGGGACGAACAACAAATACTTGACAGGTAGGAATAGTTAGTAAGATTTTTTTACTTGTTGTTTTTACTATATTCCAAGCACTTTGTTTCATGTTTACTCAGCTTTTAAATCTTCCCTGAACTGCCACAAATAATTCAAAGTCAAAATTAGCTAAATCAGTCCAGCCGTTCTTGAGTTTTAGGGCTCCTAAAGAAAAGTAATTGATTAAATATGCCTTCTTTTATCGTAATTAACTTAACAGTTACAGTGTTCACGATAAAGTTATAACAACAAACGAAAATATCGTAACTAAGTAAGTAAGTAACAGCCCATTAACGTCCCACTGCTGGGCACAAGCCTCCTCGCTCCGAGGAACGAGGGTTTTTAGAGCATAGACCCACCACGCTGCTCCACTGCGGATTGGCAGGCAAATATCGTAAGGTTCTATATAAAAACTGGATTTATATTGTCAGATTTTAATGCAGACAACTTGGTTTTCATCTGTATATTAGAAATGGTTTAATTAAACAACTGTTAATATATAAAAGGTGTAATTTCCACACCTTGATGGCTATCATGCATATATAATACTGGAATTATATGTGCTTCAGTACCTGTAATATTTAATACAAAAACTATTAAAACTTTAATCATGTTTATAATCATATAATCAAACAAAAAGCGTGTAATACTCTTTAAGGAATTAATCTGTTAATTTTATATCACTTTATATGCAAGTTATATTAATGCATTGTTATATAAAAACATGCAATGGCCCAATGCCTTGTTATATATATGTATTAGTCGTCATAATTGTACGATTATTAGGAAAACTATTGTGCAATTGTAGTGTAGATGTGTAGTGTAATAGAACTGTATGCATTTACCGTGTGTTTTTAACATATTATAAATTAAGTAAAAAACTATTCTTACGTTAAACGATTTTATTGGAAATAATATAAAAATAATTTGGATAAACGAAGTGTTGACAGCGATGATCTACGACTATGGGCTTTATGGGAAAACTCAGAGTCGCTAAGCGGGCGATACGTTGGGTTTCTCCATCTCTTAGATTGCCCATGTCAACTACCGATTGTCTCATCTCAGATAATCAGAAATATAATAATATTTTTTTTATTAAACAAAAATATATACAAGGTTCACATAAATGCAAGTAAAAGAGCAATATAGTCTAAGTGTACAAATAAATTTATGATTGAACATCTGCCCCTAAACTAGGTAAATACCTGTGTTTTAGAGGACAGCGCCCTACGCAAAATGTATAGAACAAATATTAGACTCGGCAATATGTAAACAACTATTTAAGTAAAGAAAAACAGAGAACTTTAAAATTTCATTTATAGAAGAAGAATAAACAAACAGCTGTATTTGTTTCTATATGTGTATGTGAGTGTGTCTAATGAACGGACTCAGGACTTCAGGACTGCCTCATTGGTCTAGTGGTTAGCATGTTCAACTACAGACATGAGGTCCTGGGTTCAAGTCCCGGGTTGGGCCAGTTCGAAATCGATATTGAGTTTTCTATTAAGATTTTCTCAATATTTGCCCGAAGTTGGGAAGTTGGCGGTGTGATTCACTCCCGTGCCTCGGAGAGCACGTTAAGCCGTCGGTACTGCGCCTGATCTCTCTCTCCGGTCGTGTCGGATTGCCGTCATGTCGGACTATGAGAGTGAAGGAATAGAGAGTGCACTTGTGTACTATGCCTGCCAATCCGCAGTGGAGCAGCGTGGTGGGTCTATGCTCTAAAAACCCTCTCTCACATGAGTGAGGAGGCCTGTGCCCAGCAGTGGGACCTTAATGGGCTGCTACTTACCTTATGTGTGTATGTGTGTGTGAACAGCAGAAGAGTGTAATGTGTTGCATTTACTTATATAAGCATGTCTTTCTTTTTAAGTCATAATGTTTATTATCTTTTTCGCTTCTCAGTAACTGTCGTAATAAAATATGCGTAAAGATAACCAGACAATAGAAAAACAAAATGTAAATCAGTTCCAAAGTGACTGTTACTAACGTTGCGGGTGTCGTTGAGTTATTTTGTGGTAGTGAGTAATTATTTGTGTTTTTAATTATGTAAGTAATGTAAATAACAATGAGAACCCTTGAGGTAAGATTGAATTTTTAAGATATGGGTCTATAAATACAAGACGGACTTTTTCACCATCTCAACGTTTAGCGCAACATGACCCTATAACAGAGTCTTAATTTGCTAAACAAAAGATAACATTGTATAGTTTAACTATTAGCAAACATAAAAATCATAATATTTGGTCGTCTTTAATCAACACATAAAAGCCACTTTAGCGTCATTCGACCCGCGGGGCAATCGACACAAAAACGTCAGTGCGGGGTGGGGTAGGCGACAGTTATTTCTGTTAAAGAGCGCGGGTAAATTACGGTTGTCAATAAAACGCCGCCGGACAATTTAAGGGCTATGTGAACAAGTCAAAACTGAGAAGATTCGTGTAAAAACCAAAGAGGCAATGGGCAAGGCACATTATTTGACCGGCATAGACGTTAGGGTCCAAAGGTGCTGACATGATAACCCCGCGCCTGACGGCGCAATGTAGTTAGACACTCCACTAGGTGCACCAATGACATCGAGCTGGTAACCGCTGGAGCCATTGTGGACGTCATTAGATGATACCTTTGATAGGTCCTAGGTATCAGTCATTATACAACTTAACATCAATCTAGGGTGTTGATCATAGACCAGGCGGCGCGTGTTTGCGCGCCTCCTCCCGCCTACTTGAATCCTCAGTTGGATCCATCTGAGGTACCAGGGACGAATGCGAAAGTTGAACATCATTTATGGATGAAGAGGGTTCCGCTGGGTTTTAGTGGGTATTATGAGGTCTCCTCTCTCGTCGTGTCCCACACTCCTGGGCTATAGGTTGGGGTTCGTGGTTAAATGCATTTCCCAGGGAAAAAAGGGTATTGATCAGCGAAATAAATAAAACCGTTGGGCGCCTGAAATTTCTATCAAGTACCACTGTATATATGACCTGGGACTCGAATCCAGTACTTCATGCCTGACGCCGAACACGCTGACCACTTGATCAATTAGGCAGTCAGACCTTGAGGGTTTCACCAGAAGATAAAGTACATTAAGTAGGTTTAGATTTATCTTTTGTGAAGGTTTTATATAACGATGGAATATTTTGAATTCACATTATGCTAATAGATTTTTATTATATGAAACAATTATATAATCATAAAGCGTCGTTTAATCTGTGTAATAATATAATGAGTAATAAATATGTCTCGAGAAGATAAATGCGCAATTACTGTATCATTGAAAATGTTGATTATTTTAAAATAAATACCTCGCTTGTTCGTAAACGATATAAAAACAGAATCTTTACACGTCAAAGCTGCATAGTGGTATTCATTTTAAACCATAATTATGTCAGTGTAAAATTAAAATCGTCATCATTTAGTAGTGATACCTGTTTAATAAATTGGTGATTTTGTTAATTTCCGTGTAAACTTTCCGAATTTCTATTTTACCATCTCGTATCTTTGTCCCTAGCGTCATCATCTTCTAAAAAGGACCTCTTTCAGCAGTTTTTGGGCAACATCTCCTATTCATTTCTTTTACGATAAAGGATATAGAATCAAAATAAAAGAAAATTGGCTACAATTTATGTTAAAACAATGTTTTTGTATAACCAATAGTTTTGACGTAAGAGTTTCTTCTTGAAATTGTTTTTTATTGCGAGTTTTGACCAAATATCTCAATACTCGATATAAGTCGTATTGCTGATTTAATTCCTCAAGTCTTCTGTCGTTGGTGTTTGATTCAATTCCTTATTTAGGCATCATGGCTACTGCGATTAAACCTTGAACATTGTCGAAAAGCTCAAATATTGCTCGATATTATATTATATTATCATCATAACGAACTCTAGCAAAATCTGAATATTGTCAAATATCATAAGACATTACTTATGACACAACGAAGATATGAGGCATCAAATTTCTGTTTTCTATCATCATTTTCAAATTTTATATTATATACAGCTTAATCTAATTATTCAAAGCACTAAGAGCGACTAACGATCAATCTTAGTTGGTTGGGGTCCTACAGAAATGACACACGTGATATTTACTAACTGAAATATTTTTGTATTTGTTCTATTGTACATCAAAAATAACGATTATAAGAACTCCAATAAAGACAAAGTTAAATTTCTAAAAGAGCACAAATTCATAAAATTAGTAAATGTTGTAACTTAGAAACAAATTACTGTACAAACTCTGAACAAAATTTCATAATAAATATTTATACCCAAACCACTATACTTACACGATTATTGAAAAAAACAGACTCTCTAATTCGGCTCAAGTACGATTTAAGCTAACATTATAGTTTGTTTTTGATCAAAGATATTAACTTGACCGTGAAGATCTACAATCCTTATATAATGAAATAAATAGACGCACAGAGCGAAACGTACACGAACGATATGTATATATTGCCGTATTATTTGGTAGATTAACTTATTTCTATTTTAATTCGTGCTAGGGTATATGTGTTGCAGTGTGAATATCAGTTTGAAAAATTGATTTTCAATCTATTTAAAAGGCCCTAATATGATCATCAAAAATATAGGGTTATTATTGCTATTGAGATTTGTGATTTTATCAGGAGCTATCTCGCCTGATTGGTGGCCACAGTCGTTTCCTTTAAAAGGTATTTATTAATTTTACTGTTTACGTAAAATGTCCTAGATGTAGCTGTATTTATAAATTACATTATTGAGCACTTTAAAACATTAGATTTGATATTTTGTACAATTGCCATTCCTCGATGATAATACATTACTTAAGAAACATAGGACATCAATTATAATCTTTATTACCTCTTTGTCTTCATGATTATCTCCTACTGAAACCGGGTAGTTTGCCTGCTGAATTTCTTGGATAATATAGCCGTTATTTAAAGAAGTAATTGCTTAAATTGAAAACTATGAATTATGTCTAAAGGGTCACGCCACTTTGCAAAAAAGAGATATGGACCAAGCAAAAAGTGTTTTCTTCCAGTGGGATATCTGAAGCATTTATATCTTTTTCCAATGTTACAGTATTAGATTACATATATGACATCACAGCCTAAACTCGTTGGTTTTATTAATTTATTCGTAAACTTAGTTTTGGTGTGCATTTTAATTCTCATACAACAGTTTCCACTGTTATTTTCATTACAGATGGACTTATGTTTGACTATATCGTGGTTGGAGCTGGCTCTGGTGGTGCAGTGGTGGCATCTAGACTAAGTGAAGTACCTTTTTGGAATGTCCTACTATTGGAAGCAGGGGGTGACCCACCAATTGCTAGTGTGGTAAAAGACAATTTTAAATATTATTCGTTCCTGTTGAGATGTTAAATGAATTGATTAACATTCTTGTTACAGACTCCAAGTTTATTCTTAAACATTTCACATTCCCATTACGACTGGGATTATCAAGGTCTTCTTGATCCAGGGACTGGACAGACACACCCTGATAGGAAAGTCTATATCGGTCGGGGTAAAATGCTAGGAGGTTCATCTGGTAGTAATTATCTAATTTATGCCAGAGGAGCACCTGAAGACTTTGATGACTGGAATAAAGTAGCTCCAAGTTGGGATGCGGATTCTGTTTTATATTATCAAAAAAAGCTTGAAGACATGACCGATTATTCTGTTTTTCAAAATCCGTATAACGCATTCTATCATTCACTACATGGCCCTGTCGCTATATCTAGATTAGCGAATGATGCATATGACACAGTAAATCAGAGAATTTTTAGCGCCTATGATGAAATAGGTGTAAAAAAGCTGCTGGAATTAAATGGTCCTGAAAGGTTAGGTGTGTCACTTCCGCATCTTACTTCATCAAATGGCAGAAGGTCGAGTACAGCTGAATCCTATTTACATCCAATTAGAGATAGACCAAATTTTTACGTAACAAAATTCGCGAGAGTTGTCAAAGTGTTAATAGATCCAATTACATTACGCGCCTATGGTGTTAGAGTTTTGCTAAGTTCAGGCGTGATGATAAACGTTTACGCTAACATTGAGGTAATATTATCAGCTGGTTCTATAGATACGCCAAAACTTTTAATGCTTTCTGGAGTTGGCCCTCGTGAACATCTAACAACACTAAATATAAAAACTATTGTTGATCTCCCCGTGGGAAAGAACCTACAGGACCATATTATTCTCACTCTTATTGTCAAGGCTGAAGTAACTTCAGATGTTGCTACTGAATTAAGTAATACTCCATTAGCAATCACAAGTGGCTTCTTCAAGATCAATTGTCCTTCTTGCATTGATGCTGGTATTACAAAACCTGATATCCAATTTTTTAATGCCCGCATTGCTGCAACTGCAACTTCGCCAATTCTGTTTGGATGTCGGTCAGTAGCAAATTACGATGAAGAATTTTGCAATTCAATAGCTAGAGCTAATGTTGGCCGAGAAATTGATGTTGTATTTCTCGTGTTGCTTCATCCTTTATCAAGAGGCCAAGTAACATTAAATACTTGCAATCCCTTCGATAAACCTATTATAGAGACAGGATTTTATAGAAATGAAAAAGACGTAACCACGCTTGTGGAAGCTATCAAATTTATAACTCAGATTACCAACACGTCTTACTATAGAAGTATCAATGGAGAAATAGCAAAATTAGATGTAAAAGGTTGTAGTAATCTAGTTTTTGGATCTGATGAGTACTGGAAATGTTTTGTACTTAACACGCCGAATTCAATGTTTCATCCTGTCGCAACTTGCTCGATGGGCCCTGAAGGAGTTGTCGATGAGAGATTGAGGGTTCATAACATTAAAGGCTTACGAATTGTTGACGCATCAGTTATGCCATTGATAACAAGTGGAAATACAAATGCACCGACAATGATGATAGGCGAAAAAGCCGCAGATATGATTAAGGAAGACCACTCTATATATTTATAGCAAGAAAATTTAAAATTATAATAATCTTATTAATGTACGTATATAAAAAACACAATGCACGTAATTTGTTATCGTATGTATAAATATTGTTATCGTTAATAATCTAGATAATTGTTTTTTATTTCTTATAAATTAAGGATTCTTTGTATTAAAAATAGGTCATGAATTATTAAATTCAATATACACATACTTAAAAGGGTGATAACATTACCTTTTTGATTGCAAAGTGCTTGAATCCAGGGCAGTATATCAATTTGAATAAATTAAATCGATTCTTATTAAAAATTGTATTAACATCCAATTTAATCTACTTGTTTAAGAATGTATTTAATCTTGAGTGAGTGATATATAGGGAGAGTGGGAACTAATATTATAAATTAAGAAACTGTAAACAATCCCATGTTGGTATTATCGAAAAAAATGTAATCCAAAACGTAATATTAAATAGCCTAATATAAAAATGAGTATATAAACTACGAAGTTATATTAAGGAAATTTTTGTATATGCATATATTAACATAAAAAAAATAATTAAAACAGGATCTTCATAAATAAATTATTCAAATCATATCGAGATATACATCTCATTGTCTAGATTCACTAAATATCCAGTATTACCTTACTTGTTGTTTATCTTTAAGTTTATAAATTATTACGTTCTTACGCTTTAGTTACATATAAATTAACATTAAGGTGATCTCACTGGCGTAATAGTACAGGTGTTAATTTTACTGCCTCATTGGTCTAGTGGTTAGCATGTTCGACTACAGAAATGAGTTTCCTATTAAGATTATCTCAATATTTGCCCGAAGTTGCGAAGCTGGCGGTGTGATCCACCCCCGTGTCTCGGAGAGCACGTTAAGCCGGTCGGTCCTGCGCCTGATCTCTCTCCGGTCGTCTCGGATTCCCGTCACGTCGGACTATGAGAGTGAAGGAATAGAGAGTGTGCTTGTGTACTACGCCTGCCAATCCGCAGTGGAGCAGCGAGGTGAGTCTATGCTCTAAAATCCCTCGCTCCTCGGAGTGAGGAGGCCTGCGCTCAGCAGTGCGACGATAATGGGCTGTAGAGGTTGGAGAGGGTAATTTCACTGCCATAGGTCTTGAGTTCATTTCCACCGGTCAAATTCATGAAACTCAAACTTGTCAAACTTACGGGAGGCTTTGACCGTAGGTGGTTGCAACTCTTCTAGTAAAGACGTAATATCTGTATAGCAAAAACTTGCCTTCCGATCCTGTCCGAAATTATCACATTACCATTTTAGATTGATCACCTTTCAATCAGGTTTGTAGCAGGTGATCCCCAATGGGAGTTAAAGGCGGAAGGTCTAGAAGCTGCGTATTAGTGCAGAATTGCCGCGAAAACTAGAAGAGAATTACGCGATGCTGAAGAGATAAAGAGGATCAGGGTCCTAGCAAACAAAGCCTTGATACAAAGATGGAAGAAGGATCTCGGGCCTTTGATCCAGATTGGTGCAAGTGTATACTGGTCAAGGTTGCTTCGGCGTATGCTGAATTTGGGCAGGTATATGCCTGCCCAAAATCTTGCCGCTTTAGTTACAACACACCATACAGTTGCAGAATGACCCAGGTGGAGGCCTCAGTAACTCATTATGATGTTGCTGATCGGCCCAGTCTTTTCACTGGCAAACATTATAAGTTCAAATTGTCTGATGTGGCTTTCGGTTGCATCCTTTGCGAGACCATCGTCTCATCAAGGGAAGAGGGTAAATGCTATCGAAGCAATGATTGAGAGGAGTAGGGAAAAGAACACGGAGATTTATGCAATTCCTCTTCCTGTAGTGCACCTGCGAGTCAGCTTCTTCCGGGAATCAGAGTGGAGTGCTTAGAACGAGCCTTTGGCTTCCCATTTACAAATGACATGGGTTTTTAGTGCAGTGCCAGCGAGTCCACCACGCGCGTCTGTTCTTCTTGACTCAATAGGCAAGAATTGACTAAAACTTAGTTGTTTTTTGCTCTGTCGTTCGTGTAGGTCGTGATCTTATGAAAAAGTGGATAAATCCCACTGTCACACATTGACAATCCAAACCATTTTTTTGAATCAGGTTCAACCATTTAAAGGGAGTTCATAAGCACCTACAGAAAATTATATTTGTATTTAAAGATAAGATAATTATTCCACCATCATAAATAAATAAAAGTAAATCTCTATCATTAGATGCCTTCCTATAGTTTATTTTTAAGAATTTGTAAAATAATTAGTCTAACCTTTTATGCGGAAATAAGCTAAGTGGTACATAAATTATATTGGAAATTTAGCTCGACCAAAGTTGGAGTACGTTCTAACTATTTAACTGGTACTAATACCAGTTTTCTAAGTTGTTTTCTAAAAAACGAACTTGACGAGTGTTAAAAAAGACTATCTTTTTATTTCATGCTTTTATTGAAGTGAGACTTTTTTACGCATACTTGACATAGGGAGTAAGCTGGTGAATGCATTACGAGAGCGTTACGGAAAATTTGATCAGGTAAGACGAGCGGATGATTTTTTTACAGTATAAGTAAATTATAATTGTGTAATCGCTAATGTGTTATCAGTAATATTATATTAAATAAATAATTAAAATATTGAAGTGAAACGTTGACTATAAACCTCTCTTCCCTTCACTTTAAAGCAGACTCTACTTGAACGAGGATAGTATTGGCACAGTCTCATTTATTACTACACTAAATTAAGAAGTTTTCGAAATAAAGAAGAAAATGTATATTTAGAAGTATTTCTAAAGATTAGAGGCCAGTGGTAACGCTTCGGGTAATGACGCATCAGTTTATGTAGAACTGGAGTTAATGTCTCGAACACTTGAATGCGAGCCGCTCTCCGATAATAAGGTGATTTTTTAAAACAACACTTTTCAACTGTTTCGCTGTACAATATCGAGAAAAGGATAATAAAATTGACTTTTTTGATGATATTAAGGTACGAACTGAAAGCAGCACCGAGCTGAGTTTAACGTCTTTTGGCAGAAACGTACAGATATTTTATAATACAACTTTTGTCCGATGTTATGTAAACGACACATTTTCTGCGAATAAAGATCTTACGCATAATATATAAACATTTACATAAATAAATACAAAGAGCGGAGAATAAGCCCCGGTAGGGAGACCAGACGGCCGGGGGTCAGGGCTACAGCTTGAGAAACCGCCGGACTATCCTAACCGATTCTAGCAACACCGCCTTTTGCATCCTTGCTGCGAGTGAACTGCCATGGAACCCCAGTCTTCTCAGATGGTGAGCGAGACAGACTGGGATCAGACCATTCTCAGATATTACGATTGCGATGGTTTCAGTAGATCCCACCCCCCACATGGCGGTAATCTCGTGGCCCAGATACAGATATTTACTTACTTACTATTTTAAATATAGTTTGGAAGTAACAACGTGTAACGTTGTGCTTCTGTGTAGGACTGGAATCAAGTCAAAATATTTTTATCCTTTAAATAATGGGAACTATGTCATTGATCTAGTGGTCCGCATATTCGTCTACAGACGGGGTTCGAGTCCCAGGTTTTCTGTTAAGAAATTCTCAGTATTTGCCCTTTATTGGGAAGTTGGGGGTGTGCTCCATCCCAGTCATGTCGGATTGCCATCATATCGGATTATGAGAGTCAAAGTACATTTGTGTTAGCGCATACACTTATGCACTAAAAAATAGCGAAGACAGACAAATAGTAGTAATGGCACTTTTGATGATGAGAAGGAAACAAAATCGATTTTATTAAAAAAAATATAATATTTTGAAAACGTTTTGTTAGCATTATTTAAGCTCTAACATGTTAGTACAACTAAATGAAACGATAGCTTAATAACAAATACATGACTTTAATTTTAAAAAACCAGTAATGAAACTCGAAAACAAAAACAGTTGATCAGCTCGGGTCAACGATCGCTAGCTGCCGGCGGCCGCGCCGTTTTTGATTTCGTGTTTCATTGCTGGTTTTTTTAAGTAATGTATTTTTAATGAAGCTATCGTTTCATTTAGCTGTACTAACACGATGAAGCGTAAATAATGCTAATAAGACCTTTTAAAAACAATGTTTCTTAATCAGGATCGATTTCTTTCGTCCATTCTTCAAACGTGTCATTAGTAATAACATCTGTCTTTGTTTACGAAAGCGGTCTCCTAACACTCGATCATTCACTTTAAATCTACTTTTAATAACTGTTATCTCGATTGACATTAAATTTGGCATATATATTCCTTTCCCGATGTTTGTTATTTATTGATGACCCTATAGCGCTTGACTGTGATTTCACCTGATGGTAAGTGATAATACAGTCTAAGATGGAAGTCTGCTAATCTGGTAAGATGCATTATACCTCTTAAGGTTATTAGATAGCATCCTACTGGAACACAAGTCTTTTTGTTTGGCGGTATGTCTTTGCTGGTAGGGTGGTAACTCCCAGCAGTCCAGGCTCAGACATAATGTTATTGACAAGACACAAAATGTAATTCTTTAATTGACCCTTCCCTACTACAACTTTACAAAATGTTGTTTTAATGAGTGAAATTACAGTTTTTTTATTACTTACAAAGCCCGTGACATTATACTCTCGTTATATAGTGTATAATGTAATAAACTAGAGAGACAATGTGTAATTATGTAGGTATTTCTAAACTAGCAACATAATTATAGTAACGCCATAAAAATTGTTGTTTAATGACTTGTGTCCTTAGTAATGTACATAATCATGGAACTAATTTGTCAGGCTGAGCATACGTGTATTTAATAAAATATATTTTGACAGCCTCATTGGCGCTTTTGCTGAGTATTGGCTTTGCTAGCTCAGGTTCTAGGATCGATCGCCGATAGAGCGAATTCAGGAAATTGCATTATCTAATTAGTCTTAATCTGGAATAGTGGGAGACTTCGGCCGTGGCTAGTTACTACTCTACAAATAAAGATGTACCGCCAAACATAGTAATTTGTGTTCCGGTACGATGCTGTGTAGAAACCATAATAGGTAAATTGCTTCTTACCAGATTAATGCGTTTTCATCTTTGCCTTTATCATCACTTACCATCAGGTAACATCACAGTGAAGCACAGTTGCTCTGTATTATATCCGTCATTTTACAATTAAAACTTCAGCAGAATAGATCAAGTACTTTCGGTGTTTCAACAATTGAGTTATCTGATTCTAGAGACATTTCAGAATAAAAGGTAACTTCAGTAAATTATGACTTTATTTAAATCAAAATAACAATCAAGTTTTATTTCTGGTTATAGCTGTATATATAAATTACATTATAAAACACTAGCTGAACCCGCGACTTCATCTGCGTAGAGTGTTTTTTGGATAGCGATTTCATTAATTTAGGCAAATTTTTTCAAATACGAAACATGACCTCTATTCGGCAAAATGAATATTCCTACAGTTCGCGACTTTTCCCTTTAATTTATAAATAATACAACATAAATAATATTGTTAAGCATCGTTCGTTTTTGTATAGTATATTTTGTTTCAACTTCACTATAGATATTTATAACTTTGTATATAGAATGTTTGTTAGCTATAGCGTATTGTCATTTCTAAGAATAAAGTTGTTTGTGTAATTAATGTAATCCCTGTGATTGGTGAGAAATAAAACGCCAATCATAGGATCTATTTTTTATCCAATAAATTAACAACCACCGTCGTTTGCTTGTCACAATAGTGCACGTTTGTCAGTCGCAAATATCGTACAATAGATAGCCAATTTCGGTAAACAATATTCCTGCTGAAGCAACAGTTCGTACTTAAATTGGCTTAATTGGCCATGTGACCGCAACATTACACACTTCACACGCGGCTCTTCGTCGCTGATGACTGTGCCTGCACATAATACAGCAGCCTTTCGGGGTAGCTTTAAATATGCTGCCACACACTGCTGGAACACGATTCCTCCGCCTTTTTGGCGATCAAATTCGGCCAAATCATTTAAAATAAAGTGTAAGTGGCACTTATTTCGCATGCAGTGCCAAACTTCATAGGCATTTAACATCATCCCTTACTTCCTTGTCATTTTCCACTCCAGTAGACTCTTATATGATATTTATTTTATTATATATTTACATTGTTTAGTATATATTAGTTGTTCATCCGCCCATCCCATATGAAATATATAACATCTTTCCATATTCATCGTATAACCACTATTTATTTACCCCTACACGTCTATCCCCTTTAAATTTTAAGTAATCATTTTATACAACAGCAAAGGCTGATACTGACGTTCTCGTCTCATTTATTTTATTTATTTATGTCTCATTTATTGTTTATTATTATTTATTTATCTGTATATAGTATATTTATTTATAATATGATATATTTAGGGTCGCCGCTGAAAACCAGCGTTGGGCTAAAGTCCCACATTAGTAGCTGAGCGGTGCTCCCAAGTCGGTGTCGCATTTAACTATAATAAAATTTTATCTATAATGTATCTAGTATATTTGTTTATTGTATTATTGTTGTATGTAGTTAAGTGTGACTGAATCGAATAAAAGGTTTTTAATTTAATTTATAATTTAAATACTCGCCTGGTGACACGTAGACGGCGGAGCGTTGGAGTGAAGAATCTGGTGGAATTTTCATTTAACCTGAACCGTCAAGTCTTCGCAAGAGTGAGCTTACGAAGGGGCCCACACCTACCAAGTTTCAAGTTTCTAGGCCTTGCGGTTCCAAAGATATCGTGATAAGTCAATAGTTAACACCCCGCAACCCCCCTTGCGGGTGAAATATCATAAAATCCGTTCTTAGCTGACCACTATTCGGCAAAAGGAACATTCCTACCAAATTTCATGTCTCTAGGCCTTATGGTTCCCGAGACATCGTGAAGAGTCAATAGTAAACTGGATATGTTTTTCTGGAATAATTCACAATAAGTCTTGATAAAAAAGTATAGTAAACTAAAAACTGACTAAACAAAATCAAGTACCATCCAATGGAAAGAAGCGAGGCCATTCTGCTGTAGAAGTAACTCGTGATATTTCAGGAATTTATAATAGACATATCATCATCAGATGTGATTACAGTCAAGCGCTAACCTGTCAGCAATAAAAGACATACCAAAGTCAAAACACATTAGACTTACTTTTAAATAAATCACAATGCTATGAAACCACTGTTATACCCTCTGATAGTATAAAAATATATAGTTGAGGGATGCTTAATTATAAAATTGGATTTAAATCCAATTCAATTAATTTATAAGGTGCAAAAGATCATAAAAATGTGCGTGAATGAATGAAATGCATAAGACCATTAATGTATTTGAGTATTTTAATATAACAGAAACTTTCCAATTGAAGCATTGTACGAAATCAATTTTTAATATGTTAAATGGATATACTGAGTTATCCTTAAAAGATAGATACCAGATAGATATACCATTGTGGACTTTTTTTTGACTAAAGAAATAGAATATTTTGCCATTGTTTTATTACATCTAAGGGATTAGGTAGCTTTTCTTAAAAGCTCCGAGGCGGTTTGTATTTTCTGACACTTCCCACAATTATTGCTATATTTCAACCAGTTTACACAAAACCTTGACATATTATACATCTAAATATTCCTCACGAACTACTTTATCTATAAATGAAAACCATATGAAAATCCGTTAAACAGTTTTTAAGTTTATGCCGAACAAACAGACGCGGCGGAGGACTTTTGAAATGTATAAGGAAGGGCTGTGTCGTTACAGGTGAATGTAGATTTTTCTTAATAAATATAGATTTGACCTTGTTATTTGTGTGTTCAATAATTGTGACGTTGCCTATTTACGTGGAGGATTTATTATGCAAACTTATATCTATGTAAAACAGTATGTTACAAGTAGCAGGAGAAAACAGTGTATTTTACTGTAACGTATAAAACAGGCTCAACTTTTTTAAGATGTACTGATGTAGTGTAGTGTGTAAACAGTGTCAAGTGTAGTGATTTCTAATGATAAATTATGTATAACTTAAACCTGTTTCCAAGGCTTTATATAAGTATAAAAAGAAGGAATGGTCAAGTTAGGCCGTGGTTCATATGTCTATTAGAAATTCTTGCATTATCACAAGTTACTTCTACAGCTGAATGGCCTCGATCCTTTCCATTAAAAGGTACTTGATTTTGTTTAGACAGTTTTATAGTTTAGTACTTACTATAATTTCATACCAATACTTATTGTGAATTATTCCAGAAAAGCTTTTAGTTTTATTCGGTTTCATAAAGTGTTTTATCTTTATCGGTATAAAAAAGTATAAGCTTTGATTGTTATTTTGATCTAAATAAAGTCACAATCTACTGAACTTACCTTTTATTCTTCATTTCTAAAGAAATAGGTAACTTGATTGTCAAATCTCATAAGCTACTTGATCTATTTTGATAAGCTTTTACCTGTAGAATGACTTATGTTATATAGAGCAACAGAGATTACTTTTGTCCCGTTTTTAGTATAAATAATATCAAATAAGCGACTGACTGTAAGCTTACCTGATGCTAAATAATGATTTAGTCTAAGATAAAAGCGCGTTAAATGGCAATTAACCTCCTATGGCTCACAGCATCTTACCGGAACACAAATCCTTTGCTTGGCAGTACGGTTTTGCTAGTAGGGCTGTAACTAGGCCACGGCCAAAGCCTTCCATCAGTCCAAATTCAGGCAAATTAGAAAACTGCAATTTTCTGAAGTCGCCCTATCGGAGATTGAAGCCGAAACTGTTAGCGAAGCGAATGCTCGCACCACTGCGTCAGAGAAGCCTTATCTATGGCTTAAAAACTACCTATACACTGTTTAACTATTGACTGCCCATTGTTATACGTTATCTGTGAAATAGAGTAAAATAGATGCAACATATGCATTGTATACAGTTTAAGAGAACATTAAATATAATAATAAAATGTTAAATTAAAACTAAAAATTCCGTTGCATCCACTTTACAGATGGACTTAGTTTTGATTTCGTCGTAGTTGGAGCCGGTTCAGCTGGTGCTATAGTGGCTTCTAGATTAAGTGAAGTGCCTCAATGGAAAATATTACTTTTGGAAGCAGGAGGTGACCCACCAATTACTAGTGTGGTAAGAGAAAGGGACCATATTTTTATGCCATTCATACTTTTATAGTACTTATTTGATAAAAAGATAAACCTTTTGGAATACCACATGGCATTTTCACACAATTCATTATTAAAACAATATAAATTTCTTATTGAAAATGTATTTTTGTATGGCAAGAAATACTCGTTCAATCAATATAAAGATAACTAACGAAAATCTTGATAGAATAATAAAGAAAATTGAATAAAACGCTCTTGATTTAACTCTTGATATTTGGAGACTTAAAAATTATAGTCTTTTAGACTTGAATGCGAAGTGTGAAATTCATACATACATACATAGCATCACGCCTCATTCCCATAGGGGTAGGCAGAGACCACGTCCTTCCACTTGCCACGATCCTTGCATATCTCCTTCGCTTCTTTCATTCTCATTAAACGTTTCATATAAGTTCGTCGGTTTAGAGTACTCTTGACCTGGCCCTTATTTAAAATGTCCTGGATTTGGTCCATGAACGTTCGCCTTGGTCTTTCCCTTCCAACTTCGCATTCACTCTTGACTCATAAATCCTTTTGGTCAGTCTCCTTTCACTCATTCTCTCTACATGCCCAAACCATTTAAGCACACCTTTCTCGATTTTAGTCACTACGTCTTCTTTTATACCACAGCGTTCATATTATGTATTTATTATGTGAAATTCATATTATGTATTTATTAAATACGTATATGTTGGCTATTATAATTTTACCTGTGCCTTAAATTTTCTGTAATTGGAGTCAAGCTGACCAATGTATATCTGTCCAAGTAAAAAAAAATGTCGCTGATAGCCCATTATCTCCCAAGTTGGACATAGTAGTTCTAAAAAATTGGTTTCAAAAAATAACGTTTCATATTCGTCTCGGAGTTCTTATATATAAATATTCTTTCTTTAAGACTTGTAAATTGCAGCAGCTTCTAAATGTTTGTTACAGGTCCCTGGCTTATTCACAGCAATCACATATAGTAAGTATGATTGGAATTATCGCGCTGAACTTGATCCTGGGGTTGGTCGAGCTCATCCTGAAGGAAGAATTTATATGGGTCGCGGCAAAATGCTAGGAGGCTCATCGGGTTCTAACTACGAAGTATATGCCAGAGGAGCACCCGAAGATTTCGAAGACTGGAACAAAGTAGCTCCAGGATGGGGTTGGAATTCTGTTTTACAATATTATAAAAAGCTTGAAGGCATGACCGATTCCACAATTTTAGAAAATCCATACAGTGCAATGTACCATTCAGCAACTGGCCCTGTTGGTATATCACGACCTATACAGAATGCATATTATGAAAAAGTAAACGAAATGGTCTATAAAACATACGAAGAAATTGGTATAAAGAGAATATTGGATCTAAATAGCCCTGAAATGTTAGGAATATCAAGACCACATTATACCTTTGCAAACGGCAGAAGATCAAGCACGGCTGAAGCATATTTACGCCCAAAGAAGAACAAAAAAAATTTATACATTACAAAATTCGCGAGGGTTTTAAAAGTACTAATTGATTCTGTGACTTTACAGGCCTATGGTGTTAATGTTATGCTTGAATCAGGCAACATGATAAATATTTATGCGAATATCGAGATAATTTTATCTGCGGGAGCAATAAATACTCCGAAACTTTTAATGCTGTCTGGTGTAGGCCCTCGTGAAGTACTAACGCCACTTAACATAACAACTATTGCAGAACTTCCCGTTGGAAAGAATTTGCAAGACCATATAGTTACCACTCTTGTTACCAAAGGACAAAAGGGTTTATATACCGCCTTAAGGAGTATATTCATTCCTACTGAATTACACGCATTTCCAGTACCTTACCAAAGTGGCTTCTTTAGGCTTAACTGTTCGTCTTGTACAGATTATGGTTTAACTAGGCCACATATTCAATTTTTTAATGCCCGCGCCCCAGCGGCGGTGTCTCCTGTAATTCTCGCGCTATGTAGGTCTATAGGTAACTTCGATGAAGAATTTTGCTACTCACTAAGTAAAGCTAACGTTCAAAGAGAAATTGATGGTATATTCCTTGTTGTAGCTCATCCTTTGTCGAGAGGTCAGGTGACGCTTAAAAGTATTAATCCTTTTGTTGATCCTGTTATTGAGGTAGGTTTTTACAGAAATAAAAATGACCTATCAATGACCGTCGAAGCAATCAAGTTTATAGTTCAGTTAGCAAATACAACGTACTACAAACGCGTCGATGGAGAATTCTTCAGATTAGATGTGAAAGGTTGTGAAGGATTAACTTTTGGATCTGATGAATACTGGAGATGCTACGCTCTCAATACTCCAGTTTCTAATTTACATCCTGTGGGTACTTGTGCTATGGGGCCTAATGGAGTTGTCAATGAAAGACTAAAAGTTCACAATATAAAACGATTAAGGGTTGTTGATGCATCCATTATGCCGAACATTACTAGTGGCAATACAAATGCACCATCTATGATGATTGGTGAAAAAGCGGCTGATATAATTAAAGAAGACTACCATATATACTTCCAGTTTAACGATTATATATATAATTCCCGAAGAAATAATTGTCAATGTCCTTAATTGTTTGAGGAGGAAAAGAACAATTTAGATTGGTTTAGGTGTAAGTAGTAGTATTATGATTATTAAAATCTATTTATTATTCTCACAAATTTTTAAAGCACACGATGAGAATAAATTGAAATAAACCAATTGTACGTTAATGTCTTTAGATGTTATATTAAAGATTTTAATCATTTCAATTAAATTAATTAGAAAATGGTAAAAAGCAACTTCTTCAGTTATAATATCAAATTGGCAGTGCTCTATTAATAACAAACAACTGATAAACATGCATCTTTCTTTTTGACGTGATAACGACTTATAAATCGTTAGTTGTCCCGCTACAGGCATGAAAAATCATTGTCACGTTTAGCCTGAGCCGATCGTGCAAGCGAGAGTGCGGCACAAGCGATAAAGACATCCGACCGGCGTAAGAGTGCGGCTTGTAACACATCTATCGTGCGATCAGTTATCAATTTATAAAGAAAATACATTTCATTTCACCTAATGCCGATTCCCGTTCCGAATTCCACTGTCACACCATTGTGTGATTACCAATATCTTGCAGCATTTCATTTAATGAAACAAGATATTGTCCATTTTGTATTTTAGGTATTTCTTAACTGGTTTTCATAGAATACTCAACAGGGTTCTGTCAAAATTATTTCGTCGTCATCGTCGTCGTCGCTTCAACCCATGGACGTCCACTGCTGGACATAGGTCTCACGTAATGACGTCCACGACGGTCATTACGTGAGACCTATGTCCAGCAGTGGACGTCCATCGGTTGAAGCGACGAATGACGTCCACAAGGCCCGATCTTGCGCCGCCTTCCTCCAGCGGCTACCGGCGACCCTCTTTATCTCATCGGTCCACCTTGTGGGGGGCCTGCCTACACTGCGCCGTCCATGCGGGGTCGCCACTCCAGCACCTTCGGCCCCCAGAATTATTTATTATTAGCTAATAAATTGTGTTATATAAATTTGAGTGTTGATTTTTAATCATAGGATGTGTGGTTCCATAAAATAAAAGGTATTTGGTTTGTGTTCTTAAAAGTTTGGGAATCACTGGTATAGTTAAATGGTACTTCTCCGACTTTAATCAGACTACGACCTGCACCCAGTGGCTATTTTGTATTAAATAAATACTATTGCTAACCTTCCCGTTGGAAAGAATCTACAGGATCATCTTGTCATCATTCTTGCAATTAAAGGACAACAAGGCTTACATACTGCGTTGAGAAATTTACTAATTTTTACTGAAATAAATACTATTCCATTGCCATTCCAAGGTGGCTTCTTTAGGATTAATTGTACTTCTTGTACACAATACGGTATTACAAGACCTCACATCCAATTCTTCAACCTTCATATTTCAGCAATGATGGCTCCCGGAATTTTATTGGCATGTCAGTCAATAGGAAACTTTGATGAAAAATTCTGTTACTCACTAAGCAAAGCCAATGTTCAAAGGGAAATCGATGGTATTTTTATTAATTTATTACATCCTTTATCTAGAGGGCAAGTGAGGCTAAAAAGTAGAAACCCCTTTGCTCATTCTATTATTGAGTTAGGTTATTACAGAAATAAATAAGACCTTGCAATGATTGTCGAAGCTATCAAGTTTATAGTTAAGGTGACCAATACGACGTATTATAAAAGTGTCAATGGAGAAGTAGCGAAGGTAGATGTGAAAAGTTGCGATGAACTTGTCTTTGGGTCTGACGAATATTGGAGATGTTATGCTCTTAATACTCCGGTTTCAAATTTACACCCTGTTGGTACTTGCGCCATGGGACGAGATGGAGTAGTTGATGAGAGATTGAGGGTTCATTACATAAAAGGCTTACGGGTTGTTGATGCGTCAATTATACCATTTATTACTAGTGGTAATACAAATGCACCAACAATGATGATCGGCGAAAAAGCGGCTGACATAATTAAAGAAGACTATAATGTATATAACAATTAATTTAACCGTATAAGTTTTTATAACCAACTCCCAGATATTGGCTTATAAATTTAAACCTCTTATTAAATGGAAGCTAATTGAAGAATCGTAATGTAAAGAAAACAGCTTTAAATTTATATTATAAAGATTTTGTCAGAACAGGACTTGGAGGAGCTAACTCATAACTTTAGATTTTCAGTCGTAAATTAGTAATAATGTGAAATTGATGTTGGAGTTTTGAAAAATGCTGCAGAAGCCTATTTGAGTTTTTGTATTTGAATAAAGACAGTAAAGTTTACAATTTGATGATTGTAAACTTTACTGTCTTTATTAATTATTTAAGAAATAATTTAGGTGAAGTTTTGTATATGCTTTAAGCAAAAGAAAAAACAAGTATGAATTTGATGAGGATGAGTTAAAAGATTATGAATATTGAATTTGTATTTTATTAGTTCATTTCTTAAACATATGTTCATTCGAGCTCATGTTAAACATAAAAGTTTTTAATTACTGCCTTTCAGATTATTAGATGCATACTTACATTCATAATCTAATCAATATACAGATTTTACTTTACAACTAATATATTTCTAACTAATACATTTTAATATTCGCAACGTTATTTACGTTGAGTGTCCGACATTAGTTAATTTAAAAATACTCTACATGTATTAAAAGAGTTTTTTAAATCGGTCCAGTAATGTCTAGTTTGATTATTATAAATTGTTAGAAAAAAAATTAAATGTACAACTTTCTTATATAATTTTAGAGAAGAGATTTATTTGTGACACTTTATTAGAGCTCGATTCAGGATACATTATTTTCTTTAGATTGAGATTTTGTCTTTTGAATAGAATGTTTGATTTTAATAATTTAAAACGTATTTTACTAGTATTGAAACTTTCTTAATAATAGAGCATTTTATAGGATAAGGATTAATACAGAGGTATGAATAATAGAGGTATGACACCGACTCCAAATATAAGAATATGAAGAACTCAATAATAGTATACGCAATTATTTTTTACTTTTTAGAGCGTATTAACTTGTTTCAAATAGTGTGTATTAAAGGCGGTTCTTTTTATGTTAAAATATATATTTATTTATTAAATTTGTTTAATTTTATTATATATACACATAAAAAACGTGTTACTTAAATTAGACCGCACCGTTTAAATAGAACAACTTTTGAAAGTCAAATTGACATTTGTACCGCCACACCTGGGATCGCACCCCCAACCTCATGCCTTGCAGATTGGTTACTTTGCCACCCCGCTATCACCAGTCTTTTATATGGCAATCGAGCTCATCAATACACAAAAGTTTCCCTCTACACCCCACACTCAGCTGCCACCGCTACACACATAACACACCTTACAAATATTGCAATACAGCAACAAACGTCAAGCCCATTGCCATTTGATTACAGACAGTTATATATTCTGCCATAAATCGCACCCTTACTGTAAGCCGTTGAGGAGTTCCATTGATCATCATATTTAACTACGACAATCAATTGACCATACCGCCGTTACGGTAGGTGACTGTAATATCCGGATAAACTATAAAAGATTCTTCCGAGTATTGTTAATTTGCTCCAAAGAATTGAAGAGTTCCGTCACTTTGTAATGGATCCCATCATCAGAATCTAACCAAACTATCACCAAACAACCCTTAAAGTATATCCTTTCTAATAAAAACCATCGAAATCGGTTGCGTGGTCTTGAGTTGTTCGTTCATTTGTCGCGAACATGCTTAATGCAAATTTAAGACTTATACGGTTTTCTCATGGATGCCAACCTCAGAACTGGACTTAAAAAAAATGGGACATCGGTTCACCGGAGATATGAGGTAACAATTAAATACAACAATAAAAAATTGATAACAGCCTCCTTTTTTCAAGTCCATTAAAAAAATTTAGAGTCATAATGGCCCAATGTATAAATTCTTTACATCAACGTTTTTTTAACGCTGGGAAATATCCCGGGGTTATAGGAATACTCGTGAGGATGTTCCAGGGTATGCCGGACTCATACCGGCTAAAACCCAGCGGTGCTCCTACATCACACGGATACGGGGTCATGAGAACGTGACTGACAGACATTCGCAACCTGTTTAGGCCCAACTCGGTCAATGACCAAAACTTACTCCGAAGGTGGATTGCCTAGAGCACCTGGCAAGCCACCAGCAACCTCGCGGGACCTCTCTTTGTTGGGCAATGGCTCACCACTAAGGAGAAGGAGAAAATGAGAGAGGACGGCGATCGTGGGCCTCTCGCCTCCTTTCCGGCCTTCTCCTGCAAACGGTCGAACTGGTCACGTTCGCCTCCCTTAAACGTTTCGCCATCTCCTTTCGCGTCATAACATCCCTGCAGAATGATTGCGTAGCACACTATGCTCTCTCGCTGCTCACCATCATTCTACATCAACTTTAATAACAGCGTGCAAAACTCTATTTCGACTGGTTCATTAGTTTTTAGTTTATCGTATACATACTATGACATAAGGTATTTCATATATATTATGTAGGACAAGACATAATTCTTTTTTTATTTAAATTATTGAGATTCTACGGTGAAAAAAGCCAAAACAATTTCCCTATTACGCTTTTAAAAGAGCCTCTAATTTCCCTTTGTAGGCTTCAATTTTAAAATGTTCCGAAGCTTATCCACAATCTCATTTGCCTGAGCTCCGACGATTTTAGAAATTATTCAATTTAATGCACAATCGGCCATTTTCCTTCCCATTATCGCCTCACCTACTTTAACCTAATCCCTAATAAATATTATTGAAATTTATTTGGGTACTTATAAGATACTAGAAAATAAACTCGACTTTGTTTGGGGTCTATTTTAATAATAATTTTCACGAATTCTCTTTTTCTCTTAATGGAAATGCTATTCGGTTGTCGATGATACAACAACATATATTATTGGAGAGAAGGCCTTTTTGCTAAGTATTTATCAAAAGGCGCTATCTGATTTCAATCTTGAAAATTCACATTTAATGTAAAACTTATCTACTGAAACAGGATTCCCGGATTTAATAGGATAAATTTAAAAGGTTAAGTCATAGGATCGGAGCTCCCTGGTTCGATCCCCAGTTAGGAAATTTGTCTATTTGGACTGGTGGGAAGTTTCAGCTGCTGCTAGTTACCATCCTATCAGCAAAGACGAATCGCCAAGCAAGAGTAGTATTCCAATGCATTTTTATTAGGGAATAAATCTGAAATTTTGGTTCGCAATGCGTCCTTTTTTTGATTGATGACAAGTAATCTGCCTCATTGGTCTAGTGGTTTGCATGTTCGAATACAGAGCTGAGATTCCCATCACATCAGACTAGGAGAATGAAGGAATAGACGATGCACTTGTGTATTACGCCTGCTTGGAGCAGCGTGGTGGGTCTGTGCTCCAAAAACCCTCCCTCATAAGAGTGAGGAGGCCTGTGCCCAGCAGTGGGACCTTAATGGCCTGCTACTTACCTTACTTAATTTTAAGCGTTTTGATATAATCACACCTGTTGTTTAGTGAAGATACAGTCTCAGATAGAAGCGCGCTAGCTTGCTAAGAGATAATCTGTTATGGTTTTTACACATCATCGAACCGGAACACAAATCTCTATGTTTAACGGTACGTCTTTGCTGTTAGGGTGGTAACAAGCCACGGCCGAAGCCTGACTCAGATAAATTAGATAAATACAATTTATTAATTTTACCGTGTCATTAATCGAATACATATAGGTTTTTTATGTCAATTACAAAATTAAAACGTTCGTAGAAATTGGGAAATAAAATGTTATTTCTCCCAGATGAGATTTGGTGACGTTCCCTTTAACATCTCACGTAATTAATGGAGGCCTATTATCCTAGTCATCGTCGTCGTCGGATCAACCGATGGACGTTCACTGCTGGACATAGGTCTCGAGTAATGATGTCCACAAGGTCTGATCTTGCGCCGCCTGGCTCCAGCGGCTACCAGTGACCCTCCTTATAACGTCGGTCAACCTTGTGGGGGGTCTTCCTACACTGCGTCGCCCGGTGTGGTTGCCATTCCAGCACCTTCGGGTCCCAACGTCCATCGGTTCGTTGGACTATGTGCCCCGCCATTGCCACTTCAGGTTCGCGATTGGTAAGGCTATGTCGGTGAGTTTGGTTTTGCTACGGATCTGCTCATTTATAATTCGATCACGTAGAGAAACTCCTACCATAGCCCTCTTCATCGCACTCAGCGTAGGATGGAGATCCTAGTAAAACTGACAAATACATTTAAAATAGAAACAAAACTTTAGCTTTAAGTTTAATATTAGTAAGTTAAGTTCAAGTCTCAACAATATTGATAAATATTCGATTTGTCAGCTTCCCGTGAAACGAATTGCATTCACTAGCAACTCACTTATGCTTGACTATTGGGGCACGTCAATATAGTAGGTGTACTTTATATTGGCATTTGTTTTGGACACGTTCAAAAAATTCTTTATATTAAGTATTCCATCATATATTAGAACTTTGGAGTATTCCTATCAGTATAAATAATCTTTATGAATACATTTATTTTTCCTTTGGTCGTCCGACAATTTGTTGGGAAAAATAACTTTAAAACTATGTTTGCAATTAAATGTAAATTAAATTGTACATACATACATAGCATCACGCCTTATTCCCATAGGGGTAGGTAGAGACCACGTCCTTCTACTCTGCCACGATACTCGCATACCTCCTTCGCGTCTTTCATTCTCATTAAACTTTTTATACAAGTTCGTCGGTTTAGAGTACTCTTGACCTGACCCTTATTTAAAATTTCCTGGATTTGGTCTAGGAACGATCGCTTTGGTCTTTCCCTTCCAATTTTCCCAGTCACTCTTGACTCAGAAATCCTTTTTTCAGTCTCTTTTCATTTATTTTCTCTAAGTGCCCAAACCATCTAAGCATACCTTTCTCAATTTCAGTCACTACGTCTTTTATACCACAACGTTCTTTAATTATATTAACAAATTAAAAGAAATTATTATATTAGATTAAAATTATTGTTCTGTAGTGTAGTTTTTTCTGTTTATAGATAAATAAAAATACCCCAACAAAAATTTAATTTAGGAGTAAATTCTTGATTCAACAATCTCTCTTTCCTATGATAGAGGACGCCTCCGTCCAACAGTAGGACGTTAATGGGCTGTTACTTATCTTTTTTTTAACCTTATATAAATATTACGCGCCATTTTCCAATGCAACTATTATTTAAAAAGACTCACGTTACTTAAGATATATTACGTATTCAGCGCGTACCGCGTGCATCTGGAAAATGCTTGCCGCCGTGCAGACCACGCTTTATTGCGTTTCATCTTTAAGCGAATATTCAGGGATATGCAAAATGACAGCATTCCCAACTTTCCACATATAAACATGGTGAATTTTACAAGATCTTAGGAAATTTCCGTAACTATACAGCGTAATATATTAATCCGGCAAACCTTGTTTTGCCATAGCTTATTATCTTATTTACACAATAATAAAAACAGTCATTCTGGAATACAAAAAGACTTTTCTGTCTTATGTGTGTATGATGACATGCGAATAGAATGGTACACCGTAAACAAAATGAATATGGCCATCGCTATACTTTTTTTTACGCTGGGAAATGCCTTTATGCACCCCGATCGGAGTAAAGTCTTATCGGGGGTGTGGGATTCGCTGGTAAACCAGAATACCCACTAAAACCCAGCGATACCCTCCGCATCCTTTCGTAGTGCACCAGAGGATCGGTAGACGCAATGTACTCTGGCACTCCGGAAGATTCCTCTGGGAAACTTGAGAAGAAGGAAGGAGAAGCGCAAATCTACGCCTCCTGCACCGAAGTAAAGGGGCGCCCACTGCACATTGGCAGGCATAGTACATAAGTGCACTCTCTATTCCTTTACTCTCATAATTCGATGTGGCGCAAGACCGACGGCTTAATGTGCTCTTCGAAGCACGGGGGTGGATCACACCGCCAACTTCCCAACTTCGGGCAAATATTGAGAAAATCTTAATAGAAAACTCAATATCCATTTTAAAACTAGCCCGACCCGGGATTCGAACCCAAGACCTCATGTATGATTTCTGTAGTTTCATTCGTTTATATGAATGAAATGAATTGCTGTTCGTAAGTCTCAATAAAATTGCTGCATAGCTGGAGTGATTTGGCTAATTGTGGTTTTGAATTATTTGTGGAAGTCCAGGGAAGGACTTCCACAAATGGTTTAAGATATGTATAAATAGGAAAAAAATCTTGGAGTATAGAAAAAACAACAATTTCGCTTAGGACTATTTCTACCTGTCAAGCATTTGACATTAGTCGCATCGTTTAGAAATGAATTAAATTTATAAGTCGTTCGTGGAAAAAAATCAAAATATATTATTTGACGATTCAAAAGTGTTGTAATAATATGCCTACTTGAATAAAGAAATTTTGATTTGATTTGTTCAGAAATCAAAATTAATTTTAAAGTAACATTTTTCCCTTTTTGTGATTTTGAATGTCAAATGTTCGTCCTGTCTTTCAGAAATGAAGTTAAATTTGAAGGAACGCTTTTATTTTCGTTTCATTTTGACATTTCACATTGACAACCTAAAATTTCTGAATGATTTGGCTACTTTTGATTTTGAATTATTTGTGAGAAGGTTTAAAAGCTGAATAAACATGAAAAAAAATGCTTGGAATATAGTAAAAGCAACAATTTCTCTTTTTACTAACTATTCCTCCTGTCAAGTATTTGATGTACGTGTCGTCGTTCAGAAATCAAATTAAATTTAAAAGAATAATTGTTGAAAAATCATGATTTTTCAACAATTATTCAATTATTTCAAAAATTATTAATTATTATTTAAAACAAATGAAAAATAATTTCTTTTTCATTTGTTTTTGAGATTTCTCATTGACAACCTAAAATTTCTGATCGCTACTATAACTACGTGCCCTCTCCAATTAACGTGACACTGGCGAAATTGTTTGTGTCTTGTCACACCTGCCAATTATTAGAAGAAGAAAAGAATATTTTACTTTGGCTGGAATCTGGGCGTAAACGTCGCGTTTTTTTGTGTACGAATTATTTGTTCCGGTTAATTTTTGACCCCGTTATTAACTAAAGTTGAAACATTTGGCATTTATGATTCAGCTTTTGTTTTATTATATCTGTGTATTTCTTATAATGTAGCTTGTGTCCGCGGCTTTGTCTACGTAGAATTGATTTAAGCTCATTTATCTATTTGTATTCATACATTAAGCTACAAATTATAGAGGTAAATGTCGAGAAAATCTATGAAACTGGTGTAACAAAGCTTTGAAAATTCCTGATAACAGAGGTATTTCTTTGCAGAAGTGTCGGGATTTCGTTGTAATTATCAATGACAGAGCTCTTTTGCATATCTAGGGCACAATTACCGAAGTTTCATTGTACTTTTAACTGTGCCTCTCCGTCATATGCGATGTGTATGAATGGTAATCTTTCTGCAAACATAAACTGTAGACACCAAGGCTTGTATCTACTAAGTTGGGATTAGCGCTGAGATGTGTCAAGTGATTTAATCCTCCATCGTGAGACGTGCTCACGATCATGACTGCCGAGTTAATTAAGGATTAATGTATGATGCTATTAATGAGATAGATTCTTGGAATACCATATTATATAACAAGGTTGTGGAGTAACAAAATGTTATATGAAATTTTTTCGTTAGAATTGGTGGTATTTGGCAAACGCTTGCTAATTTCGTGAAACATATGGATTGTAACGAGATGTTAAAGAGATCTATGATTTATTAGAGAAGGATAAAAGCTTGGTCTGCTTCAATGAATCGTAGTTTTATTTATTTGTTTACGCTGGGTAATGCTTTTATGCACTGGTAAACCACAGGAAAATAGATACGTGAACCATCAATGAATGCTTTCCAGGCGTTCTTTATATATCTGATAATTAGGGTTCCAAATAACTGAACCATATTCAAGCTTGCTTCTGACCAAAGATGTATATAAAGTGGTGCTGCCAACAGCGTTTTAACAAGTTGTTATATAAAATACTTAATATACTTAAAGTAAGGCCAATTATGGATTACATAAATTACATAAATTTAGAAACAATGAAAGAAAAAACTGATATATTCGCTATGCATATACGAAGAGTTAGTGAGTGTTCAGTTTGTGTGTATGAATTAAAATTGAGTAAGTGTTTTTGTGAATTAATTTTGAAATTCAGTCATGTAAGAAGAATTAGTCTCTGTTTTATTAAAAAGGCTGGTATGTGTTTATGTGATTTAGAGTCTGTAAATAATAACCAAAGCTAATACCCCCAGTATAAGCTAAATATAAAGATATAGGTGCGGGCCACAGATGTTATGAGGATATTGGTGCTGGCCACAAAATCATGTCATGAACGGCAGGAACACTCCTGCCAGGTGATCCCCCATGGGAGCTCAGGGCGGAAGTTCTCACGGCTGTTTACTAGTAAAAAGTAGCCGCGAGAACCTAAGGAGAATTACTAGACCCAAAGGTGGAAGGACGATCTTGGGTCCCCAGTGGCAGGTGTGGCCATAGTAGCGGCGATCCGCCCTCATCTAGACAAGTGGTTGTGCAGAGAGCACGGATTGCTCTCCTACAGATTAGTACAGGTGCTTATCAGTCATGGTTGCTTCGGCAAATCACCGTATCAAACTTTTGGTTGTGAGCAGTCAGAACAGTCAGCCAGCTGTTACGAGTGTACTGCCTCTTTAGACAAAGCCCACCACATGATGGCAGAATATCCCTCCTGGGGTCCTCAGCGACTCATTATAACGTCGCTGATCGGCACAGATCTCTCACTGGTTAGTGTTATAGGTGCAATACTCATCAGTGAGCAAGCCTGGAAAGCGGTTGCCTCCTTTTGCGCGACTGTCTTTCTCGCTTAAGGAGGCACGTCATAGGGAGACGGTGAATGACGGCTCCGTCGAAAAGGAGTAGGAAACAGGAGGAGGAGGTTTACACAAGTCCTCCCCCTGTAGAAAATCTGTAAGCCGGTTACAACCGAGGGGCCAGAGAGGAATGCCTCAACGAACCTCTGGCTCCCCACTCATGGTTGACGACGGTCCCGCTGGGTTTTAGTGGGTATTGAGAGTTCTTCCCCCTCGCAGAGTCCCACACTCCCGACACCACAGTCGGGGTGCGTAAATGCATTTCCCAGCGACAAAATAAAACAGTGTCTAAAAAGCAATTCAGAAATAGGTTCATTATATTTTAGGGACTTATTCTTTAAATTCATTAAGAGAGACAACCTTCCTAGAGGGCAGACCCTCTATAAAACCTAATAATTTGATATTCAGCAATTTTGCTTACAATTTAAAGCCATCATTGTCTTGTTTAGTAAAGCACTTTGTAGAGTGAACGGAGTCGTTTTTCAATCTTGCGTAAGTGTAATGTTTCGAGCCATTTATCTAGCCTTACGTCCAATTTGAAACAGGAGATTTTGTTCACGTGCCTCTTCGTAAGGAAATACGGGCAAATCGACGATTGGGTTATTTACGAAATTTAGAAAGTCATTTACCTTTGTTCCGATGCTTTTCTAGGTAAAAGATACTGTTTAACTTATATTGGCAACCCTGTAAATAAACAGTTGTCAGTTTTGGTGAGTCTTTTTACACCTAAAATGAAAATATTCATTTATTTTATAGAAATAACATGTAACGTTTATCAAAAACTACATTCGGCAAAATAAAATATTCAAAAGATTTACATTTTACTTTTCTAACTAAAATATTAAATAATTTAATTTTCATATGTTAGCAACATTGTAAGTTAAACAAATGTCAATATTGGCGCGTTTTTAAATCAAAATCTCCTTTATAGTTATAACAAATAATGTTTAAGGTTCTAAATTATTCATTTCATTAAAAAAAAATACTGTTTAACATAATTTTTTAAATAAATGTTTTTCGTTTTCCAAAATACAGTTAAATCTACTACAGGAATCATTATTTATATTATAGTAGAGGTATATGAAAATTGAGAAACAAATAAATTTAATTTGATTTGATTTAAAAGTATAAAAATTAATAAAATATTTAAATTAATACTCACAGAATATTGGATTATAAATAGTCAACTATTCTTTGGGATTTTTTTTAAATCCTTAAGTAATAATCTGCGTTTGTGTGCGTGCGTGCGTGTATGTGTTTGTGTTTAGTGCGTGTGTGTGCACGGATGTGTTTGTGCGAGTGCTCGTTTGTGTATCCGTAGCGTTTGCATGTTTTTAGTAGTTTGGTTATTATACTTGTCTTATATAATACTAGCTAAACCCGCGACTTCGTCTGCGTGGAATGTTTTTTGGGTAGCAATTTCATTAATTTGAGCAAAATGTTTTACAAATAAGATGATGACCTCTACTCAGCAAAAGGAATATTATGACCAAATTTCAAGTCTGTACACCTTATAGTTTCAGAGATATTGTAATGACAAAATAGTTAATACATCCGCAGCCCATCTTACGGCACGAATTTCGTAAAATCCGTTCCTAGCTGATCTCTACTCGGCAAAGGGTGTATTCCTATCAAATATTAAGTTTCCTCGCTTTAAGATTCTAGAGATATCGTGATGAATCAATACATATGAATTACATTATTTTATTAAGAAAACTGTCTGTTTTCCCAGGACATAAGTGATTATCGTATATTTTTACATTCCTGATTGTTCAGTATATCATTTACAGATTCGTTAATTTACTTACTTCATATCGACACGTTACGTCGATAAACAATTAAGAAACAATGTTGACGGTTATACGTCCTGAAAAATACATGGTTCTACGGCCAACGTGTACCACTGGCAGTAATATATCCTCGAGGAGCCATCGACGGGATGAGGGCTGACTCACGTTATTTATGCACGCGCCCTTACGATCCCCACCTACTGAAACTGATTGAATTTTCTGGTCCGGCTTCCGTAATAAGGTTAGCGGCAAATAGCCAGTGAAATTTATTTTATATACGCCAAAATTAGTTCTAGATTTCGAACATTTCTTTGACTCATAAAAAACACGTAATCCTTGTATAAACACAAAATAGTCGTGCCACACCAGGTCCAAACTATTTTAATCTGTGGAACAATGTGTGGAATGAACATAATGTTTTTTTAATGGAGTTCTTTGTTGTATGCTTCTAAAAAGTGATTAGTTCAGTCAGAAAGCTAACTTTGCATATCGAGGAATTTTACATGTCATATAGAAGTTATCGATAGCTAATTAACTATAAATATTTTATATCTATATCAAGTTTGGGTTAATGGAAGTCGTCGAAGGGTATACAAGGTATGCATATACAAATTCTTTGTAAATATACGAATTTATATTAGCGTAGTTAGTTTTTAATTACTTCCTTTCAGATTATTAGATTACATTCATAATCTAATATACTTTATAACGAATATATATCTAACTAACACAATTTTAAATTCGCAACATCATATACGTAGAATGTCCGACATTAGTCAATTTAAAAAATACTCATTAATTTTAAGCTTGTTTATAATGAATTGGCAAAAATAAAAACAAAAATTCTAAATACAAAACTTTCTTATATTATACTAAAAGAATTATTTGTAGTACTTTTTTGTCATAAAACTTCCCTATAGACAATTGACACTCTGGAGTTCGAACCGAGGTTATTTTGTTTATTTTTAAATTCGTTATATCTTTTGAATGGAATGTCCGATTTTAATATTTTAAAAAGTATTCTACAGGTATTGAAACGGTCTTTAATAAAATATTCATTTAGGATAAGGATTAAAACAGAGATATGAATAATATGGTTTGATTATTGTCGGCACTTCTATTTTAACTTTTGAAATGCATAAAACTAGTTATAGTGTCATAACTACAATAGTTGGAGATGTGGTATTGTGGACTATTTTGTAGATATTTATACGTCCTATAATATTGTAGAACATTTTTTTGTTCTACCTTCAATAGTTTTCGCAGCGCACGCGATAACAGATTTTATGTTTCACACTGAGTTACATTGTTGCGTATTTCTTAGAGATCCTTATTTTTTGAGAAAGCAATATAGATTACGTTGCTCAGTGAAAATGTAGCTTTTTAATGGTGAAAAAATTTTTGAAATGGGTCAAGTAGTTTTTGTGCGAAAACGTAACAAATATATAGCCATACATACATTCAAAAACACAAATGTTTCCTCTTTATAATATTATTAGGAATTACCTAAACATAAACGTCCGTTACCTCTTATCAATAAAACCTCCTCCTTTTACTGTTATTCCATGGTCCTCTATTATTCACCAGCGGCAAAAGCAACATCTTTTCTGCGTCGTTACGACACTGCTCACTCTGTGATAAGTTTCAATTGCATTAAGATTTATAGCTAACTAGTTGTACTCTGTGGTGTTAACTTCGTAATATCCATACCTATATTCAGGAAACTCTGTACTTAGTGATCGTTGACGTTGCGAAAGGAGTTAGTCTGCAAAATTTCAAATAAATTAACATCGAATTTAAAAACATTTACGTAATACATACATACATACATAACATCACGCCTCATTCCCATAGGGGTAGGCAGAGACAACATCCTTCCACTTGGCAAGATCCTTGCATATCTCCTTCGCTTCGCAAGATCGGGCCCGTTGAAATTCATTAAGAGAGACCTTTGTCCAGCAGTGGACGTCCATCGGTTGAGACGAAGACGACGAAGTAATAATGAAATAAATATAGCATTGACTCTTTAACTACAACTTTCTTGTTCCTGTAATCGTCAAGAGTCCACTTTACTCGAATAAGCATTACATAGACATGCGTGACGGCGCATTGTCATACAATACCCACAAAATGAAATCCACATAAAGATATCACATACATACATACATACCATCGCGCCTCATTCCCATAGGGGTAGGCAGAGACCACGTCCTTCCACTTGCCCCAATCCTTGCATATCTCCTTCGCTTCTTTCATTCTCATTAAACCTTTCATACAAGTTCGTCGGTTTAGAGTACTCTTGACCTGACCCTTATTTAAAATGTCCTGGATTTGGTCCAGGAACGTTCGCCTTGGTCTTCCCCTTCCAACTTTCGCATTCACTCTTGACTCATAAATCCTTTTTGTCAGTCTCCTTTCATTCATTCTCTCTACATGCCCAAACCATCTAAGCATACCTTTCTCAATTTTAGTCACTACGTCTTCTTTTATACCACAACGTTCTCTTATCACACTATTTCTCACTCTGTCACTCAGTTTTAATCCAC